>CM075194.1:3297500-3402500 GCA_037577475.1 Chaunax sp. Z400 | reverse complement strand
CATCAAACCTTCGCTGATGAGAGGCATTCAGGACGGGCGACGCCCACTCTGAGCATGACAAAGAGGCTGACAATAAAAAGCAGCAGTGAAGCAGCCTGAGGAGTCGAGTCCTCTCTGACTGAATGAGAGCAGTTTGATGGACACACTGCATAATTTTGTTCTGCTGTGGATTAAATAGTTTATTTTTTTGCTGTGAAAACTTCAGGGAAGAACCACAACTCCAGGATATGTTTGTTTAAAATTTGACAAAAATATATCAGTAAAAAAAAAGACACGGAGAAAAGTCATATTATAGGCTGAGCGACAATAAAGACATCCTGCAAAAACATGGAAGTTTGAAATATTTTATAATAATTACTTCATTATGTTTGATAACAAGAAAAAAATATTACCAACAGTACCTAAAATACAAAAAGTGATATAGATAGCATCAATAAAAACTTTATGAACCCAATTAAAAGGTTGATCTTTAATTTGTTTTTAAAATTCAAAGCATGTTTATTAAAGGTTATGTAAAAGATTATAAACTTAATTAAAGGCCAAAAAAACACTCAAAAACCTCTTTCCAGGTGGATGAAATGTGACCAAGCTTGCTGCTAGTTAGCAAGTAAAAGGAGGAGAGAATAAAATAAAGATGCTGGTCAGAGACATTATCAGTTCAACACTCTTCCTGCCTTCCAAACAGACAGAGGGACCTTATCAGGAAACAGCAGCGTGTCACAAATACAAAATGACTATCAGCTGAGCGTCAGACTGACTTTCATAGCCTGATTACAGAGAAGAAAACGTCTGAATTATCTTTGGACTGTCAACACTGACACTGGATCTGTAAGTAGGCACAAGTGAGCCGACCTGTCAAACTGTCCAAAATGTCTTTAAAGAAAGATCATCTGTTCCAGAGCAAAAATAGTTCTAACAGAGATGAGTGACACTACAGACAATTTTAAAATGTTAACACTCGATGGCAGCTGACAGAAACAATGAGCAAGAGATTTTTCTATATCCGCCATTTTCAAACAGGTGATCAACACTAATAAGGGAAGAAATCTATCAGAGGAAAAGTGACACAAAGACAAGAAGCATGAAATACTCAGGATTCCCTGCCACAGGTGCATTTCATCAAAGACAGTTAGAAAGAAGTTATTTTAGTCGTCTGTGACGATTGCAATTCTTGTGCATATTTGAGAAAAAGACAATTTAAATTTTCTAAATTAAAAATGTAAAATAAAAGGCTTAAAATTCCTAAAATATCAAAAGGCACGTCTCCATGGGAGATGCATAAAGTACTTATTATATTTTTGAGTTACGCCTCAGAAACCCTCATCTTAGACAAATCTCACTCACAGAGTTAGCCAAGTTGTAACCATGGAAACAAAAAGAATATAAGACTGAAATCAGTGAATGTCAGCCTATGGATTAAAATACCATCCAGACAGACTGATGTGGAATCTGTGAATTAGCGTGTTTCAAATATAAACAGCGTTCTGTCCTCCAGCTGCAGCGTGGGAAAAATTCCACGCTACAGTGCAGAGTGTGAGTCACAACCTGTCGCCTCCGAGGTCACTTGCTGCAGCTCCTCCAGGCAGGAAGAGGCTAAATAATCAAATGTGATTGGCTGTCAACACCTGGCCATCAGACCCTGCCCTGAGGTAGAGAGACACAGTTACAGAGAGAGAGAGAGAGAGAGAGAGAGAGAGAGACTACAACATAAACATGAAAACCCATTGATTCCTAATGAGGATGTAAATCTGTGAAAATATAAAATGTTTAAAAGGTTCAGCTGCTTTCTGTCGAACAAACAGGAGGAAATCATTCATTTGTTGAAGACTATTTTTAGCCGTTTGCTGCTCTAGTGAGAAGCTCAATGGTACAGAGGAAGAAGATGGATCAGGCTTTGATGCACACTATTCTTGTTAATGGTTCGAGTCATGAACATGAGATTTGATGATGAAGAAAATGGCAGAAATGGCCTTGTGTTTTATTTGTGCTCTGTGGAGCCACAAAGTGCGCTATAATGAGTAAATATGAAACTAGTGAAATTATTTTACAGAAAGAAAAAAAAGAAAACTATGATATTCATTGAAAACGCATCACTCATAAGTTTGGGAGATATTTTAATAAATGTTGGGGGAAAAGTTAAGGGAAAAAAGGCGAGTGGAGTCGAGACGAGTTACCATAGATTTGATTCTGACATTCATGAACCTCTCAGGATGAACTGCAATAATTCTGATGATCCTCAGACTTTTCATTTTAATTTGTAGATGCTTTGGTATATATGGAGCCCATGTCTCAAAAGAACACAAAACAAAATTGTGAACACATGTCTGCTGTCATGATTTATTAGTTTCTGTCTCCTGAGCTGACCTCTGACCCCGTACTGTGTTGTAATGGTCTCACAGGTTTCTACATGTACATCGAGACATCAAGGCCCAGGCTGGATGGAGACAAGGCACGGCTGCTGTCTCCCACCTTCAACATGAACTCCAAGAGCTCCTCCTCCTCCTCCTCCTCCTCCTCCTCCGTCACCAACAACCCAACCTACTGCTTCGCCTTCTACTACCACATGTATGGTAAACACATAGGTAAGAGTGCAGCAGGGTGATGTCTCAGGTATAGGACACAATAATAATAATAATAGTAATAATAATAATAATAATATATGTTGGTTTGTTTCTGCAGGAGCTCTCAATGTGTTTTTGCGACAGAAAGGTCAGACAGTGACGGAAACCTCCGTCTGGAGTCTGAGCGGTAACCAAGGAGACCACTGGCGGCAAGCCAAAGTCAACATCCACCCAACCACAGCCTTCCAGGTACAAACCACGCCCACTTTACTGCAAAACACGCCCACTTAATTTCAGCTTTTGAGTTCGGCTGGATGAATCTAAAGCGTTCATCCTCTGTATAATAATAATTGTGTAATAATTTACGAACTGTACATCATTGATTTGTCGAACCAACAATCTGAAATAAAAAGATACGCTGTTTACATTCACATTAGAGAAGAACAGCAAATATTTACGATTCAGAAGCTGTAATTAGGGAATGTTTTGCAATTTTGTTTGGAAATTACTTGAAATAATTACAATTTCTGTCCATCACTTGATCAGATAAATGACCAGATTGTTTCCAAAACCAGTACTGTCATCATCTTAAAAATATCATCCTTAAGGTTTTCCTAAAATCTAATTTCATTTTTGATTTTCTGTATGGTCCACGTTGTCTACAAAAGTCCTTCAGTGCATTTATTCATGTCTTATTGTATCTGCACATACAGTAGTAGCTTTAATTGGTGGTGGCAGAGTCATTCACACAGGAAGCAGTACAGCCGTGTTTACCTTTACATTTCCTCCTGTTGCTACTTCACATCCAAAAACTTCACCTGGCTTTTATTGTGAAGGAGTCACAGGAAACACATGTTTGTCACTGAGGCTGACTGTGAGCATCTATAAACATGTAGTTTTCACATTTCTGCTGTGTGAGACAGTAAGTACTAAAGTAATATACTTAAGTACAAATTTGAGGTACCTGTACTTTACTTAGTGTTTTCCTCTCATACCACTATTGATACTTTAAACAAACCTGTGTCACGTTGGGATTAATAGTCAGCAGATTGATCCATAATGAAAATCATTATTAGTTGTAGTTTGTTTCCACTGTGTGGTATTAGTGCTTGTAGTGACGTAAATGGTGTGGGCGGAGCCTCAGTTTCCTGTCTTTCTCCCTGGTAGATGGTGATGGAGGGAGTCCGAGGTTCTGGTATCGAGGGAGACATCGCCATCGATGATGTCACCATTGAGGAGAGCGAATGTAAAAATCCTCCACCCAACAGTGAGTGCACTTCCACTGACAAAAACATAAATCAATAAATAATGTTTCCTTGTTTCGCCATTTCTTCGTTCTTCAATTTAACTGAATATGAAGAAAGTTTTACTTCAAAACCAAATATCGATTTTACAAATTGTCAAAAAAGAAATTTTGAATTGATGTTCTTGTTTATTTATTTTTCTCTCGACTTATCAAACTCACCCCTCTCTCTCTCTCTCTCTCTCTCTCTCTTTCATTTGTTTCCCACACAGATCTAAGGTCACTCGCCCCGCCCTCATCACCCCATATATGGCAGCTGTGCATCACTTTGAGTCTGGCTCTAATTGGCCGGCGGAGGTGACCCCCACCCCACCCCCCACCCCTCTGTATAGGACACCGCCTTTGACTCCTCTGCCTACCCTCACCTCGCCATCAAATCCCATCACCCCTCCCCCCTCCCCCCCTACCAAAGAAAGATACATCCTGGAAGAATTTCTAAAACTTTGACCAGAGTCAAAGGAAACTATGCTATGCTAAGCTAACCACATCCTGACTCCAGACACTTATCTGAACGTCTCCTTCTCAGGAAGACAGTTATTCCCAAATTATGAAACTACTTCTTAAAATGTAATCATTATTCATGCAGGTAACTGTTGAATATCCAGTTACACAGAAGTAGTTTGTGTAAAAATCTTAATACCAACAGACCAGTAATGTTATTACATGTAGTTACTGCAGAAAGGACGTCATCACACTAAAAATGTATTGTTAACAAGCTGCCCCTTATCCATCCGTGTTTTCAAGTGTTTGTGGTTTTTACTTTCATCAATTTTCTCCAGTGAAACTTGTTAATCTTTTGGTTTCAGTTCAGCGTCACAAAAAAACGGAAAAACAGGTGCTTCAGTCGGGAAAAAGGAAATAACAGTTTGAATGTCACCTTTCCTGACCTCCCCTCTATCCCATCACCCCCACTCATAAACCCTCCCAGTCCTCCCCATCCATGCCCCCCCTCCCACAGATCAACAGTACTGTACTGCAAGCTGGACCGACAAACGGCAGTCTCTGTTTTTTGCGGGGGAAGGTAACTTTTTACAGCGGGTGGACTGACAGAGTTTTTAAAAATACTTTTAGATCTTTTAGATTTTGGCATCTGTCTGTCTATTTGTCTGAGGAGGAGAGTTCACCCTCTGCCATGACATCAAGTGCCTTCAGAACCACAGAGGAGGGGGTCGCCGAGCAGAAGACAACGTGTCGGACATTTTTGTGTCTTAATGACAGAGAAGAAAACAACCGAATATCAGAAATATCTTCTGGTTTGATTATGCAGAGAATCAGTTTCTTACAGATTTTTTCTTTTTCCTTTTTTTTCAAAACAGGATTTTAGTAAAAAAGGAAGCCATGTTGGATGGCATGAAATAGAGACAAAAAAGAAGAAGCTATGGACAGGATATGGACTCTTAACATAGACAGGAAGTTCTTTTATTTATTTAACAATTTAAAGAACAACATGCAATCATAATCTGAGGATCTGTCACTGGGTATTTCAAAATAAAAGACTTCCTGCTGGATGATTTTCATGTCCTTAGCGAATGGGATTCGAGCCTTTGGTCTCTCAGAACTATTTTAGTATTTCAAAATAAGAGTTTTCAGAGGGATGCAAAGACTTTACCTTAAATTACAAAATCAGCTGGAGCTTTTGGAAAAAGGTGAAAGAAAAATGTATTGAAAATAATGATGGGGGGGGATCTTTACACTTTTCACCCCTTTTTGTTGGTTTTAATGAGGGTGGTGTTTTTAGTTCATGTCTTTTTTTATTATTATTTGTGGAAAAACTCCAAAGGAAAGTTTGAAGGATTAAAAATCCTGTTGTGTTTTTTCTTAATTTCATGGAGTTGATAGTTTCACAAATGGATTTGATACACATCCTGCTGATAACATTTCTACTAAAAATAAACATCTATGGTGAGGATTCTTCTAAGTAAGCACAAAAAGACATGTCACAATGTCACAAATCACAAAGTTCATTTCCTCTTTCAGAAGTCCTCATTGTACCCAAAATATTTTGACTAAAAAAAGTCACAAAGTTTCACTTACAAGCTCTTTTTGGGGTGTCATTACTCACATTTCATCCATTCTTCTCTACACCTTGCATACAATTGGCTTCCATACATCAGCTTGTAAACATGCTGTCCCAGAAAAAACACGACTGACATTTTTTTTATTTATGTTTCACAACATCTGTGAAGAAATAATAATTTTAACTTGAATTTTGACTCATTTTCAGGAGTTAATTAAATTGAATTTGAGTTGATTTGGCAGCTGAACAGCTGAAAGTGGCCACGACTCCAGACGACCACTGTGATTTGGAGCTGCAACCGTTGAGATAACAACGAGGAGGTTTTGTATGATTCATTGTCTTTAAAAATATCTTAAGAAAAAAAAAAGTTTTTTATCGGAGATAAAATCAGGATGTTCACAATACTTAGATGTGACACTCATATACTTACACCCTCAGATAAATATAGGTTATTTTTAATGACTGGTTCATTTTCTTGCTCCCTGCGGCGACTCTTTTCTGTTTTTTTTTTTTTACTGCAGCTCATAATCAGATTTTTTATTGAAGCATTTCTGGGTATCGATTTACCCTCCACTGCATCATTATCACAGTAACTCTGTTTAGTGGAATGAGTGGAGATTATTTCAATTCAAACTATGCACTGGTGATTACAGTCCGTTCTCAGAAATAAGCTTCTGTTTTCCCTCTCAAACAAATAAACATTTTTAGCCACATTGGTGTGGAATCAAATTACAGCCTGAAATGAAAAGACAATCAAAAGTTAAAATTATGCGTCACAAAGTCACATTTTTGACTTCCCAAGTCAAAATTCAGTCAGAACTATTATACAAGTCAGAGAATATCAGTTTTCTGATCATTTAAACAATTTTTACTAATGTAACTAATCATAATTTAATCATTTGTTTACTTATCCTGACATGATTGGACTTCCAAAAAGTTGAATCCAAACAGAGATGGCAGCTGACTGGTCGGAGCTGTACTTTGTTTTGTCAACAGATAATCATTATTTCACATTATTAAAACCACAGAGGTGTCAGCTTTTAATTAAAAGTAAATAGTTTGGCTATTAGAGAAGTATAGCATGGTACACAGTGGTAAACAGGGTAAGCTGAAGAAGGAGGCCTTTCAAGCTTGGCTGACCCAGGGTCTCCTGAAGACGGATACCAAGAGGCCAGAAGGGCTACAGCTTCAGGGAGGAGTTTGGAGTTCGGGGGAGGCTATGAAGAAGGACTTGGTTGGCCTCCAGGAAATTCTGGCAAACCATCGGATGACCCAGGAAGGGAAAGAAGGCCTCGGACACAGACTGTGTTCAGCCAGGGAGGAGAGCTGCGATCCAAAACCTCCTGAACCCAATGAGCACGTCTTCTTTAGAGGAGCCTGAAGACTCGCCCATATCCCAAGCAGCTGAGGCTGAGGCCGTGAATGAGAAATAAGTGGAGTGGCACCACGGCGATGATTCCCCTTTTCAGAAAGGGGACCAGAGGTCTCGATTGACCAGTCGACCTATAGTATGTTCCAACCCTCACCTCTGATCATGAGCTCTGGGTAGTGACCAAAAGAATGAGATTGTGGATGCAAGCAGGAGAAACCAGCTTTCTCCAAAGGGTGGCTGGGCTCAGCCTTGAGAAGCTCAGACATCCAGAGGGAGCTCAGAGTCGAGCTGCTGCACCTTCATGTCAAAAAGAGTACGTTGGGGTGGTTCTGGCATCTGTTTAGGATTCCTCTTGGGTGCCTCCTTTTGGAGGTTTTCCAGGCTCATCCAACTGTGAGGAGAACCCAGAGTAAACCTCACTTGAGGATCACATATCTCATCTGGCCTGAGAATGCCTTGGGATGCCCAGAAGGAGCTGGAAGTTGTGCTGGGGAGACGACCCTGCTTACCCTGTTACCACTGCGACCTGATAAGTGAAAGTAAGGCCCTGGTTCTTTATAACTCCTTTTGAAACCGATAACTATAAAATAAAGTTTTCAAACTTTTCCAGCTTTGTTTACAGTAAGAATTGGTCAAATGTTGTTATTTTAGAACACTTGCAAACTTCAGATCACATTTGCCTCTGTGAGAAAAAAAAAGCACCATGTGTTAGTCATTTTATTAGTTTGGTAAGACCACAGTTCAAATGTTGCTTGGATGTGATTAAAGTTGTCTCAGTCAATCAAAACTTCTGTTGACTGTTCTCTGCAGTGGAAAATATCCTCATTCATTCTATCTGTTGTTTGTATTTGGATTCTTTGGGGGAGGGTCAAACAACTCTGGACATGAAGAAAGATATTTTTCTAACTTGTTATTCTCTGCAATAGATTCTCAGATCAGTTGGACTGAATGGTTATACTGCATTACTATTATTATTATTATATGAATAAATACACTCCAAATGTAACATTTAATGGTTTTCTGTCATGATCTCTAATGTGTCAATGTGTATGTTTGTT
Source organism: Chaunax sp. Z400 (assembly GCA_037577475.1). NCBI lineage: Eukaryota > Metazoa > Chordata > Actinopteri > Lophiiformes > Chaunacidae > Chaunax > Chaunax sp. Z400. The sequence goes on along the minus strand of CM075194.1, from coordinate 3,394,189 downwards.
TTCATCACCTTGTGGGGACATAAACTAGTTCAGTTTGTGCCTTGTTTGGACTCTCCTTGCCGATGGTCCTTGCAAGGATAAAAATGTCATTTTAATTGTTTTTTTCAGGCTTAAACAAATAATATAAAGCAATGCATTGTCTTAAAATATAAAATAACAAATATGAAGAAAAAAAATGCACACAATCTTGTATTTATGGTGCTGGTGGAACAGAAATGTGTTATTGTGGGGATTCTGCTGCTATCAGGTAGATAGCAGTATATATGAGTGTACAGATTTACACTAACATAAATATTCAGACAAAAGTAGCAGATTAATATTTTATGGTGTGTGATCTGGGGGACTGCAGGTTTGACATTGTTTTAATATGTGGAGGTGTTTGATAACATTAAAATTCAGAATCTAATATGATTTTTAAAAAATGTAATATCTTATGTTTTGCAAATATTAGAAATCAGACAGGAGACATGCAGATGCTGCTGTTTGAATTCAGTCTGCCGGGAAAAAAAATAGAAAGGAAAATACAGAAAATGTAATTTCTCTCATTTGAACATAATGATTGACAGCTCAAAAAAGAAACCAACTAATGAGAGTTTGTGAAAGATGAAGAACTGAATAAGAAACTTCACCATCTGCTGGTAAATTATTAAGATTATTATTAAGTGTCAACTTCAGATCTTCAACTGCACGATGAAATAACTGACAGCCTAAAATGAAACCATATTTTACACGTAGAGCACCAAAATTCAGTCTGACATGTTGAGTATCTTTAGAACTTTATGATCTCCACTAGAATTAAAAAAGTGAAGTTTTGATGAAAACCAACCTGAGTTCATGAAGATGGAATCAGAGCTAAAGTTGTCTGTCATATTATCTGTGATGCAAACTGCAAGCCAGTCGTTCTCACATCGGTACCACTGACAAAGCTAATGTTAGCATGCTAAAATATATATTTGATTCCCTCTGAAGTCCAAGTATAGAGGAGGAGTTGGCCACAGGACATGGAGCTAGTAGGTAGTAGAACACCTACCCATGACTCCACTACACTACTGGTCCGGCAGAGGGAGGTTTTAACAGACTGGTTCGATCTCTGTTTTCTGTATGTTGAAGTTTCAAGCAGTGGTGGATCTAGACTTTCTAAATCAGGGGCCATGGAGGGGCCACATTTTTTTTTACAGAGGGGCCAATTATATGTCCAACATTCATGCACATTTCCTTCTTCAGTAAGATGTATACTCAGAATATATCACCAGTCATTCATTGTTTGCTGTTGGCTCCATAGCTTTTAGTAAAGACACACATAATTGAATATATTATGCAAATTGTGCCTTTTTCAAGCAAATTGTGTTCATCAAAAAAGTTTAGCAATTATTGAATTTTAAACTAGGATGCATAAATAAATATAAAACACAAGACACTTTTTTTCCAATTATGTAATACATGAAATCATTTTTAATTTTTTATGTTTTACATTAAAGAAAATACTTATATACTATATTACAGCATACACAACAGTTTAGAGGAGAAAAATTTGACACTGTCAAGTATTCAAGTTGTAAACAGACAAGTGACAGGACAGGGGCACTTCAGGGGCCAATCAGATTTCAGCTGGGGCCAGTGCCCCTCTGGCCCCGCCCCTAGTTTAAAGTCTCTTTTGACTTAAGGTTTTTGAAGATGAACCCTCCTGGTTCTGGTCCAGGACACTGAGGTTTGTGGCCCCGCTGTACTGCTGTTGCTTTGGATGATTTGTGTTTCTCCAATAAGTAAACACTGGAAATATAATTTATAGTGTTTGGGGATCTTCTCTGAGCTCGACCATTAATCAGCTCTGACACGTTACCGCTGACTAATGAATGTCTAACTTCTCTGATGCTCTCAGACCGTAGCACTTGCCTTGTTTATCACCGGTTTTATTTACTGAATCCAGTCCGGTGCAACAACAGCCTAATGGCTGCCATTCATCATCCCTCAATTGATTTTCAATTGCAGTGCCGCAGTGTGTTAAGCAGATCAGAGTCGGGCTGGTCTATATACTGGAGTGGATATAATGGGTTTGTTAAAGCCCTGAGGAGAAGACTGCAGTTAGTTTTGATATATTTTTTTTCTCTTTCTACTGAATCTGTTTTGCACTGAACTGGAGTAGCATAGCATGCTACAGTTATGGCTTTCAAATATTTGTTATCTGCTGAGAAGTGTCATAAAATAAGCTTGATGTGTTATGAGATGAGCAGAGACTGACTATCCTTCCCTCTGAACATTAAAATGTTGGCTTTAATTCAATTTATTTTGTCAATGGGTTCCATGAAGTTGTATAAGATTAGTTACAAGCAAAATGTCAAGTCCTGAATTTTATGAGAAAAAATATCTAAACAAATATTATTTAAATTAAACTGGAAAAATATTTTTTTGAGTGTTGCAGAAGTGAATGAAGCCCAGCAACAGAGAAGAGTTTAAAGAAATAGTCTGAAAAACACAAAGATGCTAAAACACTAGAAGTATAATAGATGATGTTTTGGTTAAAGTGCTGGTTGTTGTAACTGTGAATGTTGTCAATGATGTTTGTCAGTTCTTTGGCTGCAGACATGTAAGTGGTGCAACGTCTAGAACCATCCTTTGATGGAAGGAACAGGCAAGATCTGTTGGCAGTAAATTTAATAATTTAATCTTTCGGGTCGTCTGTCATCAATGTGCCCGAACAAAATAACATCATTATATATTGATTAACTGATTATATATTGATATAGTGGCACGTTTTTGTGTGTGCTCCTTTGCCCCTGCAGTTAACGCCTCCTCTCCTCTCCACCTTTTTTTTGTTGTCTTTTTTTTAGCTTCATTTTTTAAATTATTAACCAGCTGTAAAAGTCAAAGTTCAGCATTAGATCCAAAATATGAATCAGTGACAGCAAATTCAAGGCAAAACGTGTAAATTAGCTTTACAGTGTATAAAATGTTAAGGTGGACTCATCACTTCATGACATCTCCAGCTCCTGCAGACTTTATTCTTTCATTAAATCAAAGATCTGAAATGTCCTAAAGTTGCATCATCTCTTCTCCACCTGCTGTGGACAGAACCTGCAGCTGAAGTCAGTTTGCAATCAGGGCCTGGGCTTTAAAAGCTCTGATTACCAGTGAGGTGGTGCCAGTGAGCAGTGATTGTGATGTATGTGGTAGACTTGAGATTAAGTGACTGCTACTTACGTTCTCTGCTTCTGCTGCAGACCAGCCTTCCTTTGTTGAATCATTCATATTTGTTAATTTGTCAATAAACTATTTATTTTTATTATCTCTGTTTCCCTCCTTTTTTTAAATCCTGGTATAAACTTAATGTGTTCCTACCCTCATCTCCAGGACTCTTCAGGGACAAAACAGTCAGAATCAGGGGATTGGATTGTGTGACTGCTTTAGATAAGAGTACAATTAATGAGTTGGATGGGATTCTGTGAAGCCAGAGGAAAAACAGACCTCCAGCACAACTTTAGACTTAGAACAAAATAAACCTGTTGGGGACCTGAAGGAAACGTCTTCTGGTACTTAAACCTCCAAGTGTGAATTTTCCTATTTGACGAGGCATCCTATTGTTACACTGCTCAACAAAAATGAAGGGAACACTTAATCATCACAGTATAACACCAAGTCAGTTCAACTTGGTGATGAAAATTAAAGTGACAACAGGTGCAATGGAGAGGCAAAAGCAAGACAATCCCCCCAAAAGGGACTGTTGTTGTATGTGATGGCCACAGACGGTTGTTCTCTCCTCATGCTTCCTGACTGATTCTTCTCTAGTTTGGTGTTTTGCTAGTGTCCTTTGTCACTACTGGTAGCACGAGGTGGTATACTGCAGTACAGAGTGACTGCAGAGGGGTGTGGTATCTTCTTCTACACGTGTAATATGTGTACAAACACTATAAGAACACAGTGGTTAAATGCTGGTTGTCAAGCTGCACAGTATGATGCACAAATATAAGATATCATATTCCTGCTATATTCGCTTCTCTGCACTGGCTTCTGGAAAAATCAATGATAGAATTTAAAATCTTCGCCTCACATGCAAAGCCCTTAATGGCCAGTCACCATCATATCTTTAATAGCTCATAGTTTTTCATATTACATGACTATAACACTGGGCTTCAGTTTAGCTGGGGAATATGAAAGTAATGTAAAATTTCAACTGAAGACATCTATAATAACGTGCACGGGCTGATGAAGATGCAACAGTGAGACTTCAATGATGTTAGATTATCTGAAACGTGGTCTTAAGTTAAATCCAGCTATAACTTTGTCACTAATCGACTACAATCACGAAACGACACGTCAAAGTCTCTTAAAAGGACTTCTTCTCTAACTCCCTGGCTTTGTATTGTATTTTTGTGTCAAAAGAGCAAAACAAAAAGAAAAAAAAGGAACGTCTTCTCTGTCAGCACTTGACTAACTTGCTATGAAACCAGGCGGAATCACTGACAGATTGGAACAAATCCAGCTCTCCTATTGGATAGCCAAAGGTTCAAAAAGTTGATGGTTAAGTCTTCTAGCATTGATATGATACTTTAGCTTCGCATTCACAGCTAATTGGTGTATCGTTTGTATACCGAATTTCCTGGTCTAAACCACAATTTAAAGAGGTGGTAAATTATTAATTTGTCAGATGTAATTAATGAACATGGTTGGTGGCGGAATGCAAATGTACTGAGCACACTATAAACACTTGCAGTTCTTGTTACACCCGTTTTTACTCCCGTTTTAAAGCGTCCCCCCCCCCCCCCCCCCCCCAGTTTGCAGCTACAACAGCGCCTCCTCGCACGGTCTTAGGCTGACACCTGGTGGTCGGTTTGTGGAACTGCATCGACATGTTATGAATAAGAGCTGAAGCCGGAAGTGAGAGGCAGAAAGATACTATCGGAGTCAAATCAAATATAACAGTAAGGAACAGTTTAATCATTTGGATAAAAAGGATTTTAAATTCTCTAAATTTAAAAAATTAAATTTTTTGGAGGGTTGAAGTGACACAGGAAGAGGAGCTGTGGGCAAATCTTTTGTCCTCATGTCTTCAGCGCACCAACCCGGCTGTCTGACGTTATGGCTCATTGCATAGAATTCCCATCAGCCCCCTGAGCTCCTCCTCCGCAGGACAGACCGGAACCAAGAGAAAGTCAGATTGGATAAGATCGGGTTTTGGTGGGTCACTGTTGGTACAGACCTTACAGAGCAGCACCCGGACGTCTGTAAAACAGTTGTATTCTGCCTCGATAAAAGCCACGGAGAGGCAGTTTTTCCTCCAGCTAAGTGTAAGGTCGCACCATGAGTAGAGCTGGTCCCTGAGACAGAGACCTATATATAGTAAACAAAATTCCATATTCAGTTGTGTTACTCCGGTAGCACATATGAAAAAATTGGAACGATACAGAGAAGATTAGCATGGCCCCTGGCGCAAGGATGACACGCACAATCGTGAAGCGTTCGCAATTTTGCACTTTATTGTTATTTTTATTAATAATTTGGATGTAATATTGATATCGCAAGCGTCACTGCAGCGAGCAGCAGCATGGTAATCTCTTCTGTGCCGTTTCAGTGTCTACATATGTGCAATCGGGGTAAAACTATTCACCAATGAATCTGTCTGTAAAAGCCATAACGTCAGACAGCTGATTTCATAGCAAGTTAGTTAACTGCGGACAGAGAAGGAAGTTCCTTTAAGAGACTCCACGTGTTTCAGATAAACTAACGTCATTAAAGTCTCACTGTTGCATCTTCATCAGCCCGTGCTGATTTTACATTACTTTCATATTCCCCAGCTAAACCGGAGCTCAGTGTTACAGTCATGTAATATGAAAAACTATGAGCTATTAAAGATATGATGGTGACTGGCCATTAAGGGCTTTGCATGTGAGGAGATTTTAAATTCTATTATTGATTTTTTTCCAGAAGCCAGTGCAGAGAAGCGAATATGGCAGGAATACATCTTATATTTGTGCATCATACTGTGCAGCCTGACAACCAGCATTTAACCATTGTGTTCTTACTGTTTATAGTGTTTGTACACATATTACACTTGTATAGAAGAAGATACCAGACTCCTCTGCCTTTAAATTGCTTTATAATCCCCGACGATAGTATCCATATTTGCAACGACTGGGGATCGATCCGCTGATCTCCAGGTCTATGAACACCTATGAACTGTGGGCGTATTGGAACATTGGAGAATTTGGAACAAAACCAGCTCTCCTATTGGAGAAGAAACTGTGGGCGTATTGGAACGTTTGGGACAGAGAACAGCGGTCTGTGCACCTCGATCTCACCCCTTACGGAGAGGTAGAGGTCCCGCCCCTCCAATCAACCTACAGTATTTCTTCCAATCGTGGAGAACACAGTCAATCAGATGGTTCAACTAGTTCCAATTTCTAGAATCCATTTTTTTTAAACCTTTGGCTATCCAATAGGAGAGCTGGATTTGATTCCGCCTGATTTCATAGCAAGTAAATTAACAGTAAAACTGACGCTACAGCAAAACAAGCTCTGGCTGAGCTTGTAGGATTTATGTATGATTTTACTATACTTAAGGCCGAATCTAGTCTTTGCCATAAACATGTTTTCAGTGTGTTGAATGTTACTGAATTCATTCTCGACTAGAAACGGTGTGGATATCATGAAACATTTCTTCGAGGGCTTTGCTATATTCGGTTACACGTTTTTAATGACGAATAACTTTGCGCTCTTATTTTGAAATACAGACAACGTGAATAGAACGTCGAAAACGCCATCAAGTCTCAAATGATTGGATGAGGGCTGATCATGTGATATAGTCATTGCAAGATTTTCTTTGACTTCCTTCAGAGTAAAAGCATGGATCCAGCTGTCCAAATGTCCTCAATGTAGCACTTACAGATCCACGATCCATCGTGAGTTGTCTTTGCCTTAGATATTTTCTTATTGCCCTATTATATTTATTTTGTGATATTGGCAAAATATTTTAAAGAGCCCTGATCTCACTGTTGAAGGAAGTAAAAAAAGAAATCCAGTGTCTGACTGAATCAACCTGAAAATTGAATCATCTCATCCTTCCCTGAAGAGCCACCCCACACAAAATATAATCAAAATCTGTGGACAGCTTTTTGAGATATCTCAGACAAACAAATAACAAATGTGGGTGATTACACAACCTCCAACTTGTGAGTAACACAGTATGTATTGCTGGTTAAGTGGACTTCGGTACTCAAAAAAATTACGTTCACTTTCCTCATATTTATGGCGCCTGTCTGGACCTTCACATGTAGTCATTGCTGTCATGGCGGCATTTTTTGGTGGCAACATCTGGTTAAAGTACAGCGGCTTCCAGATAGATTGAAAACTCAACCTCAGTTCTTTTACACACACATTGTCTGGTACAGTATGGCTAACACAGGAGGAAAAGGAATTAACAGCTGAGACGTTTCTTCCAAAATCTAATTTTATCACAAAAACAAAACTCTATAACATTTGATACGATAAAATTAATAATATCTGTAGTTAACACAAGAAACACAGAATCCAGGTTCAGATATCTGTTTGTCCAACAAGACGGCATCTTCTCCCTCCAGCAGGAGGAGGAGGAGGAAGGTGAGGGGCCCGGAGTCATCATGCAGAACTGTCACTCTGTGTGCTGCTGTGGACGTCCTTCAACCGGAGAACCTGACTGGACAAACTCTCCACCTCTGCCGTGTGGGCCAGTAACTGGGTGAGAGAGGTATTCTGATAACAGAGAGAGAGAGAGAGAGAGAGAGAGAACCAGGGCAGGAATTTTATTCAAACAAGCTTTATTGACATAGACAATAGATTTTTACTTTGCTAAAGTGTGTGGGAAAAAAAACATTAACAGAAGAATTGTGATTTTGAGCATGATATACCCTGCTGCCTTCTTCTCTAAGTATTTTTAGTATTACTATTATTTATTTTGATTTTCACGACTCATAAATGTTTTGTGCCTCCATACAGACATGTGATATGAAAACGTCGAGGCTCACAGTGATGTCATGTGACTCACCAGCTGAGCGAGATGGTCTCTGGTGGTGGGAATGCAGCGAACCGAGTTCAGCTTCGCGTCCAGAGTGTCTATGAAGTCCAGCAGCATCTTCACCACATCGACCACAAACCTGCATCACAACAAGTATTTACAATACAAACTGGGGACATACTGGTCTTCTCTCTGGGTCTGACCAAGGATCAGCCTGAGTCATGGTGAGCTCACAGAGGCTAGAAGGGACAAGAAGATTCAGCTGAACACCAACAACAGACTGAATCAGTTTAAAGAGACATTTCACCCAAAACCCCCTAATTTAGCCCCTTCTTTTAACCATCATTGATCCGTGAAGTGAGCCGCAGTTTAACAACAGCTGATCACAAATCCATGCAGCACAGTTGGATGTGTTGTTAGTTCAGGATAGCTGACACAATATTAATCATTTGATTCTGACAGTTTTAATGTGTTTTCTTGTTTAATGACCTTATCCTGTCATGTTTTGAAGAATTCAAAACCACAGAAGAAGAATGACGCCACATGTCCTCCCTTTCTTTATTTCCTGTCGGCCTCATTTAATTTTAAGCAAAGAACATTCAATATTCAGGAAATGAGAACCTGTAGGTTATAAAAATGTCTATAGTATATATATATGTATATATATATACATGTATATATATATATATATATATATATATACCTTATATATAATTTCACTGCTGTAATTTTCACCACAGAACTAGTAAAGACAATAACCCCAGAATCCCTGAAAAAATCGTGCACTTTTGAGAGTTGCTGACTCAAAAGAAACATAATAAAGATTCTAAATCATTCGTGCCTTTTTGTTAATTCAGCATCACATGCAATCCATTAAGTTTTCTTTTCTTGTAAAAAGCGTCAGTCAATGCACCGACTGAGAAGTGTCTTCACAAGCGGTCTCTGGAGACGCATTCAAAGCCAGGTGTGAACAGCCAGACTCAGAGCTTATAGAGTCCTCTAGTGGTCGGATCATCGAAAACATCAGATTTGAACAGGCTCGCACATGTTGAGATTGGAGACAGGTGGTACCTGTGCAGGTGAGCCTGAACCGGTAGGTTGGTTCGACCCAGAGGTTTCATCAGTCTCTGCCTCAAACTGTTCTGATCCTTCAGGAGGTCCTGCAGGTGCCCACAGAACGTCTGCAACGTCTGGAACCTCTGAGCTGCAGGACAGAGGAGACGATGTGACGCCAACAGATATTAATGTTTGATCTGACTGGTTTACATTTTCTATAAATGTCGGATGGGTTCGATCCTCCTCCACCAGACCTCCAAATGTCTACCCATTTGAATTTATACTTCAACTAATGATGAGTTTTACAACATCAACAAATACAAATACATGTTTAAAAAGGTTTGGTTAATTTCCCAAAACAGCTGCTCACTTTATTTAATTAATCACACAAACCAGAGGAAGTAAAGCATTTGTTATGGACTATTTTCTGTGATGGTTAATCCACGTTGGTGCTCTAATAAGTATTTAAGGCAGCAGGACTTGCAGTGTGTGTGTTCATGGTAAATGAAGGAACATGAGCAACAGTGTGGCTCAAAATTATGCGTTTTCAATGGAGCTCTGTGGCTCTCAAGACTAAAAGCTAGAGAACAACAGACAGACTGGTCCTTTATTTTCATATGAAACAACTCAAACACTCACTGAGGTAGAAACTGTGTGTGACGTCGGCACTTTCCTTCTCAATCTTCAGCAGCTCCATCTGAAGCTGCAGCTGCAACAAACACAAGACCTAACCTCAAACAAAAAGCCTGACTCTATAAATATTCTGACAAATAATCTGATTTAAACTCTTCACATCCAGTTCATCAAGATGAATACAGAAAGTTTTTTTTAATGTTTTCTCTCAATAAAGTTATCTGGAAATGTTTCAGAAAACAAATATTTGTTGTTACACATTTCTAAGGCTGAAAAAAGGCCAGACTTTTCCAAGCACTCGGTTAAACAGGATGTGACATCACGCTGAAAAGCGTACCTCGTCTACCCGTCTCTGTGTTTTGATTCGCTGTTCAACCTCATGCAGGTGAGAGGAGAAGGAGGGGCTCAGCCTGGAGGAGGCGGAGTCTATTTCCTCCTAAGGACAGAGACAGAACATTTGAACAGTGTGGCTCTCAGAGTGGATCAGTAGAAGGATCTGTTTTATAAAAAAAAACCTGCTTCTGTCACATGGACAATATCTTGAGCAGTTCTTGCGACCAAAACATCAACAAACAAAAAATAATAATTAGTGGTTATCAGAGGTGGTAAGTTAACCCACTCAGATCCTGACATGTCTCATCTGGTGATACTTTTAGTGAACATCATCAAAGCTGAAATGATTTTCATTCATTATTCATAGTCACAAAGTGTTCATTATCTGATTAGCTGACAAAACTGAGCAGCGTGTAGGCCTGTGCTGTGTAAAGTGAACTCTTCCGATTAAATGTCCACAGATTTTGTAACCTTTAGTAGGAGACAGGGTGACCTGATGGGAGGTTCTGACCTGAGACAAAGCTCCTCTGGAGACACATCTGGACAACAAGCTGGCAGCTGGAGACACAGTGAATGGAGACAAATCCCAGTGAGGCATCTGAAACATACAGAAACAAGCATGAACCTTTCCTTGTTCAGTACTTTTAGATTATCAACTAACTTATCTTTTGATATCATTTCACCCCAAAATAACTCTACCTCTACCTGTACTGAAATGTAACAAAGTACATTTACTCAAGTACTGTACCTAAAAATTTGAGGTACTTTACTCGAGTCTTTTCTTTTCTTGTCACTTTCTACTTTTACTCCACTACATATCAGAGGGGAATATTGTACTTTTGTACTACGTGTATCTGACAGCTTTGTTTACTTAGCAAATTAAGAATTTTCATGTGAAGAGTGTAGAAAATTAAAAAGTTTATACGTGTGCAGCTGAAATGATTAGTCGATTAATCAATTATTTAATTGGCAGAAAATTTTCTTTTTTCATTTGATGAATTTTAATGTACAGTATTTGTGATCATTTTGAGGTTTGGACAGTGAGTTGGGCTAAACAAACATTGCACAGGTGTCACTCAGAGCTCTGGGTAATTCAAATGTCTTTTCTCAATTTTTCAATAATTTTTACAACCAAACAATGAACCGATTAATTGAGAAAATAATGAACGGATTGATCCATAATGAAAATGATCGTTAGTTTGAAATTAGCTCGATCTTTAAGCAACTACAACAGTAAAAACTTGCTTTTACGTTAAAGCACGAGTCATAATAATGTAATTTTAGCGTCAACATACCTTCAACTTGTCAGGTTTTCAAATTATTTTGAAAATCGCTACCGGGTAACGTTCACGGCCACCCAGAAGACAACCTGAGGTTTTTACGGTAATACCGACTCCATTAACTGATGTGAAGCTGAACGCAAAAAAACCAACCAAAAAACAAAGATTGTTTCCTCTTATTTCCTCTTAAGATTTGTTATTACAGTTTCCTGTAAGACAACAACACTGACTCCATCTTCCCGCTCAACACTTCTTCTTCTCACTTTAAAGCAGACCGGACGCTATGACGCGTTGCTGCCCCCTACTGTTAGTTATCAATGTTTCTTTTGAACAATTACATTTATTTCCGCCAAGAACAGCTGGAGGAGGCCATGCCATCACTGACGTCACGTTTGTTTGTTTAATTCTGGTTGTTTGTACACAAGATATCTCAAATACTTATCAGTGGATTTTGGTGCACTTTTATATAGGGGTGGATCTTGCGTCTTGAAGAATTGATTCCATTTTGATGCGGATCCGAGTATTCGTTTAAAATATATATTTGAATTGAGATAATATATATTAGGTCACAGTACGGTAAGAGAGAGGGGTAAAAAACAGGGCTCTGCCACCAATATGTAGCTGTGATAATGCAGATTCCTTTTTTTGTAATGTTGATCCACTTGGACTGGTACCCAGGGGTTAAAACTATATACCTTTAAAAAAAATTAAAAATAATAATACACAATATCTATAAGCTAAAAGCTGTAATTCTGTGTAATTCTTTTGATTTTAAATGTTTTTTTGTCGTTTGATATTTTAGTCCGTCCTGTCAAACACAGAGGAGTTCTGCGCATGCGTGACATGAAGTGACGTAGTTCTTCTCTGCTGTTCCCAGGAGCTCGCGCAGCCGTCCGAGTCTGCACTTAAACAGGGCGTCAAAGCTTCAATCTGCATACTTTTAGTAGTTCTCACATTTTATCGGACAGTGTTTTGAACATTTGGACGAATGTCGGCATTTTAATGTTCGCTTGGATGTAAGTAAAACTGCTCCGTTTCCAGTTTGTTGAGATGTTTTTTTTGTGGCAGCTAGCAGGTTGACGTTATTGTGCTAACGAAGCTCCGGATTCGAACCCATGAGCATTAATATGGTGTGACTGGGTGCTGTCTGTTTTATTGTTAGCTAGCTAAACAACACAGCGGTGTTAAAATTGTTTCAGCCTGTTGTCGGACATGATAGCTAGATTACTACGAGCTAATACGTGTGACGCTAGCTCCTCCCAGCAGCCTGTTGCCTGTTGTTGATGACTGTTCTCTCTGTAGGGATTGATCTGATCTCATTAGCACCCACCGAAGAAGGAGAGAAGCGCCATTAAAACTATCGATTTCCTCGACTGATATCGACCACATCCTGTTTGGAAATGCGCTCTGCCATTAGCGTCAGCTGCGGTCGAGCTTTATTGCTGTACATCTAGAGTGGAGCTGCATCTACAGTTCTTTTCCTCATTAAGGGCAGTTAGGTGGAGCTACAGACAGGCAGCCAGGGATATCTGGCTACAGGGTCCTGATGGGAAACAGTGCATTGAAGTCTCACCTGGAAACCTCCCAGAAGACTGGGGTGTTCCAGCTGACAGGGAAGGGACTCCAGGAGGTGAGGGCCACTCTTCATCCCGTCATTGTGTGTATATTGAAAACATTTTGTGCTGATGACGCAGATTCAGACACAGAAGTAATCTTTTGTTTCACCAAAAAAATACATAGAAACAAAAGTTACGACACATCATCTGACTATACTCTGTGATTTATCACAAACCACAGCATCAGAGATTTCCTGCTGTTTGTGTTTCAGTTTCCAGAGGAGCTGCAGAGACTCACCAGTAACCTCCGGACGGTGGATCTATCCGGAAACAGGATCGAGGTTCTTCCCGCTGCCATCGGAAACTTCCTACAGCTCAAGAGTCTGACGCTTAACTCCAACAGACTCAGTGAGTGACCAGAGACTGTGTTAGAGTAGCAGACGTAGCTACTGTGACATCACCCATTGGTTTTGTGGACTTCTGATTTGAGAAGTTGAGATTTGGGCCATTGCAATTTTGTTTTTGTGCAGGCAGAAATGACAATATTTGAACAAAAGGTTGGAGCTAAGTTATCAGGTAGTGCTATCTAGCTTGGTTAGTAAGGTGCATTTGATCAGAAAATGGCCTAACCAAATTTAGCTATTGAAATAAAAGATCAACAGCAGAGTTTTTAGTGTTTTTTTGTACAAAGGAACACCGACAAAGACATTTTCAGGCGACCAAAATGTTAGTTAATTTTCCTGTGCTGAAAACACACTAAAAGTTCTAAGATGAAAACACAAGACTCAAAAACAAGTTCACGTCTATTTAAATGCACACAGTGCCATTGATTTGTATTGATACACCTCTGATACCTGATTGACAGGTCACCATGGTAGCAACTTGGCAATCCCAAAGTAGCTACTTGACCCTATTAGTTATTTTTTACCTTAATTCTTTATTCTTTAAATCAAATGTGAACCACAAACCATTCTTAAATTTCCCATAAAATAATGCGGGGAAATATTATTTTGAATTAGATTTGTGATGTCATGCAGTAACATCCAGATGTTTGTTGTGTTTTGTCCCCAGCCTGCATCCCCAGTGAGATCTCAAAGCTGAAGAAGTTGGAGACATTGAGTCTGAATGGGAACCGGATCCAGCAGCTGCCACCCACGCTGGGCCAGCTCAAAGCTCTGCGGACCCTCGGCCTGTCCGGAAACCAGTTCTCAGAGTTCCCCTCTGGACTGGGAACCCTGAGGCATCTGGACCTGCTGGACCTGTCCCGTAACAAGATCCAGAATGTCCCCTCAGGGGTGTCAGAGCTACAGGCCATTGAGATCAACCTCAACCAAAACCAGGTACCTCAGGTCTCACAGGCGTGATTAGAGGACTCTGTATTATGAAGGAGGAAGCAGGAAATCAATCCGGATTGGCCAAAAATGACCCATTTAATAATAATAATGATACCTTTATTAGTCCCACATGGGGAAATTCTTTCTCTGCATTTGACCCATCCCTGAGGAGCAGTGGGCTGCCACTACACGCGGCGCCCGGGGAGCAAATTGGGGTTCAGTATCTTGCTCAAGGATACTTCAACTTGTGGACTTGCAGGGGCTGAGGATCGAACCACCGACCTTTTGTTCCGTGAACGACCGCTCTACCCCCTGAGCCACAGCCGCCCCATATTTCCTACTGTAGGAACCAAAAAATAACAAGTTTGTCAGAGAAAGTGATAAAAATGCATCTCCGTATCTGAGTTTCACAGTGATCCAGCTTTCAGGTCAGTCTAAATTCATACTTTGACTCTTCTCTCCCTCCACCTTTTCTTCTGTTCACCTCCAGATCTCTGTCCTGTCAGCGGAGGTGTCTGTGTGCCCCCGTTTGAAGGTCCTCCGTCTGGAGGAGAACTGTCTGGACCTGTCCTCCATCCCTCTGTCCATCCTGAAGGACTCCCAAGTGTCTCTGTTCTCTGTGGAGGGAAACCTGTTCGAAGTGAGGAGGCTTAGAGACCTGGAGGGGTATGACAAGGTAAGACCTGCTTCCTTTCATGCTTCCTTCAGGGTCTGTGGGAGGAAAAATTTAAACTATGCAAGCGACTGCAGCTGAAGGGCATCCGTCTCTCATTGCTATGGCTAAATGTAATGTAACTGGTGTAGATAGTGGTTTATAGCTTAAAAGCTTTATTCATTATGTTGATATATTATCGTTAAATATATGATATGTTTTACCCGTCTAGCAGCAAACAAACCTTTTGCTTGGTATGTAAACACTCTGTGTTGTTGTAATCTGAGCTGTGGTAATCTAAATGTGCATGTTAGAGTCTGTGAGCCCCTCTGTATCCTGTTCACATCTGTTTTAACTATGGCAGCTGAAGCTAAAAAGCACACAAAACATATAGTTCTGAAAATGGTCACCAATTCATCATAAACCTGAGCGTTTTAGAGTTTAACGGTTCACTAAAATATGGTTCTAAATCATTGTAAATGAGAAATAGGTACGTGTCATGACTTAATCTTCTCCTCCTTCTCATTCACACTCTGTTTTGTTCTTTTCATTATGCTTCAGCATTCACTTGGTGCTCAGCACATGATGTAATCCAATGAATCACTTTATTCACAATGATGATTTTGTTATATTTTCTTGTGGGTCTTGAGGTAAAGAGAAAAAAAATAGGACAACATTCAAAGCTTAACATCAGTAGAAATGTTGAATGTTGAGTCCTTTTATTCACTCTGTTCCAGGTGGTACGACAACGCCTTTATTCTGCCCCATCGCCCTGTATAAACACTACAAAGGTGTAATAGTGGGGGGGGGTCGTTTTTGTTCTGCCTCTGTGCAGCGGAGGTAGTTACAGCGCTGAATCGGACATTTGTGTCATGGTGTGAGGCGGCAGGAATGTGTGTGTGTGTGTGTGACGTTTTGACGACTTACTATGTGTGTGTGGCTAAAAACCAGGAGATTTAGCAGTTAGCAGCTAACTGAATGAAGACAAAAATCAACCAAAAACAGGGAAGGTAAATGGTTGTTTTTTCATGTTATTTTGTTGTTTACAAAGCGCTGCATTAAACATCACACTCGACGCCAACCTACTCCGTTTTATGTCACACCTCTTTTGCTAGCTGTAAGCCGGTAATGCTACCTAAAATCAAACCCTGCAGCAGCGTCAAATAAACAAAGGCGTCAGGCGATACAGCCATACTTTGTTGGTCTGTAATGGTCCCTGATGGTTTCTAATGGTTGTCAATGGTGTTTGTGGGTCTCTGATGGTTTGTCTTGTTTCCTCCTCAGTACATGGAGCGTTTCACAGCCACGAAGAAGAAGTTTACCTGAAAGCGTTAGATGGCGAGTCTGAACCTCAGGGCGCCACCTGGAGGCTGTCTCAGCAGAGGCACCACCTACCTCCGACACTGCTGCTGCGTCTTCTGCTGCTAAAAAAACAAACAGACCACACACAGCTGGGACAGTCCTTCTCACATGACCCTCCTCCAGCTGCCGGACTACAAACTGCGACCAGGGGACACGTCTGCCAAACACAGAGACCTGCTGTTTCCAGACCGATTCATTTAGCGTATAGCGGACAGACGGATGGACGGATGGAAACAGAGGACATGAAGAAACAAATAACATAAGAGAAGAAGAAGAAACTGTTTAACCTTCACTGCACATAAACATTTATATTATTATTTGTCTGCTGTTACACTATATGTTTGGTGTCTTAAAATGATTATTTCCTTTAACACATCAACTCATTGAAACATCCCAGCCAGAATATTTGAAGGGATCAAACTGAGTTCGTAATGTTTGGAAAGTGCAGTTCTGTATGCTGGAATAGTTTCTGAGGATGGAGACTCATGCATGTCCACGAGATATTTAATATGTTTAATTCATGTGAAGTTGCTCTTTAATTAAAGAGTGGAAGACGTCCTCTTTAGTACGTCACTGTAAAACAGAAGAAAAGATCAGATTAGAGCAGAAAACACTACAGTTTTAATCAGTATTAAAGCAAAAATACCCAAATAATTATTGATTCCAGCTCTGCAAATTTAATTCTTTGCTGTTTCTCACATAGGAAACAAACTAGTTTGGTTCTGGACGACTTTTTATAGTAATTTGCACAAAATGGCAAAATGAAAATAACTGTTAGAGAGACAAAAAATGTAAAACTACTTGATCATTTAAAATGATTTTATTCTATTTTCACAAGAGATTGTAAATAAGAATTTAATGTTAAAAGTAGCAGATAAATTCCTCTATAATGTGGTAATTAATAAAATAACACAGGGATGTTTGTATTAAATACCCAATAAATCAGTAGTTCTGATCATTGTCTCATTCAACATTGTGGTTAACAAAATAATTTCACCTTACATTTGTTTTCCCCCCTCCTATTAACACCTGAAGAAGAAGAGATATGAATGAAAAAAGATTCTTGTTTTTCAACCAATATATGTTTTTCTTTCCGTTTCCAATGTTTTTGTGAAGTTTTGGGAAAAGTCATCAATCATGATTTAATCTGATGCATGTGTGATCAAATATTCTTAGGGTCCAGCTTCAGTCGGAGGATTTAACATGAATAACCTTCTATTTCACCTTTGGACTCCTGTTTCCTGTCTTTGAACATTTAACTCCTGTCAGCTGCCTGTTTAAAGGACAGTTCCACTTAAATCTGGAGTTTTGAATTGTCAAGTCTTCTAGAAATATGTTCTTAATTTACAAGCATGAACTGCACTTAAAGCTTATTTTACATCCTCTTTGTCAAAATGTTCATTTTCACTTTCTGCTGAAATAAATCTGTTTAGTTTTTTTTTCTTCACTTGGTGTTGCGAATGATTATTGTTAAAGTCTTTTTAAACATATTTTACAAGGCAACTGTAACTTTTAAAACTTATGATGGATTCGGCAGTCATACTCATATTTTACTTAAATAAAAGTAATGTAGAAATAGTCTGTTAGAAGCAAAAGCTTTGCATTTGAAATTTTGCCAAATTGGGGAAATTATTACCATTAAAAAAAAAAAGTCGAGCAAAAATGTCTGAAGATATTTTTTGGGAATCTTAGGCATTTGGTTTTTATTTGAAAATTGAGCTTTTTCTCAGACAACCAATGAACAAGCCAACATTCCTGTACCTGGGCTCAGACTACACGCCATCAGGTGGCGGCCATGCGCAGCGAGTTCTCCCTCAGTAACACCTTCCACACAGGCTGAACTTCCGCGGCATTATTGTGTCTGACTGGTCCTCAAACGTTACGCAAAGGCGTAAGGGGGGTAATTTTTGTTCACACGCATTCCTTAGGGGACGGGACCGCCCGCCAACTAATATGAAGCGCGGTGCAATGTAAGATCCACTTCCGGTGACGTGTTTTTACGCGTAATTAATTTGCTTGCTGAAATTCAAATAAAGACCATAACAAGTATGAAACAAACGTTTAAAATAATGTCTGTTTCCATTCATGCGGCAATCCGCCATGTGTAATGTTTGCGCATCTTCTTAGAGCACGTTAAAAATATATATTGTAAGAATTTACACACACACACACACACCAAGACGTTTTTGATATCCGGAAAAAATAAATACGATAGAAACATGTTCGAAATTAAGTTTATTTAGGATCCAAATTTTGTTTGAAAAAAGACGGGTTTTCTTATTTTGAAGGCAAATAGCGCAATTTCCGGTGTTGACGTAATTAAAATTTTTAACATCAAAACGGTGTCGCTGCGTGAGGTCTTGCTGCTGCGTGATGTCGGATTTACGTTAACCCTGCGGGTTTATCGTCTTCAGGGAACAAATACAAAACTCTAATACGTGTTTCAGTCGTTCTGCTGAGATGAATCCCGTTTTATTAACGTAACGTTTTATCCTCCGAAACGATGCCTCCAACCTCGCACTTTTCCTCCGTGGGAATCTTGTTTGTCCAGCGAGAAATGAGACTTCACTGAGGGGGTGTTTGACCGAGCTGAACCGAGCCGACCGGGGTACTTAAATGTTAATGACGTTTTAAATTACAAGCATAAATAATGAGAAGATGAAGCTGTTTTTGTGGATTCTTCTGTTTTTACTGCGGAGTCACGAAGGCACCTGTGGAAATGGTGAGTGTTAACTGGACAAATGAAGCTCAAACAAATCTGTTAATCAGTGTTGTGTTGTTTGCAGTTTGGTTCCATTTATTAATGGTTGCATGTTTTTCGTTCTAGTTCCTTATCGAGTGAGGTTTAAGAGGCCGAACACTGATTGAAACATTTGCATCTTAAAGTTTTGTAACTTTGCAGCAAATATTTACGCGTGCAAGTTAAAAACAAATCCACGTTCTTACGAAAACGCTGTGAAAACCAGACCAATAGTTTTCAAATCAACACCACAGAAAAACACCACGCAACTTCGTACCAACACTTTCTCATACATCCTGGTTTGTTAACAGCGGGATAAAAGATGGCAAATGCACACATGAAAAGAGTTTTATCTGGACGGACAATGAAGTCCAGTTGACCTAGACCGACCCCAGACCATAAAACATCAAACTTTCAAGAAGCTATTGATTGGGAATTAAGTGGGGCCTGGTAGTCACAGTTTTCTCGAGTTGCCTTCTCCCGACTTACAAGGCGACAATAACTGTGCCGTTTTCTAAAGATCACACTCTGGAACCCGGTTTCACAAGTTGCGACTCTGTTGTCGCATAAACAAAAAGACAAACTCAACAAAACGTTACCGTTTTATGCAAAAACTTTGTCTTGTAGACGACCCCTAAGTTTCCTATGGTTTGGCTCAGGGGCGTTGCTAGACCTCTATTAGGGCACAGGCCCCCCCAATATGCTTAGCCTGGAACAGAGATAACATTAAAAATGAAAGTGCCATATTTAGTGTCACTCATTTAAAACCACAAGCCCAACCCTGGTCCAATATTTAAGCAACAGTTTGGTTAAAAGCAACACAATTTGAATGACTTCCAACCAGCATTTTATTTGTATAGCTTCCAAACATTAAAATAAACTGGCTTTCACTATTGCTCGACCTGCAAATAGGTTAGCTACACTAACTAGCTATCACCATAATGAGATTGTATAGTTCAAAAAATTTTTAGCAAGTTTTTGCATCAGAAGCAAAGAATTTCTCAGCTGTAGTTCAGTTTGTTTCCCTCTGTATTGTCAGTGTTGTTGATGGATGCTGCTGTCCCACAATGCACTGCACGCAGGAACTGGAGGAGATGCTCACAGCTAAAATAATTTGTGCATGGAGGTGTATGACGGCCACCTCCTTTCTCGTCATGATGACATAATCACAATACATAGAATGATGACATCACCGCCATCACCATGCTCTGTTTGTTGCTTGGTGATGTCACCAGTGGAGGGAAATGACATCTAACGTGTTTAGTGAGGGGAAGTGACGTGGGTGTGTGTGTGTGTGTGTGTGTGTGTGTGTGTGTGTGTGTAGGTGTGTGTGTGTGTGTGTGTGTGTGTAGCTTTGTTGAAGGCAGCAGCTGAAGGTTGAAGATGTCATCACTCACTGTGATATGAGAAAGCCTTGATAGTCTTTTGCTGCAGGGTTTCAGTCGTTTTTTCCCCAGCATGCCTCTGCTGACTAAGTCAACTAAAGAAGAGCTGCAGTGATTACTTTATTGAAAGAAACTTGATGAGGGACTATTGTGATGATCAGTTAATTGTTATGGTCAAATTATTGTTGGCTTCAGCTTAAATGTGAGAATTTTCTGCCTTTCTTTCTCTTGCATGTTGTTATTCTGAATGGTTTCGGGGTTTGGACTGTTGGTCGCCTCATAAACAAGACACTTGAAGGCATCATCTTGGACTGTGATGGACATTTGACTGTATTTTGATGAAATGAATCAATAATTAAATCAGTAGTTGCAGCCCTACCCAGGAGGCTTGAAGATGGAAGTGCTTACAGTATGAGGAAGTTTTATCGATGTGTTCTCAGGCAGCTGGTCTAATATCTGGTCTCCCACTGACACAAACTGTTCATTTAAATCAACCACATGGCGTTCAGTTAGTCTCAAAACCCGTGCACATAAAAACTAAGGGTTGTCAATCTTTTGACCTTTGACTGGATCTCTTTTAAGTCGTCTTGTCATTTCCTCTTCTTCTGCAATGGTTTAATGGCCTCTTTGATGGACTTTCCTGCAGGTGTGTGGTTCACGAAGCACCCGACCAATCAGACGGTGTCACAGGGTAACGCAGCAAGGCTGGGCTGTGCCGTTCAGGGAGTGTCGGAGCCCGACATTGTGTGGATGAAGGACGGAGAGAAACTCTACAGCACCGACCAGATGTTCATCACGCTGGGAGAGCAGCACTGGGAGACCTTCCACAGGTTCATCCACACACCAATGACAGGATCAATCAGTCAATAACATCAATCAGTCAGTGGAATTAGGAGAGAATGTAAAGGCAATACTGGTCTGATTAAAGTAAAAATGTCCTCCACCTTCTAAAGGATAAAAATTTCACAGTAAAAGTCCTCCACCTGCCTCACAGTAAAAGTTTCACAGTAAAAGTTTCACAGTAAAAGTCCTCCACCTTCTAAAGGATTAAAGTTTCATAGTAAAAGTCCTTCACCTGCCTCAGTTAAAGTTTCACAGTAAAAGTCCTCCACCTGCCCTACAGTAAAGGTTTCACACTAAAAGTCCTCCAAATGCCTCAGTCAAATTTTCACAGTAAAGGTCATCCACCTATTTCAAAGTACAAGTTTCACAGTAAAAGTCCTCCACGTGTGTCATGATAAAAGTCATCCATCTTTGTCTTAATGAAAGTCTTCCTCCTCCTCAATATCATTTGTCTTAAGTGAGGATTGTAAAGTTTGAGATAACACATCATCAAATGCAGGTAAATGTAAAGTTATTTTTATCGTGGCAGCATCATATATTATCAGCATCTAAAGTTGTGTTTGTACTTGAAGTAGTTTTCTTAAGTAAAAACATCATGAAGTCTAGTTGTAGTGAGAGTGTTGTGTGATGAGGCTCAGTGTTGGTTGATTGTGTTTCTGCTCTGTTTGATGGTTAAACATCACATTAACAGTAAATACAGGCTGCTTCTCTCTTTCCACATCTTCCTGTCCTCCTCCTTCGTTTTGACTTTCTCTTCTTTTATCCTGTTTACTCTTTCTTTCAAGGACAGGATGGACTAAAATACATTTAAACATCTCTTTCTACAACACGTCTTTTCATTCAAAGTCTCAGATGCATCAGTCTTATTATGTGTCAACAGAAATAACCCAACAGGAACTTTCTCCCGTGTAAATAAAGCGTAAAAAAAGCAAAATTATAACTGACATCTGACTGAGGAATTGGAACAATTGGAATATTTTTAAAGATACTTAATAGTTTAAGTTGGTAGCTGTTCATAATGATGTGATATACCAGGCTGTACTTGTTTAAAGGTCAGGCGAACATGCTGTAGATCCATTTGTGTGGTTGCAAAACCTGCTTTTCACTCGTCTCCTCAGTGCTGCAGGATTTCTTCCCTTGTTTTAATCATCACTGAACTCGTTTTTCCTCCGTTCTCTGAAACAAACACTGCAATCATTTGACCATCAGGAATTTTAACAGCCAGGCTCACAGCTCCCAGGGCCTCCGGGTAAAATATCATGTTAGACAGTGCTGATTAAAGATCAGGAGTTTTCACTCTTGACAGTGTTTAAAAGTCTGAATGTGGTCTGAGAAGCTAACCTAAGATCTGTTTGTCTCAGAGAGCGGTGGCTGGTTAAATCCACTTTACACTCAGGTTCCTGGAGAGACAGACAGAAACAGTGGAGGTCAGAGAAACAGAAACGTGACGACCTCATTCCTCATCGGAGTCCTCACAGACCCTCATCTTTGTTTCGTACTTAGAGACACTTACCCAGGGGTCTGTGGGAGTCCATATGAACATCAAAAGTGAGTCTACAGAAGATTTTGGGTAGGGTAGATTTTTAGGTAGGGGTCATCGCTGCCCATTCCAAAACTTTGATGTCATCCTCCTCCAGAAACTGGGAGCAGCACCAGCATAAGATCGTCGGGCTTGGAAGTCCATCATGCGACAGATGATTTCTTATTGTTTTAGCATGTACTGGTTTATAACAGGTGTCCGTGGTCTCTGCTGCTGTGGCGGTAGCCGGTCAGAACCTGTTTCTGAGGTGCAGCAGGGCGGATATGTCGATCCCGATTCTTGTCGTTACACATGGTGGACCAGGGTCCAGGTGTCCCAAGTTGTTCTGCAGAACGCTTGCAAAGATGCTCCATTGTGGAATTCACCGCTCTGATGACTTCTGGTGGACTGCCCTACCTCCAACATGCCAATGGCACAACCCCGGTCATGTTGCCTCAACTGTGGCAGCATTGCAAATTTAATTTTCTCCCCAATCTTAAGCCACCTTCAAACAGGCATTGTGCAAACAGTGCCAAAATGAATTCCCTTCTCTGTGACCCCTTTGGTATGTTTAAAACTGGACCAGCCCAAGGCATCACAACGCCACCTTCTAGTTTAGCGGTCATCTTCTGTGCTTGTTCTTCAAACAACGGACTTCCTGTTTGTCTGAATGGGGCTTTAGTGTCTTTTTTATAGGGGTTGGTTAGTTTAACAAGCTCGTTTGGCATTAGGCTGTTTCTCTAAAATTGTGTTTGCAGACTCAAAACTGTTCACAAAAATTAGTCAAGTGTGACCAAACCTTGTAGGATTAGAATGATCAAACCAATGTTAGAGAGATGGTCTCAAAATTGACCAAAAAATGGGTAGAGCATTTTAAAATCCCCTGAGTCTATATTGATAACATTGATAACTCACGAACACCATGGCAACATGATTAACAATATCATCAACTTGTGTGACCAGGAAGGCAAAAGTGTTTCAATATTAGATTATTAGTTATTTTTAACTCAGAAAACTGAAATAATGATCAGTCCTTTGGGATGCCAAACGTTGCCCTGAAGTAGGAAGGGGGTCCACAAAGTAGATCAGCTCCTCCAAAAGGGTCCAGTATCTCAAAAGGTTTTGGAACCACAAATTAATGGGTCATACATGAACACACTGCTATCTGTCTCAGTTCTAGTTTATTTTCTGGTCACTTCAGGTTCTTTTGTGCTTTTTGGTTCTATGTAGGCTCTAACCGAACCTGGTTCCAGTGGAGGTTCTGGGTCTAGTTGAGGTTCTAACGTTCTGTATGTTTTTGTCTCCAGTGTGAAGTCGGTGCAGCAGCAGGATGCGGGTCAGTACTGGTGTGAGATTGAGTTCCATGGCCTGACGTTTTCCTCTGAACGAGCCTGGATCACAGTGGAAGGTGAGGACCATGAAGCCACCACGTATTTGTCTTAACAGCATTTGGAGTCAGTGAACGCATCTCAGACATTCCCACTGTTTCAGCAGCCTGACAGATGTTTGAAACATCAGGTGTCTCTTTTTTCCTGCTGCTTCCTGTGACCCTGAATGTGTCACATTAACCCTTTACCTCCTGTTTCCTGCAGGTGTCCCTCACTTCGTCCAGGAGCCTCGGGATGTGGCAACGTTCCCCAACGTTCCCTTCAACCTCACCTGCACTGCTGTTGGCCCCCCAGAGCCTGTGGAGGTGCTGTGGTGGCTGGGTGGGGTCCAGGAGGGACAGCCCAGACCGTCCCCCTCCGTCCTTCATGTCCAAGGTCAGAACAGCTATTTTAAAAAGGGGAAGATGGGATCATGTGCTTTTGTCTGTATGAACGATGGAGACATGATCTCAGATTTAACTGATGGTGTCACTGTGGTCAACGGTTTTCACTCAGCAGAGACTCTGTGGGTCATATTGAATCTTATGGTGGACACAAAGTCAAAGGGATTATTATAGATTATAGATCATTGCCTCTTTTCCTCCCCTGTTTGTTCTGATTAATAAGTGAGTACTTCCTGATCTGAATCACAGTCAGTGTGTGTTTGTACTGTAATGGCTGATCCAGGCTCTGCTGTGAGTCGCAGTCTTCAGGGAAAAGGATATTTCTGTATTATTATGTAGTTATGTGTGCAGATACACACACACAAACACACACACACAGACACACACACACACACACACTCACAGACACACACACACAATAAGCTCCTTGAGGTGTGAGTCAGACACATGTGAGCGATGGAATTAACACAAAGGTCATTCCTGGTGGGAGGGGCTGAGTTCAAGAAAAGATCTGTGACAACCAATATGTCTCTCCTCACCCGTTTGTCTCTCTCCTCACCCATCTGTCTGTCCCTTCAACCGTCTGTCTCTCCCTGCATCTGTCTGTCTCTCCCTGCATCTGTCTGTCTCTCCCTGCATCTGTCTGTCTCCCTTCACCCGTCTGTCTATCAAAATAAGAGCCAGGAAAAACTCAAATTGAGAGTTAAATGATCCTTAAAAAGTGTGTTCATGTTTGTACGTTTACCAGATGTGGATCAGGAACCTCCAATGATGAAAATGAACATTATACACAGACACACACAGAGACACAGACACACACAGAGACACAGACACACACAGAGACACAGACACACACAGAGACACAGACACACACACAGACACAGACACAGACACACACAGAGACACAGACACACACACAGACACAGACACACACAGAGACACAGACACACACACAGACACACACACAGACACACACACAGACACACACACACACTCGGACACACACAGACACACACACACACACACACACACACACACACACACACACACACACACACACACACACACACACACACAGACTGCTTCCTGGAAGTGAGTCATGTTCAACTGATCTCAGTTATTGATCCAGATCCTGGTCATCTGACTCAAAGTGACGTCAGATTCCTGCAGCCTGAAGCTGTTGAACCAGCGTTATCATGATTACATCACAGCTGAATGGAAATCTGTCAGGTCAAGTTTCCATCTGGATTCAGCACCAATATTTCAATAAAATGGTCCAAATAAAGTGAATAAACATGTTGGTCGAAAGGATAAATGGAAGAGAGAATGAGTGGAATGAATACAATGAAAAGCTTTCTGCCCTCAATAACAGTTTCCAAGGATAATCTGTTGAATGATGCTGAGTCATCATTAGAGAGGTGGAAGTACTCTGATCTTCTACTTCACTTAAAGTAGCAATAATACTGTGTAGAAATATGTTACAAGTATTCAAAATCTAGTACAATTGCAAAAGTATTACCATCAAAATAAAGAATCAAAGGTAAAAGTACTCATTATGCAGAATTGAATCAGAATCATATATATTATTGTTTTATAACAATTGGTGCATTAAAGTGTTCGTGACTTAAATGTTAAATGGTACATAAAACTAAAGAAAACAGCTGAAATAGCTCCTGTGTAACAACAGGATACACAGCTAAAAGAATCAAACGCACCTTTTCACACAGAGGTCAGGTCATAGTGCCCTAATGAAGACGCCTCTTTATTTACACTGAACAAAACGTAACGCTCCATTTTTAAATAACGTGCTGGCGTTCCGATGCAAACGAGGCATGAGTTAGCTGCTAACCATTAGGTCATCCTTCCACCTCGCTCCATTTATACAGACTGGTGAGGGGTAATAAAGGCGCAACGGTTTCCCCTTGAACAAGCTGTGTAAAAGGGGCTTCAGTGATGAAGTAATTCTAGATCAATAACAGCGTATCAATAACTGTCTGCAGGAGTGAACAGCAGTGTGAAGTTCTACTGTGAAGCGAGGAACGCCAGAGGAATCTCCGTCTCCAGAACCGGCACAGTTCACATCAAAGGTGAGTCCACCTGTTCGGCCCTCATGAGCAAGCATTTAAGGACTATTATGGGATACAATTCATCGACGTGAGTTTGGAAGCCAGTGCTGCTCATGCTGTGCTAACGTTAGCATGTCTCTTTCTGTCTCAGTGTTGCCGACGGCGCCGTTTGGGCTGCAGGTTCTGAGGATGGAGGACAACAACGCCACGTTGTCATGGAAACCAGGATCCGCGGGACACTCTGAGCTGTCCACCTGCATCCTCCAGGTAACGACACGCAAAACAGCGGCCTGATTGGAAACTAATCATCAGATCATTAAATATAATGAATCATCTTCTCTCCTCCTCCTCTTCCTCCTCTTACCTGCCTTCCTCCTCAGCTGTCCAGTAGTTCAGTTCATAAATGGGACCTTCCTCAGCAAGAGGTTCTGGTTCCTCCTCACCTTCACGTTCTGTCTGGTCTGAGGAGTCACTCTAATTACAGCGTCAGAGTCTCCTGTGTTAACGAGGTGGGGGCGTCGCCCTTCTCCCCCTGGCTGCTCTTCCAGACACCTGAGTCAGGTAAGAGACGTGATGACGGCTCCGTGTTGATGAAGTATTCTGAGCTTCAGAAAAAAATACACACCAAACAAACTATGGAGCAATATTTTTATAAACGGGCCTCTTTTATCTCATCTTATATTCCTTTATTTAAATACATATATGAAGAAAATAAAATCTGTGCAGAATTATTTCCCTTTATTATCTCCTGATCCTTCATTTTTATCTTGGTTCAGGTTTTGGAAACAGTTTGCAAAACATCATCGTTACAGAAAGTACAAAAAGTTTGTAGGAAAATAAATGTAGAAATGATGGATTCCTCCATAGATCCTGCTGTCTGCTTGTTTCCTGTTTTTCTCTGGGCTTTAGAGCTGGTATCTGGGAGCTGGTTTTGTTGTTTTTGTTGTATATTTGTGTGTTTATGTGCTCCAGCTGGAGGTTATCCAGTAGATTCCAGTCCTCTCCGTACAATCAGCTTTTGTCTGTGGCCTCAATCCATGTGAAAGGACTCCGCTGCAGCCTCTGCGGCGCCCCCTGCAGACTGCACTGTGAACACTGTCCCCGCAGTGTCTCATTCAGCCTATGAGGAGGAGATCTGGATGTTGTGTGTTCGGACTCTCACTCGTCTGTCATGTAAAATAAAACTGCAGACCTGCAGAGAGATTTGATACCACGACAGTTTGTTAGAGACCTGCTCTACTAAGGATCTACAAGCTGATTGATTGATGTCCTGTACAGAAGTTTGGAGATTAGTTACATTTCAGGGAACTGAATTCTTTTTTAAAGGCATTTTCCATCATTGTCCATGTTGTCATTGTTTCTGTGCTGATAAATCCAAATTCTTTTTTTATTTGTTTAATACTATTATACTATATTCATACTAGGACTGCATGATATTGGAAAAAAATTGACATGGCAATGTTTTTATTTTCTCCAATTTGTTTTGCAATATAAATAAATACAGGAATTTTCCCCAGATGTCTTGAAATTCTCAAATTGAAAAGAATAATTTTTTTCAATTTTTTAATTTTTTAAAACTTTTTTGTAGTGGACGTTTAAATGAAAAGAACTACCAGAGTCACATAAACAATCATTATATAAAAAAGGAAGAAAATATCTTCACTAAACCAGCAAAGCAATAAAGCAAATAGCAAATCTTAATGAAATATACGTCACAAAATACCAGCAGTACAAAATCCAAATAGATCACAACTTAATTCATTTTTTTAATAAGTGTATTAATTCAAGCAAGTTAAGCAGTATTGGAATGAAGCCTTGAATCAGAGCCTATAACCTGCCTCCTGATGACTGTGTGTGATCCTGTCCCCAGTGCCGTCGGAGGCCCCCAGAAACCTGACGTTTGAGCTGTCGGAGCAGCAGCTGTCTCTGAACTGGGCCCGGCTGCAGGACGAGGAGCTCCAGGGAAACCTGCTGGCCTACAAAGTGCAGTGGACTCTGGGAGGAGAAACGCAGGTAAGAGTCATGGATCATGTGATCATGCATTTGAGTCTAGGTTTTGAGTTTTATCCCTGTATTGATCTTGTTAGAGATAAATTAATATTGAATGTGAGACAGGTGATCCTGAATCAATGGATGTTCTTTCTCATAAGCCCCTTTTTACACAGAGCTCACACAATAAATAAAGGTGAAACGTCCCTGTGTTTGCAGGAGCCTCTGCTGTTTAAGGAGAACTCTGCTCAGCTGTCAGGAGGAGGACGGTTCTTTAACGCCTCCTTCCAGGTGTCAGCCTGCACCTCTGTGGGCTGTGGACCCTGGAGCCCCCCGGTGCTGGTGCTGCCTGCCTCAGGTAGACAACACGCCTCCAAACATAGTTAGCACATCTGATGCTACGGCACTGCTGTTTTCAGTGTCTATGATTCACACCTGAATGTTTGTCGAGTGGCTCGATGATCTGATTGGCCCCTGTCGGCCCCCCTCAGTGCAGGCCCAGGCCCAGCGGAGCCACATGTGGGTCGGTCTGCTCCTCGGCCTGCTGCTGGCCACCATGGTCGGACTGCTGCTCACCGTCCTCGCTCACCGCCGCGGGAAAGAGACTCAGTTTGGGTACAAAAAACTAACACAACGTGTTAAAATACTTACATCCACAAACCACATGTTCAGTCTCAAGCCTACAGTGATTTGAAATTAATTTGACTTCGATCGCTGCCTGCAATCGGTGCAGTTATCAAACCTGCAAACCAACATATCAAAGCCTGGTTTATCTCCTTGTGTCGTAAAGCTCCATTAAAAACACATCATTTAGCCGCAGTGTTGCATTTGGTGACATGTACCTTCATTACCATGAACACATTGTTAATATTCCTTTTGACATTCACTATCCTGCTCCCACAAATAATGCCAGCAAAAGCAGCATTTCCTCCTGTGAGCAGCTAAATTACTGAACCTTTTTCAGACCCGAACTCATGCAGTGTTTTTAAAGATCTACATCTTCGGTAGGATTTTTTTTTTTTTGGAGTCGATAGCCGCAGACCAGAAGTTGCTTAGTTTGAGTCTGAGCATGAGATTTGTCACAAACACGAAACTCGTACTTAGATATTTAAATAAACCTCGTCCAACTGTAACTCTGTCTGTCTTCAGTTCGGCCTTTAAGCCTCCGGGTCCTGAGAGTTTGGTTTCCTTCACGGCGGCTCGATCCTTCAACAGAACCTGTGCTGAGCTGCAGGAGTCGACCTGTGAGTACAGTTTTACAGTTAGCAGCTGTGATTATCAAAGTTATTTTATAAGAAAATCCGAATGAATGGTTGGGGAAACACTGCAGTTGTACAGTGACACAGTGACGAACACTGTTTGGTCCGTCTGTGTGAGGTTAACATGCGCTCCTCTCCTGTGTCCTCCTACAGTCCAAAGACCTGCAGGTTAAATCAAACACACACTCTCAGTTGTGATTGGTTGAGTCCCAGGTGATGCCCAGGTGTAACCTCCCTGTAAATCATTACGAGTTGTGATAAGCTGCAGCCTGCAGTGACTCCAGGAAGCAGATTGATCAGGGCTCTCACACTGTTCCCCCCCCCACCTTCATTAAGAGACATTGAGGCTGAATTCTAAAATAAATCTGCTTCTCTGCTAGAAATAAAAGTTTAGAAACTAGAATTAGTGTTTTTGTGGAGGATTTTTGTTCCAGCAGGAAGCAGTTTGAGTCTCCAACAGACTGATGACAGAAAACACCTCTACCTGTGTCGATGAACTCAACTCAGACATCCTCTGTTCACCTGCTGCCTCTCAGCCAATCAGATCTGTATGTTCGACAAAACAACAACACAAGCCACTGACCTCCTGTGACTCTGAAGTGATGATGATAAAAACAACTGTTGTCTGTTCAAGAGGAAGATGTGAAGAAGATCAAATAATTTATTCTTAGATTTGAAGTTCTGATTTTATACGTGTGACATCTAGTGATCAACAGATGGTACTGCAAGAGGACTACAGAAGGCAGTGAGAGCTCAGTGAAACAAAATATAAATGATTCTTAATATAAATTAAAGTGATTTCCTACTGTGTAGTTCTACTGCATGTGTTTGATTTCATTTATGTCATATACTGATGCATGTTGTACAATGTTTTGGGGATGTGTCTCGTTTTAAGGGTCCATCTTGAGTCTGCCAGAATTCCACGAGTGTGATAATGTGTGTTTCTGTCTCCCTCCAGTGGACAGTCTCGGTATAAACAATGACCTGAAGAACAAACTGCAGGACGTTCTCATCCAGGAGCGGCTCCTCACACTGGGACACATGCTGGGGAAAGGTGACATCAACGCAAAACTTTATCAACAGTAACAAAATACAAGATGTCTTAACTCTGCATTTTTAAAATTTATTATTTATTATTATTTAGTGCTATTAGTGTAGCATTAGCTTAGCGTAGTTGCTGGATGTGTCAAGGAGCAGGAGGCAGAAAAGTGAACTTTATTAACCCTTGATGTCAGGTGTGTTTGTGTGCGTGTTACACACAGTAGTGGCTTGGCTCAGTGTTTCTGTGTGCGTTCTGTGTACACAACACAGCTTGAACTGAATCAGCAGAAACGTTTCCACTCAGACTGCCTCCCTTCAGTCAACTAGAATCCATGTAGGTGTTTTCCATACAGTCCAGTTTTTCAGCTCAGTGTTGATTCATCTGGTTGATCGTTTGTAGTTTATGCCGCGACTGAAGTTTGTCACACTTAGTCAAGCCTCACTGATAGAAAATGGGACAAAATAATCGTGATATATGTCAAAGAAAAGCAGAAAATCATACAAATAGTGTTTGTTTGTTTGTTTGTTTGTTTGTGTACCTGTGCAGGTGAGTTCGGCTCGGTGCGCGAGGCGTTCCTGAAGACGGAGGACTCGTCCGTCCAGAAGGTGGCGGTCAAAGTGTTGAAATGTGAGACTGACGTTTCTTAATCTTTGGTTTATGTTGGTCAGTGTGGTCAAAGGAAGTGCAGACAGATTAGTCGTAACAACACAGACGTTTGTGCTCAACACTGATGATTAAATGTTGGTTTTTTTGGTTACATATAAAGAGAAAATGAAGAGAAGCTAAAATGTTAAAGTAAAACAAATAGTTGTAGGAGGTGTAAGAGATGAAGTTGGTTGTTGGTTGAAATGCCAGAGGTAGTTAAAGAGGCATTTGGTCTGTAAGCAGTGACATCAGTGGGGAAAGATGAGATATGAGTGTTGGTGAGACTGAAAGCAGTTGAAGTGTCATTTAATTAACTCCATCTCTTCTATGTTGGTCCGTGTGAACAGCTGACATCACCTCGTCATGTGACATTGAGCAGTGTCTAAAGGAGGCGGCCTACATGAAGGACTTCGACCACCCCAACGTCATCCAGCTCATCGGTAACACTCTTACATACACATCATATGACCAAGGGGTCAAAGGTCGGATGGTTTGCTTTTGACACTTTCTCCCGTCCAATAGGAGTCAGTCTTCACCGGCGTCATGGCCAGCGGCTGCCGATCCCAATGGTGGTTCTTCCATTCATGAAGCATGGAGATCTGCACACCTTCCTGTTGCTGTCCAGACTGGGAGATCATCCGTTTGTAAGCGTTTAAAGGAACATCCCACTGTTTTTAATGCTCTCCTTGACAAATGACTCACTCGCAGAGAGACACAGGCCTTTACCTCTCATTTCACTCGTTAATGCTTTCTCTGTGTTGGATACGTCTGACTGTAAACGGTCTATCCGTCAACACCTTCATACTTCCATACGTCTTTACGTCAGCATCCATACAACCGTAGGAGGGCAGTGAAGTGTCAAAAGTTTCGACAACAACAAATATGGCGACAGTCGGAGGAGGTTGTGATAAAGTACAGAGTAAATACAAAGTAGCAAAAGTGAAGGTAACGATGCTCTCGGTGGTGGAAGAAGATGTACGGAAAGACTCCATGTCTGTATCCGTCTTTAACGTGGAGCACAAATGGGCCTTAAGTCAGACGGGTAGATGATTAAAACGCTGTCTTCATGTCTGTCTCTCCTTCAGGACCTGTCTCTGCAGACTCTGCTCCAGTTCATGTTGGACATCTCTCGTGGGATGGAGTATCTGAGCGGCAGGAGCATCATACACAGAGACCTCGCTGCCCGGAACTGCATGTCAGTCCACAAATCAGACGTATTTAAAAAATGTAACGGCTCCATGTACTTTTTGACTAACAGTCAGATTAAAGTGTGGGGCCAACATTTATGTCAAAAGACACTTTTTTTGTGTCAACTAGAAAAGAAAAACAAATTAGATTATTTTATATTTGCTTTATTATGAAATGCTCTTTTTTATTGCATTGAATTTTTTTCTTCCACTTTTATTTAGCATTTTATTAAGTTTTATTTAACTATCTCTAATAAGAGAAGAATTAATGGTGATTTTTAATTGTTTTCTCAGATAAATTAATGAAGTGTGTGTGTGTGTGTGTGTGTTTCAGGCTAAATGAGAACATGACGGTGTGTGTTGCTGACTTCGGTTTGTCTAAGAAGATCTACAGTGGAGATTATTACAGACAGGGTTCTGTCTCTAAACTGCCTGTGAAGTGGATCGCTCTGGAGAGTCTAGCCGACAACGTGTACACCACACAGACTGACGTGGTAGCTACACACACACACACACACACACACTGTTGACTCAGTCACGTTTGAGGACATTACTAGATTGTGTGTGTGTGTGTGTGTGTGTGTGTGTGTGTGTGTGTGTGTGTGTGTGTGTGTGTGTGTGTGTGTGTGTGTGTGTGTGTGTGTGTGTGTGTGTGTGTGTGTGTGTGTGTGTGTGTGTGTGTTTGTCAGTGGGCATTTGGCGTGACGATGTGGGAGATTATGACCCGAGGTCAGACTCCGTACCCCGGCGTGGAGAACTCTGAGATCTACGAGTATCTGATCAAAGGAGAACGACTGAAGAAACCTCCAGACTGCAGAGACGACATGTGAGTCCCACACACCAACACATTTAAACACAACTCGCAGCTTCAGGTTGAATAATGGCTTTCTAAGCCCTCAGCTCTGCCTGGCAGGATCCCACCCTGGAGGCTGACTGTCCAGTCTAATAGTCTCTGTCAGAGCTGGATATGGTCAGAGTGCAGTTCCTGGTCCTGGCCTAGGTCTGGTTCTGCCAAGTAATGGACAGATGAGATGGATAGATTTAGGCCCCGTTTACACGACATCGTCTTTGCTGAAAACGAAGACGTTTTTTCTTTACGTTTTAAAACCAGACGTTTGGTCTGGTGGCATCTTCAAAAGATCACACTCTGGAACCCATTTTCAATTTCAGTGGTGTCCAGTTTGACCATTTCCTCCTGCTCTAATGATTTTTTCTTCTTCTTCTTTGGTGTTCCTGTCAGTTATGAGATCATGCACAGCTGCTGGAGTCCTGTCCCTAAATGTCGTCCCAGTTTCCAACATCTGGTTGGTCAGCTGGAGTCGCTGTGTCAAAGCCTGTCCCCCACCCCCCCGCTGAAGGAGCCTTTACACTATGTCAACCTGGAGGGGGAGGAGGAGGAGGGGGGCGGGCCGAGCGCGTGGCCACCAGGGCCGGAGGGGGCGGCGGCAGCTGGAGCCCCGAGCTGGAGCGTCCCCTGGCAGCACAGGCCGGAGGACCAGGAGAAAGACTGGCTGATCGTGGGGTCAGAGGCCGCACTGGCCATCGGAGGAGACTACAGATACATCATCGGCCCTTGTGGAACGCCTGAGGAGGGGGAGGAGGGAGGAGCAGGGAGGAGGGGGGACACTTTACAGGAGGATGTCAGAGATGAAGATGATGATTTCGTCATTAACGTCTAACCCAGAGACTGACCAATCACAGCACCTCTCCACCTGAACTCATTAGTCAGCTGATCGGAGAGAGTCGCTCGTTTATGGCACTGAGCAGCAGGAGGCGGGTGGAGACTGAACTCACTGAAGGTACAAACTGTCTCACTGCTGATTTAAAAAATACTTGTGATTGATTACAAAATGATTACGTTTGAACACCTCCACACTCGGACTTTTCTCAATCAGTACCTCAGATAACACACTGTCCCAGCTCCTTCAGTTACCGTCACTGCACAGAATACACTGAATACTGATGGTGTCTCAGCTGGTCCCAGTTTGGACAGCTAGAAACTAAAGTCTGGCTATTCCTTCAAGCTGCCAGCTAAAAGGAATACTACAGTAATTTACTTTAAGTTAAAGAGTTTTAACACCGACTTTATCTCTGTGTTAAATACAGATAAATACTGTGACATGTTAGCCTAGCCTAGCGCAGACTGGAAGAAGGGGAAACTTAAATAACAGAGACACATCTTCCAGCAACTCAAACTGTCTTATTTAATCTATTTTATAATCTAGTGATAAAGAAATGCGAGGACAGTATTCATCGGACAATAACCTCAGTCTCTCCACTAAAGCCTTGAGAAAACACTTGTGTTAAACGCTCATATTTTGAGTATTCATAAGCTGGGTTGCTTCTCTTTTGATAGTGATAAATTAGCTGCTTTTATGTCATTTGTCAAGCAAAAACTGCCAAACGAGCTCTGATTTGCTGGATCTCCAATGCGTCAGATTTTCTGCTTCGTATTCCAGTAAACACAATCTCTTTGGGAATGGACCAAAAAAAAGACGAGACTTCATGCTGTGAGGAGACGGAGCTAAACCCTTCAGTTTTATTTCACAAAGTACATGAAAAACACAATTAAAACATTTAAAAACAGCAGTCAGAAATAATTCAGGCTAACAGAAAATATTTACAGGTCTCTTCTCCATCCTTGCTCTGTGAAGTTGTAGAAGTGTTTCAAAGTAAAAGCTCTATTCCACAAATTGACTACACATCAGTGAACCCGGATCACTGATGGTTCCAGGTTCACATTTATAACATCACAGGTGAAAAAATGTTAGAAAGAATTTCATTTTTTGCTACCATCTGATTTGTTTACTTACAGTTTGATCCAGACTTTGCATTAGAGGTGATCTGTTAAGTGCCTGATTAACTCTAGATTTAGTATATATTTAAGAGTTAATTCAACAACATATCAGCCAATATTGTATTTACATCTCTGATAAGGATCCTTAAATGTCTCTCTGTATAATTGGTGACATGTCAATTATCTTTGACGTCTCTCTCCTGCAGTGTCTCATTTACACCTCTGACAATATATTTAAGCTAATATGAGCTCTTTGCATCACTGAACTTGCAGCCAGGTTCGAAAGTCCACCTGAAACCAGAGGAGGTTAATTTTACAGAAATCCTTTACATTTTTTTTTTTGTTGTCATCGAGGATCCACCTTACTTGACACCTCTGTTGGAGCTACAGGTACAGACCTTTACAGTCTTACTCTGAGGTCACTGATGGAAGCTAAGCAAACCTTTTACAGATACATACATGTCTTTATTTTTTTTTTTGCATTTCGAGGTCCCTATGGAAATTCATGAGATTTCTTATGGGAAAATATAGTTGCTGCACATGTTGTCAAAATGTTACGAAGCCTTATTTTGGTCGCATAATGTGTTGTAATGGCTGGTTTGGTGGTGAGGACAGCATGGGACGGTTGAGGACTTGAGATTGTGTCCCATAGTTGATGTCTTAAATTAATAATTTAATTAAATTTTTTTGTGCTATTTTTAGTGTTTGTTTGAAACTTTTCTGTATGTGTTATGTGTATTTTTAAGTCTTACGGGAGAGCATCCAGTGAGGGTGACATGTATGCAGATATCTCTATGGGTCGACCGTGGGGATGTTTTAAACTAATGACAGATGAAACATTTTAACAGATGAAATTCTGTAGTTGTGAGAACAAACCAGTAGCATTAAATCTCTTTCTCGTCAGCATCATTGCACAGAAGTGGGTGTTGGGACTGTGACCATATCAGTGTGTGACGTTTTTGCACACTGTTTTGTTAATACTGTACGAACCACTAAGGCACATTATAAGATGAAGTGATGCGGGCCTGAAGGCAATAGCTGCATTATTATTACCTGATCCCTTGCGCCACTGAGGCAGACACTGTTTGGATTTTGAGCTTTCAGGCACATGATCTGGCCTTAATCTGCCCATTGTAATGCGACACAATCTTGGTAACATTTGACCACAGACTGATGCCAGGAGATGTGGCTGAAAACTCAGGGGAAAACCAGCCGAATGAACAAACCTTTACTGTCAAACTAATTGTGTATTTTTACTTCTTTTTTTGTTTGTTTGTCTCAGGCTCAAGGGATTTTTTAAAAAGTTTTCAGTCAAAAAGTATTTTTGTTTAAATCAACATGATTCCGCTTCATTTAAGGTCATCTTTGTGTACTTGATTATCGGCAACATTAACTGGTGTTGTCTACATTAAAATCAGTAAAGTAGGTTACAATGTCTGCATCCCAGCTTTTCTTATGGTTTCCTTTAATAGACAGTTGAAACAATTTGTCATCAAATCAATTATTTTATCAGCTGAAAATCAATCTGCCCTTTTTCGTTAAATAATTTCTCCATGGGAAATTTGTTTTTCACGGAAAACAATTGTGGGAAATAATTGATTCTGGATCGTCTACTGTAAGAATTTGCTGCTTTTCTTCATTTAAATGATACTAAACTTGAAATCAGTAACTCGTCCTCAGAGGTGTAAAGATGTCATTTTGGACTCGCCGCTACTCAGATTGACATTTTTACTCTTTTCTGAGGTTTAAAGCAAGACTATAACTTTTGCTGACTTGTGTTCAATGATTATGATAAACTTTAATGTAACAGTAGTTCAAGAGTCATAAAGGTCACCAGACCGTCTCAATAACATCAGTTATGCACTAATATTTTGTTTAGTTTAAGTTTATGTATTTCTTTTCTTATTTGGGGCAGAAACAGTTGATTCTTCTTTGATTGAGAAAATGTATTTGTAGTAACTTTGAATAGTGACGGCACTGGTTCCAGCTGTTGTAGTTTCAAACGTGAATTTTTGGTAGTACAATGAGTTTTGGACTGTTGGGCAAACAAAACAATACAATTAAAGATGATACCTTAGACTATGAGAAAGTGAGATGGACATTTCTGTACTATTTTCTGACATTTCCAGACCATTAATTAATCAGTAATTGTAGCCATACCAAGTCATGTATAATGTGCAATAAAATTTAAGTGTTATTCAGTTAAATGTAGTTAAAAATCAAATTTCAAGGTTATTATGCAAGTCTGTATCATACATTTCACTAAATAAATGTGGTCAATGCACACAGTGGGAGCAAAGTGGTGGTCAGGGGGTCACTGGGGGCCCACGACTCAACCCAGGGCCTTTGTAGGAGGTTTATCAGGCCCTGACTGCTGGTGTACAAATGTGCATTTGAATTTTGCTGCTGTAATTTGATTTTACATTTCAAGACTCCAACGTCGAAATGAAGCTGTTAACCTGCTTTTAATTACTTGAAGCACTTCATGGGACCACTGTAAATTACTTGGGGCCTATTTTCCTTGAGAAATTACTGGATTTTACATGAAACATGACATATATTTGAGTCAGATGTTCTATAAAGATGTGTATTTTTAAAGAATGTTTTGGTGGTGTCTGACTGCACAACTGCATGGCTAGAAATTAGTTCCCTGCCAACGTCTTTGAATTAAAGTTTGAATTTTAATTCTGCATGACTCCTCATTGGGAAATCAAAGGATTTCAAAGTTTTAATGTATCATATATTATGAATGTTGATATTAAAAAATTCCTGATATCAATCCCTGAATTTTTTTTATCAAGATTAAGCCTGGATCCGATACCTTCCTCTTATGTCCTTACCTTTCTGCCACTGACTTCAGATATATACAGATGGCAGATGTGAGACTCTTGACAAATAAATAAAGTGTCATATTTGTCACATTTATTTCTCTCCATAGTTTCACTTTTGGACCAACTGCTCTAGTGTCTGGAATCTATTCATTGAAGCAGTACACATGCACTCATACGACACGGCTCACATCATTGGAACAGCTTGACGAAAACACGAAGCCAAATGCACAATCAAACGTACGTGCGCACACAAAAAAGAAGGGAAAAAGTGCCTGACACAGATGGGTGGGAAGCTAAGGGTAGACGTGGAGGGAACGTAATGTTTGGATATAAAATTTTGTTTAAAGTAGGATGGAAAGCTGTCCAGACTGAAAATATCCTGACTTGGCCACTTATGGAGTATTTACATTTTTCAAACTTGAGATGTGCATTACAATTTCTACCCTTTAAGACTAATGGTGGTGTGGCAGATTTCCAGTGCCACGACTAACATCAAAGCTAAGGCATAACACTAGGAACCACTCCACAGAGTGGGATTCCAGGGTCTGGCCATGTGTACTTACTGCAGATACTAGTGTGCTTCAAAGATGGCCGACTAGAATGGTACAAGATATGAGCATCTCCACATCTAATGGTGCAAAGTGGCTTCATTCTGACGACAGTGGGAGCAGATCTGGCCTAATCCTACGAACGCCTTTACTAGTATACCATTTCTTGAATTTTAAGAAAAGTTTTGGACATCAGGCCTCGCTGCAGAGTCCCAGTCTAGATCTTCCTCTATCTGACCCTGTGCTGGTGGAGATGTGGAGGGAACAGAGACATTCTTAAATTTCTCATGAGGAGATACCTGTAGAAATAGGAGTGTGACATATAACGCTGTATTCTTTTTCAAAATTAAAGAAATTATTGATCGAGAGACTCGGTACACATTTGAATCCCTTTCTGAACCACAACTGGAAGGGAAAGTCTCTGAGGTAGGGGTGGATATGATATATTGGCTGTAATAGGCAGTGCCTTTTATACTCTTCATTAGCTGTTTGCAAAAAACAAATCAAACAGTGTAAATACAGCAAATACAAATGTTTTTGTCCCCACATTTAACACAATATGCTTCTTTTACAGTCTCAAAACTATTCAACCCCTTAATGACAACCATCTTTAATATTTTATAGACCCTTTTCCTGCCATGAGCTGCTGCAAACTTGATTCATATTCAGACACCAGCTTCTGGCAGCGTCCCCGAGGAATCGTAGCCCATTCCTCATAAAGGCCTCCAGTTCTGGATTATTCCTGTTTACATGCAACAACTGCCTTTTTCAAATCCCACCAGAGGTTTTTTATTAGATTCTAGTCAGGCGACTGAAGGCCACGCTAAGATGTGCAGGATTTCTGGAGCTTCAATTTTTCCGGAATGTCCAACGGATGGCTAAGCTTCAGCTTCCTCACAGATGGTGAGATGTTTTCTTCTCGGATTTCCTGACACTTGATGGATGGAATCCATCTGACCCTCTACACGCAGGTTTCCAGTACCCAAGGAAGCAAAACAGCCCCAGAGCATCACAGAGCCACCGCCATGCTTCACAGCAGGTAAGGGTGTTCTTTTTCAGCATATGCTTCATTCTTCCTCCTCCAGACATAGCGCTGATCCATAGGCTCCAAAAGTTCCTGTTCTTTCACCGCTCCATAGAAGAGCATCCCAAAACTGGTCTCATCTGGATGGTTCTCAGCTACTGGAGACATTTCTTGTGCTTTTGGCTCAGCAGTGGTGAACATGGAGTTTAGGTATGGAGGCCTTAATAGAATCAAATTTGCCACTCTACTGCTGACATCAGTCTGAGGGTTGGCAGTGTTTAGACATTTTGCAAATGTGTGTTCTTGTGAGGGATGATATTCAGGTGGTTGAATAATTTTGAGACTACAGTGTCATTAAAAGTAACATTTTGTGTTGAATGTGGAAACAAAAACTTAAGCTTTTAAAACAGTGATGTGGTTTTTGCAAACTGATAAATTGTATATTTTGACAATTAACCAAATATACATTGGGGGTTGAATAATTTTTTTCCCCAACTGTACATCTCTGCCTTTGCTGTAGTGAAATTACGATACTCCACAAACCAACCACGCCCACTAAAAGCTGAAAATGTCTGTTATGCCAAGCCCAAACAATTACCAACAGCATTAATCCATCGCAGCCATCTGAAGGGCCATCCTGATCCTGATCCTGAGACTGAGACTGAGTTCAGGCTCACCTGAAAAATATTACATCAGACACTACTGAAGAGGTGGACAACACAATATTACAAAGAAATGAATCAAAGGGCAGAGGGGCACTGAAATTAAAAACTGAAGGTACAATTGGTGTGTTAGGTTCTAAACATACTAAGAAATAAAGGTGATATTGTCTTGGCAAACAAGGAGTGAATTAAATCTCAAAAGTAGCACTACCAAAAGGTAGAATTACTGCGTTTACAGTAACAGTAAAATGTCTACAATCACAGGTATAATTTGGTAAAAGTACATCAATACTTCATGGAAAATATACATTAACTACCAAAATAAGTACACGCTATACTGCATTGTCGAGTCTAACTGTAGCTGACAGATAATAAGAGTAACAAATGCAATACTTTTCGCTGAAATGTACAATGAATAACATCACAAGAAAAAACTTAAAGCTGTACCTCAATGAATGTAGGTGAATTAAAATCACTTAAACATTGTCACAGTAAAATTCTTGGACCTCTACTGACATTGTTTCATCAACTCAGGATCCTATTGGCTGTAAAACATCTTCACATGTAAGATTAGAAGCTCAAAACTGAATGCACCGATCTGCTTAGTCAAAGCCAAGCATACAATTATTTTTTTATCAACATTTACTCTTGAATTCCGGAGGAAAACTGGGTCAACACAACATGTCGTCCTACAAAGGAAGATTTTCTCTTCAGTCAAGATGGAGCCGCTTAGAAAAAAATGCAACCACTCCCATCAGCCTCTACAGCCCTCCGTATTACACAGTATGAGCAACTTTCACAATTTTGCTGGTTATTTTTTGCCACTTGAAGGTAATGAATATTAAGATGTGTGGCTAATTTAGTAAAATGACACAAAACAAAAAAGGAAACGAACGCCATCAATTAGACGTTTTCCATATTGCGCACGAGCTGTAAGTCGTGTTACTGTAACGCCCGTGCGCGCGGGCTGTAAGTTTAAATAAAGCCATGGCGGTGTAACATCCGATAGAGTTCTATTTTTACTCTCTTCTTTATCATTGATCCCATCGTAGCTGCTGACGCCTAAATGCCGTCTGTGGATATAACAGGCGTGAAACTCGAGCCGTGAACCCAATTTTAGGACGTTAATAAATAAGTTAGTAATTAGCTAATTGTATCACATTCATATAAAACACTACCCTGTCTGACTCATAATACCGAACTGTCGGGTCAGTGGTTCGGTTCGATGCTGGGATGATGCCATCAGCTCCATCATGGCTGAAGCCCCTCGGTTTACAGACACGGATCCATTTCGTGTTTCTTCCTTGCGGTTCGTGTACAAGCGACCATACCCCCCATCGATAGCCACATTATAGCGTAACACATGCCTTTGTATCCATATTAGTGGCTATTTCACAAACAAAAGTACACTGACGCAGATTTATTATCACGATGTTATACCACTAAGTCAGCTGCTGTGACGGTCTCACGACTCAGTAGGGGGGGAAGAGTTAAACGCGAGTGGATCCATTTTAGCAGGTTATGGTCCATAACAAGACGGAAGAGAAGCGGATGTTGTGCTGAAGCGGCACGATTTCATTTCCATCACCTAAGTTATCGTTAACCATTTCGACGCCTCAGCAGTAGACTTGTTTAATATGAGACTTCTTAACTAATCTCATCAATCACTAGCTAAACTCTCCCATTGGCCACAAATGATGATGTAAGCTAGCTAACTGCGTCTTGGGTCCACAAAGGAAGTTGTTCGGATTTCGCGGTAGCGTTGATGATGAAGCCCCAGCTACTCGAACCACCAGCCTCGCGATATAGAGGGTATTTGACTCTGTTAAGAATTAACAACAATAAATAAATTCCACTAGAAGTGCAAATAACTTATGCTAACAAGACAAAGCAGCCAGCTATCTGTCTAACCCAGTCGGCCATGGCGTCTGTCCTCAGCATCCAAGCGATTTTATCAATCCAATAAATAATCCAACGGGTCGAGGTAAATCTACATAGTAGGAGACACCATTCCGGTGTATCCCCGCATATAAAGTAAGACAAATCCTCCGGTGTCGGTGCTCGGAGACATCGGGACGGGTTTTGAACCAGGTGGCGGCAACAAGATGGCGTCCGAGGCTGCGCAGTACTGGAGAAATCGAGGTCGGGCGATGACGTTTCAGCACAGGGACTGCATGCAGTTTTTCCTACCTCCGTAAGAAAAAAAACCACGATGTCGATGGGGTTTATGCGACGGAAGAACAGACGACAACGCTTGGATTAATGTTACACCGTCGAAATACTTGATCTGTTGGACCACGCAGAAGGTAATCCGTGTGCCTTTGTCAGAGCACATGGTCATAGTGTGTTCATACAGACCGACCGTCAGGTTTAGTGTTTGGTGGGAAGCCATTTGTGGGCTCAGCATTAGGCCTGCTGCTGCTAGCTAGCTACGTTCTTTTTGGTATCACATATAAAGTAATGTATCAAAGTCAAACATATCGATGTTATACTAGTCAGAAATAGTTAGTGATTGTAAGAAAATCAGTTTTCCTTCACTTAGCTGAACTGAGGAGATTTTTCATTCAGTTAAGCTTAGATGCCGCTGGTAAATGGCAACATATAGATCAGTTTAAGTATGTGTTAATAAGAGATACTAGTTATAAAGTCAACATGCACAGCAGTGGTTAGTACTTTTGGTCGTGGAACTAATGTCAAACAGACTCCTTCTCGACTTATTGCTAATGGCTTGGAGTGTTGCCGCGATAACAGAATTGTCCTCTTTGATTTCCTCACTGCTGCTTGATTATTGGTCTTTGAAACATGTCAGCTAGCTAAATAAAATAAAAATGCACATTTTTTTAAATGGAAAGTACATAGTGAGTGTTGGATTGTGAGTACATAGCACTGTACAGGTAGCAACTTTACTAATCTCACTGTAGTGATGCCATGACCCACCCCACTCAGCTTCTGATTGGCTTGGCATGACGATGAACAGGAAGTGTTTGTTGTTCAGCGAGTTGTAGCACATTCGCTCGAACTAGCTGTAGAGGAGGAGTAAATTAAGTTTTGTTTACTCACCTTGTCAAACATCTATCTAATTAATCCATCAATTTGAGTCGAGCCTTCACACAGAGATTGCACAAGAGTGCTTCAAGAAAGTCCCCTCTTTAAAATGCCTTTTGTTTGTTTACACTGAACAAGACAATGGCAGAACAACGCCACTGGTGTGTAATTTTAAATGGCGTGCTCGCCTTCCACGAACAAAGGAAGTCTGACATGTAACACAGCAGTGTTGGCGTCTCGTGTGACGTCTTAACACATGCGTCGAGCAGCGCTTTGTAAAGAATGGATTAACACGACAACAACAAAAAAGAGATTCACCATCCCTGTTACATGGCGTTTGATCTTGTCTGGTAATTGGATCCCAAATATCGTGCTGTGTCTCCAATCTGAAGACATTTTCGTTTAATTTTCTTCTTCGTCTGTGAGCTGCTAACTGCTCGCTAAATTTCCAGTTTGGGGCCAAATAATATTTCGTCAAAACATCACAGAAAAAAAAACTTTTCACCTCATGTTTACACAGATGTGGGATTTGGCGCTGTTACGGCTTCCGCTGTCGGCATAGAGGTGGAACAAAGCAGACCCCCAGTACACATTCATTGCATTTATACAGAACATCGGGGCACCATGAAGGCACACCAGTCCCGCCCTTAAAAGGCTGTGTAAATGGGGCTAGACTTACACACAACTATCCTTACGGAATGCCCGTAAATCTACAGAAATTCAATAGATTTGCTACTGGAAAATACAAGGGCCACCCGCGTTGTCAAAAGAATAAAAAGGCCTATTTTAAATGATGGTCATGTCACACAAACTGGTGTAGTGGTTATGATGATTGACTAATGTGGGTTTCAATCTTGAATATATCTTGTTTTCTACTTTTAGGGTTTAATTAAAACTTTTCAGCTTGTCTTTCAGTGATTCTTACAAGTCAGCATCTGATGAGGTTGACATGTACTACTTATTATTATTATTATTATTACTACTACTACCACCAAGGGTTAAAGTGGGATTCTGTAGGTGGGGGAACCATAAATTCTAGAGTAGCAGCAAGAGCCAGCCTAGGTTCAGATAAAGTATGTAATTTAATGAATTATTATACCCCTGACACTCAAAATAGGAATCATTCATTAAATAATTAAGTATATTAAAAAAAACGTGCAAGAGAGATTCAAACTCTGATCACCTGTGTAAGAGGTGACCTTCCATTACACCAAAAGACTTGACACAATTAGCCGATTAGAACAACATACTGTATTATTCCATCAACACATGTGGACCCCAGTAAGCTGCAATCTATCCAAAAAATGAATTGATGTG
Source organism: Chaunax sp. Z400 (assembly GCA_037577475.1). Taxonomy (NCBI): domain Eukaryota; kingdom Metazoa; phylum Chordata; class Actinopteri; order Lophiiformes; family Chaunacidae; genus Chaunax; species Chaunax sp. Z400. The sequence continues at coordinate 3,349,329 of CM075194.1, read as the reverse complement.
ATAGTGTTAAACTGTCAATCAGATTTATTTATTTATCCAAGGTGCTGGAGCGCCATTTCAGCCCATTCACCAAAGACAGCAGAACTGCAGAAGCTGTTGGATTGATTGAATGAAAGAGAGATGGAGGAGATAGATGGGGAGAGAGAGAGATGGGGGTGATAGACGGGGGGGGGTGGAGGAGATAAATGGGGAGAGAGAGAGGAACAGGAACACAGACATGTACAGCAACAATACCAGCTATAATAATAGTAAGATTGCAAAATGTGGTATTTATAATAACTACTACAATAACATGATGACAATGATGACAGTAATGATAATATTAGGGATGATGATTATAATAATACTGTTAGTGGGTGTCAACCAGGTTCCCAGCAGTAGATCCAATCTCAGTCTATGGTAACCTGCGGGACAAGAAAACACAAAGACTCCAAGTTAAGTTAGTAACATGCATTAATGAGACGTGCATGTGTAGAGGAGGAGAGGGAGAGGAGCTCAGTGCATCATGGGAAGTCCCCCAGCAGTTAAAGCATAAAGCAGCATAGCTAAGTGCTAGCCTAAGCCAGCCTTAATTCTAAGCTTTATTTAAAAAGAAAGTTTTAAGCCTACTCTTAAATGTAGAGAAGGTGTCTGCCTCCAGGACAGAGACTGTAAGATGGTTCCGTTGAAGAGGAATCTGATAGTGAAGGCACTGGCTCCTACTCTTATTTTTAGAGACTCTAGGGACCACAAGTAGCCCTGCATCCTGGGAGCGTAATGTTCGAATAAGGTAATAGGGTCTAACGAGTTCTTTAAGATATGTTGTTGTCTGACCACCAAGGGCTTTCTACATAAGGAGGAGGATTTTAAATCATATTCTGGATTTTACTGGGAGCCAGTGCAGAGAAGCTAACGTGGGAGAGATATGATCTCTTTCACTAGTTCTGGTCAGTAGTGCAGCAGCATTCTGGATCAGCAGGAGAGTCTTTGGAGACTTATTGGGACAGCCTGATAATCGAGCATTGCAATTATTAAACCTGAAAGTATCAAATGCATGCAGTTGATTAGTTTCACTTGGTTTAATTGATAAGTAAAATTGTGTGTTGTCTGCATAACAATGAAAATTGATTGAGTGTTTCTTAATTCTATTACTTAAAGGGAGCATTTATAGGGTGAACAATATTGGTCCAAGCACAGAACCCTGAGGAACTCCTTGATTAACCTTCCTGTGCATGGAGGATTCATCGTTAATATGTCCAAACCGAAACAGATTAGATAAATAGGACTTAAGCCAGCTTAATGTAGTTCCTAATGATGATTAAATATTCAGCATTACAAATGGAAATTGTTGGGGTAGTGTAGTCATAATTCAGGCAAGGCATGACAAGTGTCTCCAGACACGACGAAGAAGTCGAATGCAGCAAAAAAGCAATAAATTCTTTACTGAGCATTTAACATCCTCACAGACCACTGCTGAGTACACTGCTGCCTCTGCTTTTGTCTCCTTTTATAAATTAGGTACATTATCACAACCTTCTCTACCATTGCCATTTATAATGTACTTGAAACTTTAGACTCTTTGCTGCCGTCTTGTGGATGTGTCAGTGTCAACGCAAAGGAGGCACAGAAGTATGTGGGTGTTATTTTTGTACATATAGAAAATATAAGTTGGCCTCTAGAGGGATGTTTTAAAGTCAAAATCCCCATAAATTGATCTCATCTACCTTCTTATAATGAACCCTATAAACGGCATAAGTTAAAATGTGGCATCAAAAGCACCATTGGCTAACAAAATAGACACAGCGGTTCTACTTTGCCACAGCCATGTAATTAATTTACCATAATGACACATTTAGGTCCTACCACTGAAAATTTACTACAGTCAAAATAGAACCAGAATGAACATTATGAATGAATGTGTGTCATTTTGACCTTGCTTCAGTTTTTTTTTACATGCACAATGTGAAATAGTTAATGAAATTTACCTGGTTTTTTTATGGGTTTTTTCAGGATGTTGTCCTGAACCATCATACAGATGTATAAAAAGCAGGCACCTCCTGCCTTTTAGATGCCTGGGACCTGTTCATGGATTTTAAGAAGAAGAAGAAAGGAATGGTGTTCCATCAGGAAGGGGCAACTACCCCTGTGGCAGCACCAGCAGGGGACGATCCATCTGCACGCTTTGTTGCCCTGAAACCAGGGAAGGCAAGCGAAGGTGGGATGGAACAAAGCACTTGCGTAACCAATGAAGAGGCAGGTATGATGGGTAAACCGAACATGTACCCATCAAAGGAAGCCATCAGACCTTTTGCTGGATTACCTGCTATCATTCATCCTCTCAGTTCAAACTCTCAATCAGACAACCTGTCACCCGATAGAGTCTGCAAAGGCATCAGAGTGACGCTGGACAACAACAACATGTGGAACGAGTTTTTCAGATGCAAAACAGAGATGATTTTAACTAAACAAGGCGGCAGGATGTTTCCCTACTGCCGTTTTAGAATCTCTGGCTTGCAGCCATCGCGGAAGTACTCTTTGATCATGGACATTCAACCTCTAGACAACAGTTGTTATAAGTGGACCGGCAAGAGTTGGCAAGTTGCTGGAAAGGCAGAGTGTCTTGTTAAAAGTCAACCATTTGCTCATCTAGAATCCCCATCAACAGGTCAACACTGGATGCAGAGTCCAGTGTCCTTTTACAAACTGAAGCTCACAAACAACATCACAGACCAAGAGGGGAACACCATCCTGAATCCGATGCACCGCTACTTGCCACGATTGCATGTGGTTCAAACTGACAAAGCTCCTAAAGACATTAAGCTAAATGGTCCCAATGTTGTCACATTCACATTTCCACAAACTGAGTTTATGGCAGTCACTGCTTACCAGAATTCACGGTTTGCTCAGCTTAAAATAGACTATAACCCATTTACCAAAGGACTGAAGGAGGATGGCTTCACTTCCAAGGAACTAAAACTGAAATTGATCTCTGGCAAAGATTCGCACAAAGATGGAGGCATGACATCCAATGAGCAACATCCTTTGAAGAAGAGCTTGAAGTCTTTGCTTGCAAACCATAAGCCTAGATGCTCGAAAGCTCTGGACTCAAATCCTTTGGTGTCCGGTGACCTCCAGAAAAAATCTACTACAAGCAGAGATCAGTCAGCTGCCAAAGTCACTGAGGAAAATTCAGGGTAAGGATTACACTTTGAAAGTGAAGATCGCTCCTTAAATGCTTTGGACCAAACATTAGGTTTGCAAGAGAGTACAGAGCAGAGCGAACACCAATTTCAAAATGTTCATCCAGCAATTTTTGAAATTCATTAAAATATTGTTCACGTCTATGAACCTAAGCTGATGGTATTGCGTTCGCTACTGCGTCTTGTGTGGTTCCTTTTCCCTTCACCAACTGTGGCTGCATTTATCTTAAGCCGTGTTTCCACTACATGGTACCGGCGCTAATCGACTTGACTCTACTTGCCGGTAAAAGTGCCTGGTACCTGATACCAAAACTATGTCAAGTTGAGCAGAGCAGGTACCACGTAGTGGAAACACGACTTTAGATCGTTGACTCATTTCACATCCTGTGTTTTTGCTTTAAAATGGGTTTGGATCAGTGTCTTGCCTGTTATCCATAAGACTTTGCACTGTGTTGGATATCTTTGCATGTTAGAATTTCCTTTAGAAACTATTGGTTCTTGTCTACATGTCCTGTAAAATGTCAGTGTCCCAAACAAATGAGACAAATCAATCAAATTTTGTCTGTATTTAAAAGCTATTCACGGAGACTGCTGATAACATGCATTACCAACCAAAGGTATCAGTTATTTGATGATCTGGGAATGAGGCTCAACATCTGTCTTCTTTAATGCAATACAAACTCAAAGCAAAGCAAATTTTCAACTTTGTTACCAAATTTGATAGCTGGGTTATTTCTGTTTATTTTCCCAAAACACCCAGAGTAACTTGCAGTATATTAGTGGTAAACTGATCAGAGGTATTCCAATAGTAGTAGAGATATGCCACTCTCAGAACTTCCGATTGTGTAGGGGGCGCTCGTGACCTAGTCTAAAATGAATGGGTCTCGATGGAGCTGAAGCCCGTAAACGTTTGTTGGAAAAAATTTTGTTGTTTTTTTCTGTCAACTTTCATTATGTTTTCGATATAATGTGTAATAAGTATAAGCCCATAGATATTTTTTTGGTCCTTCCATTGCTATGAAATATTATTATTTAAGTAGTACCATTGGTAGCACTCCCTGGTCGCATTAGAAGCCATTTTAAGGCTCTATATTTTACAGCATTATTAGTCGGTTGAATATCTCTGCTATTACATTAGCGAGATCTATGTTTGGCTGTCAAAAACGTCGGTCCTCCTGGTCTTCCTTTAGATATTCATTCGATTTCATTTCAAAAAAATCTGGAGACGCCATACGACTTCAAGGAACGGTGTCGAGTCGCAATCAGTCGAAAATCCTTAACTGACTAATCAGCATTCATTAGCAAATTGCTAGCGGTTTGTGGGCAAAATCGCCTTCCTTGTAAGAAAAACGAAACGACAGTAGTGTGTTTTCATTTCACTTCTGATATGTCATCGATACTATGTTTGCACAAACTAAAATAAAATATGGGCTTTTCTATCTAGAAGTAGGTGAAAATAAATGTATGCCTTTCATGCATACCACAGCGTTTCCAACTGTTTTTCGGATCCGTGTGCACAAGTATCGTTCCTATAACGTTGTTTGAATGCAATGCAGAACTTTTTGAAACTCAAAGGAAAAACTTGTCCATTTTAAGCAAAATCGTCATCACATAAACAGGACTGAGGGTCACTGCCGCATACACGATATTGCATATTGTGTTGCTTTTTTTGACTACTCGTATTTCAGGACTTAAATTATACTTGATTACAGTGATGTCACTAATGCGATATTTTAACTATTTGATTTCCTTCTGCAGCAATTCCCATCCACCTCAGAAGTTGTTTTCTGAACTTATGCGGGAGGCTCACGTCTCACTACAAAGATGCAACCTTGAGCAGCTGGGTGACAATAACAGTGCGTCTCACAGAACTGAGCAAACCAACACTAAAACCACCACTTTAAAAAGCAACGTGCAAGATTTTCCTAAGAGGGAAAGTATATCTGTCAAAACATATTGCAAAACATCCTCTGCAAAGAAAAGTGAAACTGTTGTTACGAGGGTGAAATGTAAAGAGAACCAGGAACTTTTGAATTCTATGAACTGTAAAGACACTGTTAGAACAGATTGTTCTGAGGTCAATAATGTTGCTGCTCTAGCAGTGTCCCAGAACTCCTCTGTGGATTCCAATGGCCACCAACATGAGCCTGAAACACAATCAGAGATGAATGTAAAACAGCATAAACGGCCAGCTGCTCTGCCTCTGCCAGCCCTGGCTCTTTTTTTGAAGCAGCATTCGACAAAATCTAAAAAGGCCAAGAGCAGGCCTGACTCTTCTCCCTCTTCCCTTCCATTGGAATCTCTGTCCGAATTAGAGAGTTCTGCTGCAGCTTCTGCGTGTCTGCCTTCTGATCACACCACCAATGCAACTGGTTGCTCGAAGGACCTCACTGATGATGTGACAAAATCTTACAACCACATCTCCGGACCAACTGATGCACATCTTCAGCTAGATGACATGGGTTGTAATATTAATGGACTATCAGTTGATATCACCCATCAGTCCTCCAGTCATTCATGTCCAGATGAAGTTGGTACTACAGTTCCAAAGGGGCCAAGACCTGATGGTTTCTTGGCCTCTATTTCAGTTGCTGAAAGTACAGCTCCAGATTCAGCAGTGCCAGATGGTACACCAGTGTTACCCAGCTCAGATCAGCCATTTTGTACCCTGGGGACATCTATATCCAAAGTTTCGTCAACTCTTACTACCTCATCTCAGTCTCACATTTTGTCACCACATTTTGACACAGTGTTACCTGCCCAAAACTCTCAACACACAGCAACCATCAATGAATCTTCCACACTACCTTCAGATTCCCACACCATGAAGTCTGATTCTTTGCTACCTGATCCAGAGTGTTCTTCTTTTGACTTTGAGCCTTTGTTGCCTACAAGCGCTCCAATACCATTACCTTCCCTGCCTCCCTCATTAGCTTTACAGTTTGACTCTGCTGCTTCTGAACCAAGTGAAAAAGCAGTGCATCCTGAAGAGTTGCCATCCACTGAAGTCTCTGCTTCATCTGTATTTAAATGGCATACAGTGTTACCTCCACCTGAGCGGTACATAGACAATTCATTTACAACATTTCAGCCCCCACCACAAAGTCTTCCTTTGGCGCCTGATATGTCACAGTTGTTACCTATCCAGACTCCTCCCCACCCTGAACCACAGAATTTTAACACCTTGACATCTACGCCATCCCCTGATCTTGCTCCGTCATATCAAGAGAATGAACAGTCGCTGCCCTTCCCTGCAGAACTGTCCCCCCTTGCACTTCAGTTGTCATTGTCTCCAACCTTTTCTTCATTAGATGGAGATGCTTTGTCCCCCACTCCTTCTCTTACTGACCTTGTACACTTTTTCTCCACCAATGACCTTGGGATAGGGATGGACTTTTCAAACACAGAGATAGTGGCTGTTCCCTGTCCACCTCCAAGTACAGTAGCAGGAAAAGCACATGAGATATCTCAGCAGGTGGTATCAGTTCCAGCCACCAAACCCTGCAAACGTAAAAAGAAGACTTCCCGTCAGCAAAACCTTGGTAAGACTGACGTGGGTCAGAAGATGGATGTCTCTACCTACACTCGAATGCAGCCCAACCTGGAGGAAGTGGAAGAGCAGTTATTTATTTCATTCACATCAAAGGTAAAACTAAACAGATTTATGTTGATGCATTTTCTGTGCTATTAAGTAACAGTAACTTGAATATAGAGTTGAATATCAAGTCCAAAATGCACCTTTCACACACATTGCAACTGACTATGGATGGCTTTTTTTAAGCATATGAACACTGGTATCAGCTGTAATATATTCAATGTCCTTTGCGGGAACCCTAAAGGTGTGCATCTCATAATTGGTTTCTTCAATTTGCCAATTGTTACATTTTTAGCCACATTTGAACTTAGGCAATTTTCGTTTCATTTTGTTCACATTCAGAGGGTATGGTCTATCCACATCTCCTCAAAAATGGCCTGACAGCACAACAAGCCATGCACAACTTTCACTTTTAGTTAAACCCTAATTCAAATTCCATTGAGACATGTCCATGTTTGAAATGGCTGCCCTTAGGGTTCTGTCACTATTAAAGAAAGTGCAAAACAATCATGGATCCACCCCTTTATCTGGATCTAATCTAATATAAATTGGTTCCTTCTTTGGCATGTCCCACTCTTCCACCAAGATTCATGAAAATCCGTCAAGTAGTTTATGCTAGTCCTGCCAAAAGACAAACAAGCCAACAAATTATACAGCACTCAGAGATCACAAACCTCCACCAAGCCAGTTCAGTCATTGCACCTAAAAGCAATAGTCCCATTATAGTTTGACCCTCATAATATGACGCCTTGACCATGGAAACCTACCCCAAGAAATTGGTATCATTATTAGTGTGATCGTCAAGTTTTCTTCAGGATCTAGATCTGTAACTTTTGAAATGATGGATTTGACATCTAACTGAAGCAGCATAGTTTTGACTACAATTTGATCTTAGTTAAAAGTCTGTAGCTTTATTATTTGTTATCTCACAGTTGTGAATTTTCCGTGAGCCCCAAGCAATATTATTTGGATCCAGATCATACTTGGATGTATGGTAGATGCTATGGGGATGTCGTCATGTCATTTTTGTCCAAGCATTGTAGGCCATGAAGTTGGAAGCAAAAATCTTGCAATTACCCCATCCCGCATTCGTAAAGAATCCTGCAAATAAAATTATGGATCCAGATTATGATCTGGGTCATCACCAAAATCAAATGGATTGTACACTAGGCCTGAAAAATTTCAACAAAATCTGTTCATAATGTTTTGAGTAATTCTGCTAACAGACAACCAAACAAGCCAATGCCAGCAAAGGCATGACTTCCTTGCCAGAGGTAAACATTTGTTCAGTGCATCTCTATTGCGGTTTACACCATATCCCACAATCACACAAAGAAACAGCACTGGTCGCATAACCTCCAACTCTCATTGGTGTAACTAGAAGGAAAAAAGCACAAATCTTCACCAGGCCAATGGTTTACTTTTTAATGGTATGAAAATTTGTCAGTCACAATATATGTCCAGTCACACTAGCAGAACTTCAGACTTTCAATAGTCTTATTGATAATATATGGTGTAACCCAATATAACACATATATAACACACACACAACACACACAATTAAAAACCAAAAACATATATTTCAGGAGGCCCTCGAACTTCATGTTGTGGACTCGCCTGAAGAAATGGTCTCTCAGCCTCAGACGACACCTGGAGATCACCTGCAACAAACTACTGATGCACCTGAGAATGGTAACAGCATTGTCATTATTGTGTTATTACAGCAATACTATGGCTACCATTTATTGGTTTACACAGGTTAAATGGTAGAATAAGAAGATGGCTATAATCTCTTTAATCTCTATGTGTCAAATCCTGAGCAGTTACCCATTTCAGAATGTTGTTTACGTGTGAGCCTTGAACAAAGTTTTGTTTTATTGATACTCAGAAAAAGACTGTACACACCAAAAGGTTTTTTTTCTCTTTGATGGGGGACAATGTGCTGGGTCACTGCTGCACCTCCCACACAGTCCAATCATAGTCATGTACTGTGTGACAACTTGGTTGCAGCTTTGCCTCATTTTCTTTAGATTATTCAAATGTTCTGTACAATCGAACATAAATGAAAGGTCCCGCAACCACCTATAATTTTCAATTTTGCTCCATAAATTGTACAGTTTCTTCTTGTAAATCAAAGAATTACCTCAGTACAGCTCTTCAGCTTAACCACCATACTTTGGTGGGTTATGGCAGGCCATTAGTAATGGTTGTCAGACTGATGATTATTCAGAACTTTTGGCTTGGATGAAATTAGCAGTTCGGACAACTACTCCATTACGCAATCCATTCAGTGACTTGCAACACATTGCATTCCTGGTGCAAAAAACAGTGAAAATTCCAAAAACCATACCCTCGATTGATGATGTGCCATCTCTACAGCAATGACCCAGTACACCATGACCCTAATCCTAGCTAGCTACTTAACTGTTAGTTAGGGTGCTGTGGTGAATTGTTGCTAGCTAACTTGATATTTGGCCTTATTCTGTTTAAAATATAGATAAAAGCATGGATGTTGGTGGAAGTCCACTTCCCGGCAGCATCCACCCTAATAACTTTCCTGCCAAACTGTGGCGCTTGGTGAACAACCCCGAAAACAAAGCCATCAGCTGGAATAGCCGTGGCAATGTCATCATCATTGATAAACAGCTCTGCGAAAGACACATCCTGTCCCCAAGCACCAACAACTCAGATAATGACGTCTTCAAAACGACCAACTTCTCAAGCTTTGCACGTCAGCTCAATCTGTACGGCTTCAGGAAAGTTGATCCACTGATTAAAGAGAGAGACAGTGGAATATATCGTCATTTTTGTTGCCCAAACTTCAAGCGAAACCACCCTGAACTTGTTGCGAATATGAGGAGACTCACCGTCGGCAATAAGGCCAAGCTACAAGCCGGTCTGAATGTGGTTTGTCGGACCCCCAGGCACAACCAGCGATTCGTTGAGGGTTATGATGGCAGAGATAAAAATGTGAAAAGAGGCAAGTGTCACTGGATGACTTCTATCTCTATCTTCTATCTTCCAGCTCAAATCTTTGTGACAGCAAAAAATGATTCTCAAACTGTTTGACCATTTGTATAATGAAAATGAGATATAATTAAGTTGTTTATCTTGAATAGAGACCGCGGAGAGTTTGGATGTAAAGATCCCTGCCTTTGAGAAGATTCTTCTCAGAGATTTGAAGCTGATGAGGCACAGACAAGTGATCCATCCTGTGCTGCAGGAAGGTATGTCAGGTCTTTGACAAAAGACTAGTTAGACAGTTAGCCAAGAGAATAAGATGTCATAATTTTTCCAAATTTCCTTGATATTCAGCTTGTGCTTTAAAGGCAGTAACTACAGTGAAGTTGAGAAAAAGAAGCTTAAATCCCACATTTACTGAATCTGATATGAATATGAAACTCTGATATAGTTAAAGATCTGATATGTCTGTGATAGGCCGATATCAGCTGACCAATATATTGGATAGTCTATAACTTAAATTTGCAGACCACTTGTAGACTGATTACAAAGAGGACAAAGTCTACAAAATACTTAGAAGTTGTACTCTGCCTATGGACAATCTTGAGGATGTACAGTTTTGCAGTGTATCTGTCAAACCATCTGTAGTTTGTAGCCATGAAACAGATATTTTTATTGAGCTGAAACTGTTAATTCAATCAAATGAGAAATTGAGTGAATAGCTTAGATGTTAGTAATGTAAGGTAAATTTTTTCTCCCCCAAAGAAATAAACTGATGACCCGTTTCTGTCTGTCTCAGTCGGTCTGAAGATGAACCTGTTGGATCCGTCTCTGGCTATAGACCTGCGGTACCTGGGAGTTCGCCTGCCCATCCCTCCCCCTGTAGTCTCTCTGGTGCTGCAGACCCAGGAACTGCCACCATCTCAAGGTTAGCACCCTCACAATGACCTGACCTAGGCTTTGATACAGCTGGAGATCCTGCTGCTGATTGGCAAGTTGACCGCTTCTAAAATCATTTTATAGAGAGTCGAATGAGGAAGTCATCTTTACGACCAGGTTTCTATCATTTATTTTCCTGAAAAGTTAAAGTTTGACCAAGAAACTTTGATTTGATTCTTTCCTAAATGACATGCACACTTCTGCAGTTACTCATAACCCCAATTAAACATTGGAGAAATAACTGTCATGTCGGCCTCTAGCATCTCTTTTCTTTTTTTTGTCTCCAGGTGTTTGTGCAGCGTTTGTATCCAGAACAGGAAAAACAACAGATGTGACTCAGATTAAAGGTTGGAGAGAGAAATTCTCTCCATCAGAGGCTCCATTGACTCCGACACCACCCAAACCTGAAGGTGATTATCAGTGTATATAATGGTGGTGGATCTGAATGTTCTAATTATTGTGCTGTTATAATTTGTACAATTTATTTAGTGAAATTGGTCATATATGTTAAATCATTTATGTCTCCTGTGAAGCTGGCCCCAGTTCAGATCTGCCAAAGAAGAACCTGTCTGCATTCTGCAGCGACATGTTGGACGAGTATCTTGAGAATGAAGGCAAGCTGATTGACGAGCGAGCTGCCAGTTTCTCACAGCCTGTGGTGGAGCCGGTGGTCTACGAACTGCCCACCAGGAGCACCAGCTACGTCCGAACCCTTGACAACGTCCTGAAGAAACAGCTCCCTGACAGCTCCCCCACCGCAGATCTCATATCTGGATTTGTCCCCCCCTCCAAGAGACCTAAACTTACCCTCAAACCGCCAAAAACGTCCAGGAGAGAAAATGCAAAGCAGAAAGGTCCAAAACACCAGAAACCCATAGCAGAACCGGCTGCTGCTCCCAGTCCAGGTGAATCAAAACTGGTCTCTAAACAGCCTGGAGTCAATGTCTCAGACTCTCTCTCTCCTGAACCCCCCACCATCAATAAGAGGAAGAAGCTCAAACCCAAGATCTTGTCCCAAACCCTCAGCGCCCCCAAGGCCACAGCTCCCCCGCCCAGCGTCTCAGAGGACATGGCTCCCCTGGAGTCGGACTCTGAACTGGCGACCACCGACAATCAGAATGTTGAAGCCTGCGGGAAGGCTGAAGGACAAGTGATGACCCGAGCTCTGCTGAAACAGAAGGACTTGGAGGATGGGGTGGTGTGGGAGGGCAGACCCAGGACCAGCATCACTGAGGAAAGGGCCAACATCGCTCTGACATCACTCTTCACACTGATGGTGAGAGATCACAGCTTGCAGATATCAGCACTTATTGTTGTTGCTGTGAGAAATATAAATCTGTGTTTAAACAGCCGGACAGGAAGTGTGTCAAAATAAAATCCTGAATCTGTAGAATTGATTTAATTTCTACAGTTGTACCCTGACTCCTCTCCTCTGGTTCCTGTGGTTCCTCCTCAGGGTTTCGTCAGTGAGAACCCAACCGCTCCCATCCAGCTGATGCGGAGGCAGGCCCCTCCCTGCCTGAACGCCTTCTGCAGGCTGGGCTGCGTCTGCTCCAGTCTGTCCTACTGCTCCAGAACCAGCCATTGCGGCCGGCCGTCCTGCATGTTGGGCTGCAGCTGCCTCAAACAGAAGGTGGTCCTCCTCAAGAACCTGGATGGGTCCGACTCTAGCCCCTCCCAGCACGGAAACGGCAAGAAAAAGAAGAGGAAGAGGAGGATGAAGATGGCCTACAGTAAGTACAGTACTTGAGGAGTGGAGCACAAGTATAGGAGACAAGAGAGCTTCAGCCGTGCAGATTATGGTGTTTGTTCCTGACTGTAGCCTCTAAGTGTTCTGAGAATGATTTTAAGGCGGAGGCTCATGGGAAATGTAGTATCTTAAACAATACAGTACAAATTCAGACTGTTGTTGATTAAATAGAGAAAATAAATTAACTGCTGTGTGTTTTATCTGATTGTAGCATCATGTGACAAATATCTTTAAACTCTGTCATCATGTGATCTCATGCGGATTAAAACTCCTCCCCTCACCTCCATCCCTTTGGTCTCTCATCACTTGTAGTTCTGAAGGAGGCGGACAGCGTTTCCCAGCCTGCCGAGCGGGTCCGAACTCTGTGGAAGAGGGACGGTAGAGACTGTGATCCAGACCCGATCCATGTCCCTCAGTCAGCATCGCTGACCTGTCCCACCGTAAGGACTCACAGTTTGTCTCAGGTAGTCTTTATGTTTCTCCTGATTGGTGATACTGATGTTAAAGGGCCAGATAACCTCCACCGAGATCGACAATATTCACAGCCCTGTAGGTTATTTATTATGTTTAAATTTTTTGTTCCACCTCCAAAAATGCTCTTAAACATTTAATACTCATTAAATTATTTATTTCATCCACCGAAGAGTTTATATATTCACCCATGTCCGTTCGTTGGTTGATTTGTTTGTTGTGAGCAAGATTATGTAAAAGCTGTTGGACGTATTTCCATGAAACTTGTTGAAATGATTTTGTACTAATTTCAGTACCATTCCTTTTTTTAAATAAAAAAAAAAAGTTATTTCTCGGGCATTTTATGCCTTTATTTGATAGGACAGCCGAAGAGGTGACAGGAAATGTGGGAGAGAGAGTGGGGGGGAATGGCAAATGGCAGTTTCAGAGTTAGCGTCTGCTCACAGCACTAAAGAATAAGACAGCAACTCCAGAAGAAAACTGACCATCATCAGTCTGACCCCTAAAATGATCAGTTTGATTCTCTGTTTGTGTTTCCAGGAGAGAAGAGAGGATCACAACAGCTGTGCCAGAGTCAGATCTTACAAAGGGAAGAGGAGGACCCAAAAACAGAAGAAGGTAAGGCTGTCAGTCTGCTCTGCAAACCGATGTCAGGTCAGGTGACAATGAACCAGGTGGACTTCTGCAGGTGATACGATAGAAACGGTCTCTGACTCTGCTGTGAGCCGAACCAACTTGCATTCAGTAGAGCAAGTTAGCGTTTGTTGAGACTTTAACACATTAGTATTTACACAGCAGTTATAAAGCAACATAAAGACTAAAGACCCTGGACTGAATTAGTGCTTTGTCTTGTGGTGAGCTCTCACCAGGTAGATGGTGCACAGGTAGGGGGAACAAGTATACAAATATGTTAAAAATTCAACTCGATGTTGCCAAAGATCTGCATCACAGACACTTCAAACTGCTTTTATACGACATAAATGAAAGTAGATGTGTAGAAATGAATGTGATCTGATGTTTTTCTTCCAGGAGTCATTGACAGATGGGATGTCTACACACACTCAGCAAACATCTGTAAACCAGAGATGCCAGACACCCAAAGAAACAAATGCCAAACCCTCCAGCCATCCACCAGGTAGGTTCACTGACTTTCTCGTAGAGTATTTCATCAATCAGCTCCTATTGTGGAAAGTCTGTCCTGAGCCCAGTGAGGTTTATTTCACAGCTTTCAAAGAGATATGAGACATAATTTGAGGCTAATTTAAACCTCCTTTATGAAACACCTTCCTGCCTTACTAAAGTAATCCAGGGAAACTTAAATGGGTTTTTTTGTTCGTTTTTTCTTCAGTAGTTGAATCAGTTAAGCCGCCTCCCTCCAACCAGCCTCCGAGTGCTCAAGCAGAGCCGCTCCCCAAGCCATCGAAGCGCCTGATCATCTTAGCCGAATGCAAATGGACGAACGACCTTAACCAGAGCAGCGTGTTGAAGGAGCTGTGTGAGAAGATGGCACGGGACGAACTGGACAAGCCTTTCTGGATTTCAAAGTATCTCATCAGACCGGTCAGTCAGATCATGGAAGAGAGTGGCACCAGCCGGTGCATCCAGTACAAAGTCCACATTTCCTGTCCCAAACTGGAGAGGGAAAAACCAGCGGCGCCAACGATGCCAGCGGCGCCAACGATGCCAGCGGTGCCAACAATGCCAGCGGCGCCAACGATGCCAGCGGCGCCACCACAAAATGAAAAACAGAGGGAGATAAAACAACAGCAGGTAAGCAATAATCTAAACGTTGTGCTGATGTAGCAGGTAACACCAAGACACTAGAGTAGGACTTATAGGATGTGAGTAAAAGAAATGAGTAGATATGGCTGGAAACAGGAAGTAGAATCCCCACCACAAACAAAGAGAGGCGGGGGATAAAGGAATGGCATCTGTCCGTCTGTCCGTCACATTTTGTTTCCGGAGCATTAGTCAAAAACGATCTGGAACAAAAATGCAGGTGCGAAACCTCCCCAAAAAGAAGTGGTCTCTGTCACTTCATGTGTCATATTTAATGAACAGCTGTCAGTGATGATGGCTGATGATTACGTGTCTCAGTAGTTGTTGTAGCCTTTGTGTGACGTTTGTATAGACCCTTATCTCTCATCAGGACCACCAGCAACAGGTGGCCAAGGAGGAGGAGCCAGTTGAAGATTGGCAGCATGAGGTGGAGGACGAAGAGGCGGAGCCGCCTGAAGATTGGCAGAGAGAGGTGGAGGACGAAGAGGCGGAGCCGCCTGAAGATTGGCAGAGAGAGGTGGAGGAGGAAGAGGCGGAGCCGCTTGAAGACTGGCAGCGAGAGGTGGTGGAGGAAGAGGTGGAGCCGCTTGAAGATTGGCAGCGAGAGGTGGTGGAGGAAGAGGCGGAGCCGCTTGAAGATTGGCAGCGAGAGGTGGTGGAGGAAGAGGCGGAGCCACTTGAAGATTGGCAGCGGGAAGTGGAGGAGGAAAAGGAAAAGGCGGTGCCGTTTGACGACTGGCAGCGGGAGGTGGAGGAGGAAGAGGCGGAGCCGCTTGAGGATAAGCAGCAAGAGGTGACGGAAGGTGACATCAAAGAGGAGGTGGTATCAACGGTTAATCAGGTGCATGATGGGAGAGAGGAGAGTAATCTGAGCTTGAAGAAGAAGGAGGAGATGGCCAGTATGGCTCTGCCTTTCCTCACAGGAATCTCCCCCGCTGGATTCCTCTCAGCCAATAAGAAACAGCCGTGTGGAACAGACCAGCTGATCGGGGTAACTCCAGCTCCTCTTTTTTTTTTTTTTTATCTCCAACTAACATTATTACTCATCTCAGAGCTCTAATTTACTCAGTTTAATTTTCAACTCTATTTAGTGCTTGATTGAATCAGCACATATCTTCCATTTCAGCTTCTAAGAGAAGAATCACTAAATCTCTGCTGCCCTCCTTTTTGTTTCCTCAGGTAAATGGGAAGCTCTATCCTCTAGCCAAGATCCAGTTGGGGAAGATGGGGGCGCTCCATCCAGCGAACCGATTGGCAGCCTATCTCACTGGCCGGGTGGGGTCCAATAGAAAGCAACAAGGTCCTTCTTCCTCCTCTTCCTCCTCATCCCTTTCTAAACCTCCTCAGAACCAGACTTCACAGCTGATCCCTCAGACGGCAACCCCTGTTCCAAAATCCCAGCCGGCGCTCACACTGCTCAACATCCCAACCTCTTCTAAAGGTGAACAGACTTTTTTTTTTCCTTCATTTTCATACAAAATTTGCTAAGATTAGAATTTGAAAAAGCAAATTAAATAATATATTTTCAGTTTGACTGTGGTGACATTTATATGAGCATATGCCACTGTGTATCTACATGGTAAAAAAAACAAACACATTAATTACCATTTAAAGAGTTGACATAAATGTATCATAAGAAAAAATCTCAAACAACAACACTGAGTCAGTGACGGAAATCTTCCAGCCTTTTTTTCCCCGTTTGTTAGCATTAGTTAGCCAGTGTTAGTTAGCAGGAACAACTTTGTACCAGAGGACTGTAAGGACAGAAAACCTAAACTGGTCAGTAAGTGGATTTGGTTCTCTGTGCGTTTGTCAGGGCCACGAACCACAAATTTCTTTTAATTGTATCATGAAAATTTGTATTTAAAACTGAAACACGACAGATTTTGTTTGTTCTCTTTAGAGCTCTACTAGAACGCTAAATGATAGTCAATTGTTGAGTTTACTTACCCATTAAGATACAGGGATGAATTTCCCTGTCAGTTTGTTAGCATGGGAGCTAGTTTAAGCTTAGTGTTAGATTAACTGGAACCGATTGATAACACAGAAACAAGGCAGGGAAATGTCAACTGTGGAGTTGGTTGGTGTTCAGCTAACGGGGGAAGGGTTAGTTTAAGCAGCAGAGGCTGTAGTTTGAATTCAGTTCTATAGATTGAGGCTGTAGCCTTAATGTTGTCTGTCTGTGTATCACAGTGGTTCAATCTGCAGCAAAGATCAACCAATCAGTTGCCTCCTCCGACCAACCTGCAAAGGAAGCACCTGAGGGAGCGGGGTCCCGGGTTGTCATGGTGAGGGTGTTCCCTTGTCCTTCAGGAGGGGCCAGTCAGATCAAAGTGGTACCTCAAGCTTCTGGTAGCTCCATCCCCATGCCAGGTAATCATCATCACAGATATATACAGTATATATATTATTATTGATCACAGTTGCCTTTTTGATGGCTAAATGTCTCATATTTTACCTGCAGATAAATAAAGGTCATGTGTTTGTTTTTCTTCTCATAATGTCATTTCTCATGTGCTATCATTTTAATCTAAGTTTTGAAAACATATGTTCATGTTACAGGTAGAAACAAGTATTAATAGTAGATAATTAAATCAAGCTAAATGTTTTCTCTCTCTTTCTTCTACATTTTTGCAGATCAATTAGTGATGTAATTGTTTTTTTTGTTGTCAGTCATTAATATAATTTATAAAAACAATATCATGATTTCAATCGCAGTGATATCACCAATCTGACTTAAAAATGCATGGTTATAGAAATAGATTATTTGATCATCTGTACTTGTTGAATGTGATCATTTTTTTAAATGGTTTTATTGATAGACTGTATATTTGATGGGAAAAATGTTTTGTGCACAAAAGTGTTGACTTGAAAAATTAATTTAAAAACAAACGGGACATTTCTTACTTTTTCATTTGTTCCCCCTTTTTTTTACCTCAGAATTACGAAATCAACTTGCAGAGAATCAGAAGCTATTTATTTTTAATCCATAAGTCAATTTTATGTCTGATTTTATTGTTCTGAGAATGAAGAAAAGCTGTATTTACAGCTTTATTTCTAGGCAATGTGACCAAAATACGTAAATGTTGACCTTTTTAGAAATAAGAAATAGTTTTTGTCTCGCAGTGTGACAGCTGTAAACCTTTGAGACATCCCCAAAATGAGCAAAAAAAAATTAAAGATTGGTTTGTCAGATTTTTTTTCTCTCTCTCTGTAATAGTCTTATTGCTTCTCAGATTTATTCTGTGATTCAGTGAAAAGTTGTGATCCTCAGGTGAGAACCGTGAACCCATAAATAAGGCGTGTTCCGTCTGGTGTGTTTCAGCCACTCAGGTGAGCAGATCTGTGGTTCCGACTGGAAGTACGGCCCCTAAAGGCTCTCAGCTTTTGATGATTCCTGTCCCGGGTCCTCCTGGGAAGGCTCCTGCACCGGGTCCAGCTCCCTGCCCTCCACCTTCCATCTCAGCTGGTCAGAGGTTGGTCCTGCAGCACATCAAGGCTGGTGTCCAGTACTACCGCAAGCCAGACGGTCAACTGGTCCAACTGGTTCCCATCAGCCAGCTGAGACCAGTCAACCCAAACAAGTTAGTTCAGAGAGGTGAGTTTGCCGGACAGATCTGAAGGTGCTGGTTTTTCATGAGTAGAAAGTAACTAAATACATTTACTCAATATACTGATACTGCAGTATTTGAGGGACTTGTACTTGAGTACTTTCCTCTCATACCAGCTTTCTGCTTCTACTCCATTACATCTGAAAGTAAAATTTTAAAGGGCTTCTTTACAGTTGTATGTTTGACGCTCTCCTCCCCCCTCCAGGCTCGTCCTCTGCCTCAGTCCCCCCTGCTGCCTCACGTCCGACTCCAGTCGTCACTGTTGTGAACCAAACACCTCCTGTGACCGCAGTAACAACAACAACCTCCTCCTCCTCCTCTTCCTCTTCCAACTCCTCCTCTCTATCTGGCCTCCCGTCCTTCACTGTGCCCTCCCTCCGCTCCGCTCTCGTCCCTGCCTCCCTCCCGGCTCAGAAGGGGATGTGCACCTTTAAAATCGTCCCCGCCAACTCCAGGAAGGAACCAATCATTGTCACCTGTGCTAAAGTTCCCACCAGTCCCGCCATCGGTGTGGTAAAGGCTCCAAGCTCCGCCACCATCGCTCAACCTCAACCTCAACCTCAACCTCAACCCCCGGCGACACCAATGAACCTCATCTCCCTTAAACCCTCCACAGGTCAGGGGTCCGAGCTCGGAGTCAAAACGGTCACGGTCTTGTCGGCCCCAGTGAATCCCGGTGGAGGGTTAGTCCATCAGAAACCTGCTTCAACCGAAACCACTGCCATCCAGAAACCTGCAGAGACCCCTGACAAACCCCCACCCCCTCCTCCAGCACCGCCACGGTCGGAGGTCACACCCACACCCCCTCTAGACCCCCCTATTGGCAGGATAAGCCCTGAGCCAGAGCTGGCCAGGGACCTGGTGAACCTGGATGTCATCTGTGTGGACGACAAGGTGGGGCTCACCGCCACGGAGACGGTGGATGAGGTAAAGCAGACGTCGGATGTGGTGGAGCTGGACGTGAGCAGCGAAACAGAGAACTCATCAGACTTCGGGGATGAAGATGATGAGGAAGAGGAAGGCCTGACAATCATTAGTGGAAGAGAGGTTAGTTTAATATCTTCAACGTTAAACGAACAGCAGTTTTAATAAATGCGTTACAGGGTCACAGTTTAAGTGTGAGGACAATTTGATTATTTCCATTTTATGCTGCTTTATAGTTACTTTACTTAAGTGACTTATACTTGTAATGGAGTACATTTATACTGTATACTGTTTTTTTTTCCTTTTGGTTTTGGAAACATATCCGGGCACATAAAGTAGCTGAGCTTCCTTGTTTCAAGAGGTCTGCATTCTCCAAATACCTTTCTATTTATATTCATATACTGAATCCAGAGCAGGCCTCTATGTTGTTGTCAATAAACTTCAGTATGTTCTTGGTCAGTTCAGTGCCTGTAGTGAGATGTGATGCTGACAGAGTGTAAGTTTATTTTCTGTTCACGCTTATAGCGTCTCCGTCATAACAAGTTGACGAGGCGACATCGAGCAAAGATACGGGAGCTGTTTAAAGGTCTGAGGGGAGAAGTGGGGCTGAATGAGGACAAGATGACTAAAGCCTCCACACTACAGAAGGTGAAGTGTCTTCTGGCTCCTGACAAGCCGTCATTGTAGATTAAAAAAAATGTTGTTCTGTCTTTCCAGACGAATTAAAGACTAAATAGAGTGAAAAGGTTTATTAGTTAGAGTGTGAAGACATTCAGATGTCTGTGTCTGTGCAGGCGGTGCAGGTGATCCAGGAGCTGACGACGGCTGAGAATGATCTCAAGAAGAAGAAGAGGAGGCTGACGAAGATGAGGGATGACTTCCTGGACGTTATCACTCTGCGAAGAGGTATGAGCATCAAACCCTGTACCATCCTGCACTGTCACTTTAAATTAAATCCTGCACACTGTATATAATGTTCATATATACACAGATATACTCTGTATATTCTGAACATATACACAGATGAATCGATCATAGTAGTCCAGTATATTTATGAACTTATTGTCCAGTTTTCTATCCCTGTGTAAATACCTTGAGTGCAATGAAAAAACCGTAGTCAGATTCCTTGTATGTGTTCACATACTTGGCTAATAAAGCTAATTCTGATTCTCTGCTGACACAGAAGCTGTTTTTATGAGGCTAATAACACGACTCAGTGTTAAGAATTTTATTAGAATTTGGGATCCGAAATTTAATACTTACAAATTGCATGCCCAAAGTCCAAATTAAGTTTTTTATGCTGCTGATTCTCTGTGTTCAGAGGAGAGCAGACAGGTGAGCAGGATATGTCAGAGATCACCCGAGTCTGAGACAGGACGTAAAGACAGTGATCATGTGGAGGTCATGGACCTGATGGACGATACGGACGACTTCACGGACAACACATCGGATGAGGAGAAATTCATCAATAAGGTAGGAAATGCTCATTTTCACTTGTGTCAGCAGAGGATCTGCTGTGTTCAATATCACACAAATCAACAGGAAATACATAATCACATCAATAAAATATAGAGAATATATAACCCCCGCTTCCAGAAACAGAAACAGAATGTGATGATTTGCAAAACATTGAAACCCCATATAAAAACAGACAGGATTCTGTAGAGGACATCACTGCATTAAAAATTATTGTTATTTTCTGTTCATGTTAATGTGTAGTGTCTCCTTCATAACTCCTTGGAGAGGGAACGTCGAGCAAAGTTGCAGAAGCTGTTTAAAGGTCTGAGGAGAGAAGTGGGACTGAATGAGGACAAGACGTCAAAAATCGCCACATTACAGAAGGTAAAGTGTCTTCTGGCTCCTGACCAGCTGTGATTGGAGATACAAATGTTGATGAATTAAAGACTAAATAGAGAGTGTGAAGACATTCAGATGTCTGTGTCTGTGCAGGCGGTGCAGGTGATCCAGGAGCTGACGACAGCAGAGAAATATCTCAAGAAGAAGAAGAGGAGGCTGAAGAAGAGGAGGGATGACTTCCTGAACACTATCACTCCAACGTCAGGTATGAGCAGTTAAAATCTGCGCTTTACCATCTTAAAAACGTGAGGTTTATTTCTGCCGTGTTTTTGCTGCCTTCTGTAAAAAGTGTTTGTGTTGTGTTCAGAGGAGAGCAGACAGGTAAACAGGATACGTCAGAGATCACCTGAGTCTGAGACAGGAAGTAAAGACAGTGATCAGGTGGAGGTGGTGGAGGTGGTGGATGAGGCGGTCGACCTCATGGAAAACTCACTGGATGAAGAGAAAGTCGCCAGAAAGGTAGGAAACGCTGAGTTTCACCTGTGTGAGCAGATGATCTGCTGGGTTCAACATTAGATAAATAATCACATCAATAAACTCAGATTTCATAAGTTGTTTTAGTGTTGTTTGTAAATTTATTTTTAAATTTCAAAATACACTTTTTCAAAAGTCTGTTCATGAAATGAAACCAAACCTTTGCATTTTCAAATAAAAATATCTATAATAAGAACTGTATCCAGTAAAATAGTACAGTATATACAGTAGGATGAATTAACATTCCATAATTGACTTTTAATCAATTCTTTCTTCAGTTCTTTCACTTTTATTTGATTAATTTACATTGTAGGTCAACAGACATGAATAACGATGATGGGTTTCTGTAAATTAAGTTAAATTTGTTGTTTCAGGCTCATCAGGAGATCCAGAGTCTGCAGAGAGAAGCTGAGAGACTGAAGAGTGTAAAGATTTCGCTGAGCCAGCAGAGAGACGCCTACATCAGACACATCGCCCAAAGATCAGGTGCTGATGAGTTTCTCACAGTCTGAAAAAGAATGCTGAATGAATACGGGAGCAGTGGGTTGATTTTGTGTGCAGCAGTCCACTAGTTAACTTCTGTAGTTTCCTGTGTCACGCTTCGGTGGATTCAGCTGCCTGTCCGGTTTGGTGACATGTTTTTGTGGCTGCAGGTAAAAGTGAGCAGAGAATCCTGCGGAAGCTGCAGCACCTTTCGTCCAAACAGAAGAAGATTGAGAAGCAGCAGCGATCATCCAATCAGCTGCCAGCAACAAGAAGGGACAGGGCGTCTGATGCCGCAGCTGGAGACACGACTGACGACGACGTCATAATCACATCCTCCACCATAGAGCAGCAGATGGCACCGGCTCCTCCCACTCCAGTTTCTGCCCCACCCACCACCACATCTGTCCAAACACCTGTCCAGACACCTCGTCAGACATCTGTTCAGCAACCTCAGACTAGCAGTCAGAGGATCCCTCAGGCGTCAAAGCCCAGCCTAGCGCGTCCTGGCGTATCCCAGAATGCATCAGTATTGACGGACAGGCCAAGGACTGTCCCCAACATCTTGTCTCGCAGTAAAAATCCAGCTGCACCATCATCCCTGCGCATAACGACTGTGGAGGGTAAGACTGAAGACCCGCGGGATGGAGCTAGAGATATATTGATTGATTGATTGATTATTGATGTAGTGATTAGTACAGAATTCTGCACGAACAGAATTTTTTTTAAACTTTAATGAATAAATATACACAACACCAAGTGACTAACTCAATAACCGACTTAGTAACTAACCTACTCAGTAAATCACTGACTAACACACTAATTGTATTATAGTCGGAAGTGATTGATAAGCATTAGTTGTTTTAATTCATTCATTATTAATGATCAGTGTGTGATTGATCATCTTGATTAATTGATTTGTTATCCCAGCTTCGAATCGTTCACAGTAACCAAACTAACTTGGACTCTGTTTTTCCAGAGTCACCGTCTCTCCAGGCTGTGGTATCGGCGGAGGTTCTGTCGCTGGTCAGTGCTGCGTTGCCAGGGCAACAGGTCTTGGCCCTGAGCCCGTTGATGGCAGGACAGAAGGTGCTGCAGACCTCTTCTACACCAGGTACTGACCACTCATTCTTATTCTGTTCTCTGCCTCACCACGCTTTTATTTTGAAGTAAAGGTGTCTCCTCTTCCTGTGCGTAGGCTTGGCCGCCGTCACCCTTAACATCCCCCGTCTAACCAATCAGCAGATCCATCTTGCTGCACTGCCCAATCCCCCAACTGGTAAGATCTACAGCAGCTCCACCACCCTTACCATCAATAACCTCACAGGTAACCAACTAACTAACTATTAACTAAACTAGAAAAGATACCTTACCCCTCTCCATTACTGTGCTTTGCCCTCCTCCAAATATAGATCTTAATCTCCCTGATCTGGATCGACTTGTCTTAGTGGCGGAACATTGTGAGTTGTTCATTCCTGGGTAGTTTTATATTATTAACCTATTATAATTTTTCATGATTTTGGCAAAATATTAAAAAAGGCTGTAACAACATCTTGTAATGTTGAAGAAAATTAATAAGTGATCCAGAATCCACCTGTCCCAAAATTCGAGATATCTTACAAACAAACAAACATGGGTGATCACATGACCTCCTCCAACTCTCATTAGTGGAGTTTATACCAGCTTAAGTAACTGAATAACTAACCAACTGATACATTAAATGAATTACTAAACCAGAGGGAGATTCAGTGGAGTGCAGACCTCCATGAAGTTCTTATCCTCCACCTCTCTTTGTAGCTCTGCACCTAAATTTAATGGCCCATGTCCCACCCCTTCACAAAGTTTAGATGAAAATCAGTTCTTGATCCCGATGAAACACAAACAAGGCAATAAACAGACACAAATGAAACATAATCTCTGGTCTGGTCTACAAACAAAATAACTCGTAACTTAGTCACTCACTAGCCTAACTCACAATCGTACTGATTCACTGACAGAACGTTTGTCTGAGTAAATAATTAGCCAACTACGCTAACTAACAAACTAACTTACTGATTAACCATTTAATTAACTACAGAGTCACAAACTAACCGGTTTGATAACTATCTCACTGAGTCACTAATCCGATAACTTACTGAATTTCATTTAGTTTTTTTTTTTTTATCGTTTACAGTGGAAAATTTCAGCAACCTGCTGCAGCTGGTTCAACCATCAACTACACCACAACAACAACAACAACAAAAACAAAAACAACAACCCCCACAGCAAGATCAACAGGTCCCAACAAGTCAGCCGCCCGCTCCTCCTCCTCCTCCTCCTACTCCACCGGTGGTCTCTGTTGGATCAGACCTCTCCTCAGACCAGATCAAAGACCAAGACCAGCCTCCATCCCAGACTGACATCACTTCTGAGTCGCCCTCGTCTCCACCCTCTACTCAGGGCCCAGGTCCAACCGCAGATCCTCCTGCTGAGATCACAGATCACAAGCCTCTGGGGCTGGAGCAGCAGAGAGAGACCAGAGAGGACCCTGACAACGAGAGTTTGACCTCCCTCCTCAACGAGATCGTCTTCCTCAACCAGCAGACCGTCCCCACGGGGCAACAAGAGGAGGAACGCACCCACAGCCCCTGGCTTCTGCAGCTGGACTCGGACACGGATGAACTTTCTGCCAGTGAAACAGAGGAAGCAGGCCTTAGCAACCACAAAGAGACGACACAGACCAAACCACTGCCTGGACCTGCTAATGGGAACGCTACAGGGGGCATCCTGGCTCCGCCCCCTTTGTTGCAGATGAAGGTAGCCGGGGCCAAGGTGGTGGACCCTGCCAGCAGGCCGATGCCAAGGCTGGTTCCGCTGGGGCTGAGAGGAAACCCACCCAGCTGACCTGACCAGGCTTGATTCTGATGATGTCACGACTGGTTTGGGACCTCATTGGTCATTGGCGGGCAGTTTTCCGATGGGGTTCTGTTTTGTTCCTGATAAGTTTGCACTCAGACGGTTTATGTCGAATAATTTCCTCTGAAACAGAAACACAAGACGCGTCTGACGGCCAATCAGCCAATCAGAAGCCCTGCTGTTTACAGACGATCAAAGATCGTGATCAGTATGTTTGTTGTTATTTATTTGGTCCACATTTTTCTGAAATGAAACTCTTGAGCTTCGTCCTCTTGGCTTTCAGTTGACACTCCGTCTCAAAGAAGCAACATGCAACCAATCATGGCAACTTTTAGGACACAGGTTGCTCTTTGGTCTCATAGGAAGATTGATGACAGAAGAATTCTTTCAATCGTTGCAGGAAAAATGATGTAATGAGTGCCTCAGACCTTTATGTGCAAAGTTCAGAAATATAAACCCGAAGCTTCCTTTTTGACTTGAAATGTTTTCTGTTTTGTTTGTATTTTTATTTTTTCATCTTTAGATGCTCAACATAAGCTACCTTTTAAACTGCAGATTTTACTCATTTGTAGTTTGCTTTTGTTTTTATGGGGAATTCTCTACCACGGAGTATCAAAAAACACTGATTTCAAGAATAAAGTGGATATGTGTGAAGTAAAAAAAAAGTTGTAAAATTGCAGGAAAACAATGTTTGATTTTCATTAAAATCATTTTACTTTCCTGATAGGATGCCAGGTTATATGTCACTTTATTTC
Source organism: Chaunax sp. Z400 (assembly GCA_037577475.1). Taxonomy (NCBI): domain Eukaryota; kingdom Metazoa; phylum Chordata; class Actinopteri; order Lophiiformes; family Chaunacidae; genus Chaunax; species Chaunax sp. Z400. The sequence goes on along the minus strand of CM075194.1, from coordinate 3,323,656 downwards.
AAGATTAAATATTCCATCATGGGATAAAACATTAATAAAAGGCATGAACACAGTAGCTGTTCTGTAAATATTAAAGATATTAAAAGACATTTCAGTTTCCTTCGTGGGGAATTAAAAGAACCTGAAGTTTATTTAGGGTGTAGAGGAATTCAGTTCTTCATATTTAACCAGTAAGACGACAGCTTGTGTCTCACCTGGACTCACCTGTAACCTGCTCAGAGTTCACACAGCAACACGGAACAATTAAAGGACCATTCTGTTTTTTTTAACCTTTAGTTTATGCCTTTTTTCAAATAAAGCTGCTTCTCTCTGTGTCGGATTAGTCCAGTTTGTTTGTCCAGTGTACAGTTATTGTTTTTTCTAAATTTGTATTTTTTTATGCATTAAAGAACCTTTGATGTAAATATATGTTGTCTGATGGCCTAAAGACGCCTGACAAAAGACTAATAAGAATAAAGTTTGAAAATATCTTTTGATTCCTGTTTTTGTATTTTAAATTACAATTAGTGTAATACTTAGTTTTGTTATAATTTTTCCTTGAAACTGTCTTAAGAGCCTTAAAGATCTTAAAAATCTAGATCCAGATGATCAGGATCATCGCCAAAATCTAGTGGAGTATTCCAGGAGGTATACCCTACCTGTCCAAGATCATCATTAAAATCCATTCATACATTTTTGTGTAATCGTGCTAACAGACAAGCAAACAAACAAGCCAATGCCAGCAACAACAAAAAAAAGACAAATTTTTGGAGGTAACTAACCCATCCCTCTAAAATGGCACAAAGATCAGAGAGAGACTCTTAGTTACAGGTTGTGGCAGTCCATGAGGATGAGGATTACTGCTACTGTCAATGCTGGTGGGGGACGAACAAATTCCTGATTGAGTAAAATGTTGTATTCTCCAGTTGTATCACCTGAGAAATTTGTGGTTTTCACAGTTTTGTGTTATTTTTGTTGAATCTGTTTGTTTTGTTATTAAGAGTTAATAAGGAACAAAATGATTATTTACATTTAACAGAAACTAGATGAGTTGTTCGGTGTAAAGGTGCAGTTTGTGTTTGTGCCGCTGCGAGGCGCTGTTGCTTCACGTGCTCAGTGCAGCTTTCAGGCATCAAATCTGTCAATGCGTCAGACACGACGACAACGGAAGTGATGAGGATTTAAAAGTAAAACTATGGGTCAAACTAATAAAATTGTATTTTTCTAAAAAATATTTTTCGTGTTGAATGACAAATTTCTTGATGTCATAATCTGATTAATTTATAGTAAAGCATATTTAGCATTGTATTTAATATCTTAATTGTGTATCATCTGTAAAATCTTCATTTGTAAAGTAACCCTCACTTGTTATAGAATATAAAATAGTATCCACTTTGTTGAACAAATATTAAAAAGCTTTTTGCCAATTGTCATTTTACATGAAATATATGGTACGTATGTAAAATATTCTAATGAAAAGATCTTTACCAAAAACATCCTGTATTTTTTTCTAAAAACTACCCAGCACTTTTATTTTGAAAAGCCTGATAGGAAGTGTGTAATCGTGGCATTGCCATTTGTGGACTTGACGCTGGCGTCACGTCAGTCGGTCAGTCTCGTTCTGGATTAGAAGCCGCTTAGTGTCTCCGCCGCGGCGGAGATATAAGATGCTGACCAAGAGCGGAACCGGAGCCTGTAATCCGGATCAGTCCACAACCAGAACCAGATGACTGGCTGAAAAACTCCGGCCCGGCACGACTTGGCTGGCAGACAGCATGACAGCTGCAGCAGCGTTAGAGGACGAGCGAGCAACAGAGAAAGGCTCCAGCCGCTGAGAGAGGCAGCTAGCCCGGGACAGCTAACAGCGCGATGACTGCGGAGGGAAGCGGCACGATCCGCAGCCGCATCAAGAACCTGCTGCGCTCCCCTTCCATCAAATTGAGGAGGAGGAGCGGCACCGCGCGGCACAAAGAGGACCTGAGCGTTAAGGTGCGCACGCGCTTCAGCTCACACACACACACACACACACAGACACACACACACACACACACAGAGACACACACACAGACACACACACTGATACACAGATTGATAATGAGACGGAATTTAGCTGTTGATTTGAAATGAACTCATGGAATCACTGAGAGACGCATCTTGTGTCATTGTTTTTATATTGACTTTATTACACTTCATGGTTTATATCACTATGATATGAAATATTCCTAATACATATCTGTTCGTAGCTGCAGTTCTGTAGGACATGTACCTCCATGAACGTGAGGACCTCCATTAGTATAATATCCTGACACTGACACTCTTCTAAAGTTAACCCTCCAATAATCCTCTGAGGGCAGATGTAGGCTCATAAACGTCTTTACCTTCCAAATATGTCTTAAGCCCCTTTTACACAGGATGTTCTAGGCAGGACTGCTGTGCCTTTATAGCACCGCACAGTTCTGTGTAAAAGTTAAAGCGTAGTGGGGTGTCTGCTTCTCTACCTCTGCTTCTCCACCTCTGCTTCTCTACCTCTGTTTCTCCACCTCTGTTTCTCCACCTCTGCTTCTCCACACCTCTGTTTCTCCACCTCTGTTTCTCCACCTCTGTTTCTCCACCTCTGCTTCTCCACCTCTGTTTCTCCACCTCTGTTTCTCCACCTCTGTTTCTCCACCTCTGAACTGGAGGCAGAAGTAGCAAAAGTGGCGAATCCATGTTTGTACATATTGAGTGAGCAGGCGAGGCCCAAGGACAAGGATGGGAGTGTGAAGTCTTGATATTTTCTGGTATTTTGTCGACGATGAAAATTAGACGATATTTTGCATCCTTCAAAATGTGTTTACAAACATCCTTATGTTGTACAAGCTCGCTCTTAATAAAAGGATATTGATTGTTGCCCACTAAGGACATCAACATGTTTAAGGAAAATTTGTATAATTAATTTACATAAAACTGAAGCATTTAAGTAAGAACCGTTGCTGGGTTCCAAATCACATACTTCCGTTAGTATACTCAGATGTAGTATAATGCATCTGAGTATACTCACTTGCATAATGCATGAATTTCAACGGTGCTGCTCCTACTTACCAGAAATGATGGATGCAACATTTCACCCTGAATATCACGTCACTTTGAAAATATCTGCCGGCTTTTTCATTTGAATAAAATTGATCCATTTAATGATCTCCACGTTTAATGCAAAATTATACTTCATTGGTACTTTGATTTATTTGTTGCTGTTGTGCTCCACTGTAACCATTTTTACAATCTATTAAGCCCCTCCCCTTTCCACTATGTAGCCAAGATGGCGATCATTGAGGGTGAGAGGTGTTCATCGTTCCACATTCAACTGTGCATGTCTCAAAACGACTGTTTTGAGACATGCGGGTACTTAAAGTATACTGCATTTTGATATACTTAGTAGTGTCAATGCATTTATACACTGAAACTGACCAGGTTGAATTTGGAAGTATGCAATTTGAGACACCACACATGCCTTCTGCAACGTACTAGCTGATTGACAACCTCATCATCCGTCTTTTTGAAACCAAACCACCACCATGTAAGTGAGGATGATCCACGTCTTGCAACTAAAGACCCATTGATGCTCCCTCTACGTACATAAATGGATACTGCCGTACATAAATGGTCTATTCTATTTATTTTGATTGTAAATATGTTAATATACACATAAGTTTTTCACTGCCTTAAAATGTACACTTTTTGAAAAAAAATGTCTTTGCTTTTTAAAAAAAATGTCCTAGTTTTCCCCCCAAAAATGTCCTCGCATTCCTAAAACTGTAGTAGGTCCTCACAAAGATACAAATTCAAGAACACACAATTAATTGTTATAAATATTATAAAGACGTTCATCTTACCATCTGTCCGCTGCGCCATCATTTACTATTTGATGCACATTGTGAGACATTTTTCCTGCAGATTTTCTGCACACGCTCACTCACAGCTTTAATGCTTTCATTCTGCTGTGTCGGCATATTTCACACACATGCTCACTCAGGCATGCAACAGACGTCTGCAGGATTTTCTGCTTGTTCAGTTCAGCTGGACCGCATTAAGTTTCAATTTCAGTTTTTATCAGTTTGACTGCAGCTGCTGAATATTTATCACCTACACCCTGCATGTTCATCTTCATTTTAAGCTCAGTTTTGAACCTAGTCTAACACTAGACTGCTTAAATTTGTCCTTATACTGAAGCTATTCAATGAAACAGAAGTAATGTAAACAAAGAGAATATCCTGTCAGTCAGGTTGTTCCTGTCTGTTTGTCCCTGCAGGGCTTCTGTATTTCCATCAGCAGCTTGATTCATTCAGCCAGTAAAACTCCCAGAATGCTTAGGCCTGTGTTTGAACTTTATGTCAATGTGGCCTCTTTACACTCAAGTCATGGAAAAAGTTTACACAGTGTGTGTTACATGTATCTTTATGAGGAGCAGTTTGTGAACCTGATGGAAAGGACCCAGCCCAAGGGTTCCAGTGTGATCAAAAGAGAGAACAAGAAAAACATCATCAAAACTCATTTAAGTTTAATGGCTTGTGGCCTCTATCGTGGTCCTAATAAAGCAAATTACAAAGAGCATTTCAATATGGTGTCTGTGAACAAACCCATGTAAAAAAGTTAAAAAATCAGGCAGGATTGATGGTCGCCAAACAATATCAATTTTTTAAGTAAAAATATACCATCAGGTGAATGGAATTAATGCTTTATAGTTGCCAATCGCGGCGGACTAAAAGGCTTTTTACCCTTTGTGGCAGCTCTGACACAGACCCTCTACATACAGGCTGTTCACTCCCTATTAATGCCATTATTCCGAAATCTGAGTCCTCAACGAATGGGAGTGAATGGAGCTAAACGGCTAAAATACTTATTTTCACCTACTTCTAAACAAAAAAGCCAAAATTTTATTTTAGTTTGTGCAAATATCAATTAAGTGAAATGAAAACATACTTATGTCATTTAGTTTTTCTTACAAGGAGGGTGATTTTGCCCACAAACCGCTAGCATTCAGCTAATGAATGCTGATTGGTCAGTTAAGGATTTCTGGATGATGGCGACCCGAAACCCTTCCTCGACTTGCCCGAAATCTACAGACGTAATTGAAATGAGAACCTTTGAGTTCTTCGAGTTAGCTGCTAACTGCTACTAGCTGCTTTTTAAATCTCCTGGTTGTGCGTCGCACGCATAAGATGTCGACAAAACCTTATAGTCCTATTCTGGCTTTCATACATTTGTCGATTCAGCGCTGTAGCGACCTCTGCTGCTGGCACAGAGGCGGAACAACTACTACACTTTTTAATGCTTGTACAGAACGGCGAGGCGCAACAGGCTGTGTGAAAGGGGCTCTTCCCATTAAAATTTCTCAAACAGAAATTTTCCCGAAGGTCTATGAGTCAGCAGATTGTTTCAGTCTTCTTTCATGCAGTCTGAAGAGTTTGTGACTGTAGATGGTGCAGACAGGACTGTAGACTCGGTCTAATGACTCATCTGTGACAAATAAAGGCAGCAAATGATTCAAGTACTTTTATCAGTTTAAGTTTAGCGTGACAGAACGGGCAGATGGATGTGAGGAAACTGTGTCCATCCAGGGAGAGAAACCGAGGAAAGGCTAATACATAAATAGAGTTTAGTGCAGAGGGAGGGAGAATCATGTGAGAGGAGGACACACTCACACAGAGCAGACTCAGTAGTCAAGTTTGCTGTTGTTTGCTTAGCAATGAGCTGCACGGATCTCTGCCAAACCACAGCAAAGCCTGCTAATTGCATGCTAACATAGATACATCCGTGAAGTTCACAGAGTGCAAACGTCTGAGGAGCGAAAAAAAAAAACGTTTAGCAGCTGACCGGCTTCTTTTTTTTTTATAGGAAGATTAAGAAAGTTAGACGCTGCTAAGTTTAGTCAGGTTTAAAATGAGACACACTAAACGACAGTCGGGACAGAAGACTTGTTACGGTCAGGTAGTCCAGACACAGCAGGACAATTGTTAGCAGCATGCAGTATGAAGTAAGTGTGTGTGTGTTTGTGTTGTACTACAAATAGAAAAAATAGAAAAAGTCTAGTTATATTTTATTTTTTATCAACATTAACTCTCATTCTACACTGTGGGGACACGTCCACCGGCTCAGTGAGTAACTACAGGTTTAGCCCTCTGCTGCTTTTTTAAGTGAAAATGTACTTGTGTTGACTGACCGTAACTAATCAAGAATGATCTTTGCCCTCCAGGTGACCTTGGAGAAGGTTCTGGGTATCACCGCTCCTGGGAACCGAGCGCTAGCCTGCGACCCTCGAACTGGACTGTTGGCTTATCCAGCTGGGTGAGAAACACACCTCCGGAATGGACATTCGTCACTTATTTAGGATTTCATTGTCCTGTTTCTGCAGCTATATCAAACCAATATTCACAGCTCAATGGCCCCTATTTAAACAATCTAAAGTCCATTTAGGGCATATCCAACAATCCTTTTGCTTGTTAACGATGTGTAATCTTTGTGCGAGTTGAGGCGCAAGTCGCAAAGGGGCTGTATTTAGTCCCATAATTAAGCATAGGTTTGTTGTGGGTGTAACATGAATTTAACCAATCAGGGTGTCAACGACCTTTAAAGACCAGTATAAACAGCCAAGGGACTGGTATGCAGTCCTTGGTGGGTGGATTCTCTGCCCCCTCTTTCTCCCATTCCTTTGCCCCCTCATGTGAGCAAAAGTACCGAACTGCCGCCCATCCGTTATGTGTAACAGATCTCAAAGATGAGTAAAAGTACACTTCAACAACACAGGTGCCATGCGTGAAAACGACAACTGCATCGGTCGCACGCTAGCAGTGAAACTTGCGCTGTGCTGTGCGCCAGTAGAAGCTAGAGGCCAAATTGTTAGGTGACGTGAACAAATTGAAAAGAGTGGATGTCTCTGGAAGCTTTGGCCAAAAGAGTTGATGTTTAAGCACTAAAATTAGCTCAAGCGCACTGACAGAATTTTAACTTTCAATTGAAGTATGCAAATTGAATTAAAATCAAATTTGCCATATAGAGTAGCCAGTGAAAGGAGGTGACCATCGATTGAAGTGTAACCAGCGAATGCAGCTGAAGTTTTAGGTAAAGGGTAAACATTGAAGTGAGCTTTAATCAGAGAAAGGACTCGACTCTCCGTTGAACCAAGTAATGAAATTGTTAAATGACTGGAAAGTATTGAAATGAACATTTGAGATGCAAGTTCTGACATGAGATGAATCATATTGAAAGGAGTTGAGGTGTCAACTGAAGCATAAAAACTGAAACTTTCAACCAGAAGCCCTGAAAATGCTGAAAGGAGTTGTACGGTAGGCTGAATCATGAAAGTACTTGAAGAGATGATCTTTATATCGCTCATACCTACTACACATTTGAAAGTAACTAAGTGTAAGTGTAGTGAGTAAATATTTACACACAGCTTTAGCATTATATAATGGATATAATACTTTGTTCTATTGTGAATGCGATGATTGTAACTACACACAGAAGATTAAATTCACACAGGAATGTAAGAATAAATTAACAGACTGTTACCCAGCGGTCCTCTGGACTTTAAAGGCTAATGACATGATCAGATTATCAGATTAAACACACCATGTGTTTCCAGAGGTAACACACATACATCTGTCCATTAGGAGCCATGTTCCTGATATTAACCACGAGATGCTAGTCTGTTTTCACTGAAGGATTTACCTTTCAACAAGCTGCTGAACCCTCATCTACCTGGAGGACTCCAGGAAATACTTTGGCAACTTGTTCAGGGCTTTTTAAAGGGATCTTTAAGGGTTTTCTTTGGGTTTTTGCAAGCGTTCTCAAGGGTTCTCTTGGGGGTTTTCAGAAGTTCTTGAAGGTTTTTATTTTAGTGGAAGGCTGTGGTGGTTTTGAGCAAGTTCTGGAAATCTGTTTGGGTGTTTCAGTGCTTGAAGCAACAGCAAGACTTTTGTGGTTTTGTTGGTTTTGTGGTTTCACCAAACTTTTAGGGGGTTTCAAATATTGAGGGGTTACAGGAGTTTTTAAGGGTGTAAAGTGGTGTGCACATGTTTCTAGAGAGGTTTAAGGCAGCCTTTTTTGCACAGACATTGGTCAACAGGTCTGGAACCAAGTCTCTTCTCTGCAACGCCTTTGTTTGTTTACGCTGAACAATACAAGGGTGGGACAACGGCGCTCCCATGTGTGATTTTAAATAACCTGCCAGCATTCCATGATTAAAGTAAGCGTGATGTTTAACCCAGCAGCGTCGGGGTCTAGCGTGACGTCTAACATACGTGTAGAGCGACTCTTTGTAAAGAATGGATTTACCTTACCGTTACATAACAGTTCGATCACATGCTCGAGTGGGATGATACGGAGCTCCCCAAACATTGTTCCGTCTCTCCAATTTGAAGACATTTTCGGTTGTTTTACTTCTTCTTCGATTTAGCTGCCAACTGCAACTGGCTCCTTTCTAAGTTTTCTGGTTTGGGCTGCACATATAATACATCGTCAAAACATCACGTTTCGGCGCTGTTACTACCTCCGCAGAACAAACTGACACTCCATCTTGCCTTCAGTGCGTTCACAGAGAACGTCGGGGTGGAATAAAGACCCGCCTTGAAAACGCAGTGTGAATATGGGGCTACTGTTATAGGGGTTTCAGGGGCTACTTAACGTAGGTCTGAGGAGATTCCAAGAGTTCTTGATGGGGTCTCTGTGGTCGGGTTCAGGGAATCTGAACTTTGGGATTTTAAGGGCCTTTGACATTTCAAATGCCGAATTCTGAGTGCGTTGGTCTGGGACGAGGTCATCAGGAGGTCCCCAACCTTCACCAACTGTTCCAGCCTTTATCCTCAACGCTCTCTGGTTGGCAGGCCGGAAGTGTGGGCCAGGTCACTGCCCCTCTTATTCGGGTCTTCAGGCTGTCTCCCCCCCCCAGGGGACAGGGTGAGGGGTGCAGGGTGAGGCTCAGTTAGTAAATAAAGAATCAAGCTCTGTAGTGTATTTGTTCTGGTAAAGGCTACTGTGGGTGTGTGTGTGTTGTGTTTCTTAAGCCATTCTGTTCAAGGCAAAGGTTAAATAACAGACTTAAGCCTTGCTGTTGAAGGTCTCGACTCAAAACAACATTCAAACACTCTAAATAAAGTAACACAAGTATTAATACACCAAATAAAACGAGAATAATGTAATAACGTGCTAATAATTGTACATCTTATTTTAATTTCAAACTCTTCTAAACCAGAAGAAACCATTAGAACCAGTTACAAAGCAGTCTTGAAATGGACACTGAACTTTAGTCGACTTTGTTTGAATCATAAACAGGTGGAGGTAGAAGAGTGTTTGTTTCTTAAACAGGGATGTTTGTCACATTTACTGACTGACTGCTGTTTAACTCCCCACCTTTTTTGCAGTGATGTTCACGATCCAGTTTTATGTTGTGAATTTGTAGATTTTCACTTAGTTATCAGATACAGATAAGAAGTCCTTCATGCCAAATTCCACTCAGTGATTCTTACATGAGACGACGTGACAAACCGTCAGCTGCTTCGCTCTTCATCAGTGACATCAGTGAGGTCAGCTGATCCACGTCATCCAGACAGATAAAGCGTTTAAATCCTTTTTAGATGTCTTTGTGCACCTTGGAATGATGGGAATGTCTGAACACGAGGAGTGGAAGATTCCAGAATTCCAGTAGAGTAATCATTTTTGCTTAGGAAGGTTTCTAACTGAGGGAAATGACCTGGAAGTATCTTAAGAGCTGTTCGAATTTTCAAAATAAAATAAGATGCTTCAGTGCTTCCTTTCTTTTCTCCTTAAGCGTAGGACAGACTGGACCAAACCTTTATGACTGTGGCAACAATATTCATTCAGTTTTTCACAAAAAGCATCACTGCGGAGGTTTCTTACACTGTTATATGCATATAATCGAATAATAATCAGAAAGAAAAAAGCTATATGAGGCTGTTTTATCCAGATGTTTTTAATTCAACATGGTTGAAACTCGACAGTGATGCAGTAGTAGATTTGTAAACCTAATATATTACGCCTATCTTGTTTAAATGTAAGTCATTTTAATGAAGTGAAGACTGCAAGCTAGTTCAGGCAGACGACTCAAGCTAGGCTACGCTAGGCCTCATTCTCCTCAAACGTCATCTAACACACACTCCCAGTTGGTGGACTGGGAGTTGTGGTGGAAGCCGCAACAATTTCCCATCTCCCCTTCTGCCTTTCTGCCCCACCACCACCACCCCAGCATCCACCTGTAGGCTCCAGTTAGGGGGTTCATGAAGTTTGCTCATCACTCCCCAATGCCTGTATGTAAACATATCTGCAGGGAGTGATTAAAGTCGGAGCCTAGACGCCAAACCCAAACCATTATATGTTCTGTTCTGCTGTTGCGATAATAAACATTTCAAACTTGCGAGTGCAGACGTGAACCTTTACATACTGTATTGTCAAAGCAGCCACAGCAACCACACAGTTAATATGTCAAGCTTATGCATGAACACTGCAAGGGGGGTGAAGAGGGAGAGACGGCGGCTGGAGGCTTGTTACAGATGTGAACCGTATAAACAATATAGTTTATAATAAAGCAGCGCCAGGAGAATACAGACGTGTCATAAATGGAGCGAAGCCTGCGAGCTGGATCACCCTGCACTCACATACACACCTGACAGGTCTCAGGGCCCTTTTCCACCCCGGACCGGTTCCACACCAGAGCCTAATTTGGAACCAGTTCTTTGCGCCTCCGCAGCCGAAGAGCCGTCCTGCTGCAGCCCAGGTCAAAATCAGCTGTGGGCGTGGAGGAGCAGGGCTGCTGATTGGTCAGACCTGTAGGTCAGTTTGCTCACAGGCCAGAAGATTCAGATTCAGTTATGCGTGAAAAGACATCAGTTTACAGCTGAAGAGACTGGATTGAAGTGAAGTGGGGCAGTGGAGCGAAGAGGGGGGGAGGGGGGCGACAGGGTGGGGCGAGAAAGTAGGTTAATGTAGCAGAGAGAGAGAGAGAGAGGGAGAGAGACCTTCAGGTTACACACAGAGAATAACAGTAAAATACTGATGTGCAATGATTCGTTTTATTTCCTGGTGGTATAATGATAATATGAAGTACAGTAATAAAGGTTTAAAGTATAGTAACCTCTACTGTATGTTCTATTTATACATATTTAAATGTGTTGGAGTAACACAATGCAAAAGAAACTGATCCATATATTAAAAAACATTATAATGTAATTCTCTTTCTCCTTCAGTTTATTTGTTATTAATTTCATAAAAGTTAGCAGAGCTCTTTACTCTTCATGTCAGTATAGTAGACATGACATTTATTTATGAAATAAGAACATGCTTATTCAACCAAAGATAAACTAAAAGTTAAAAAAAAGGAGTAGTAAATGCATTATTTGAATAAATTTGTTTTTCTTGTGTAATATGATTATGTAATATTGTAAAATAGAAAGAAAAGAAAGACGGGAGAGAAAAGAGAGAGGGAGAGAGGGAGCACTCCTCTCTGCAGCTCTCTCTCTCTCTCTCTCTCTCTCTCTCTCTCTCTCTCTCTCTCTCTGTTGCTGCATTGCAGATGTGGTTCAGGATGGGTTGGGTCGGTGGTCTCTGGTACAAACTGTACCTGAACACATTCACAGCTGCAGTGTGTGTGTGTGTATGTGTGTGTGTGTGTGTGTGTGTGTGTGTGTGTGTGTGTGTGTGTGTGTGTGTGTGAAAAACAAGGGCACCTTTCTCTGATATGAACAAGTCCTGTGAAGATCCACTGTTATTTTCCCGCTGTGTGGGACAGACAGTCAAACAGACGGATATTAGTTTCAATTAATTCCCATTAAAAAAATGACCTGCAGAGAGAAAAGTTATGTTTTCTGTCTTCCAGTGTCGACATATTTGTCGACATATTTCTGTCACAGACAGAAATATTTTGGAAGTGATGAACGACTTCTGATTGAGTTAAACCAGCAGATCAGCCTGTACCTGCAGGGTACAGGCTGATGAATGCATTATTGTGTGTGTGTGTGTGTGTGTGTGTGTGTGTGTGTGTGTGTGTGTGTGTGTGTGTGTGTGTGTGTGTGTGTGTGTGTGTGTGTGTGTGTGTGTGTGTGTGTGTGTGTGTGTGTGTGTTGATGAGGAAGAATATAATTGGTTGCTGACCCAGCTGCTTACACTTGAGTGTTTTTGTTCTTCTTCACACACGTACAGACTTAATCCGTATGAGTTGGCAAGCTGGCAGACAGAAGAGCGTGTGTGTGTGTGTCTGTGTGTGTGTGTGTGTGTCTGTGTGTGTGTGTGTGTGTGTGTGTGTCTGTGTGTGTGTGTGTGTGTGTGTCTGTGTGTGTGTGTGTGTGTGTGTGTGTGTGTGTGTGTGTGTGTCTGTGTGTGTCTGTGTGTGTGTGTGTGTGTGTGTGTGTGTGTGTGTGTGTGTGTGTGTCTGTGTGTGTGTGTGTGTGTGTCTGTGTGTGTGTGTCTGTGTGTGTGTGTGTGTGTGTGTCTGTGTGTGTGTGTTGGCTCCTGACTTACAGTCGTCGACTTGCGTGAACACGTCTACTCAGAACTGTGAGCTTCAGGTGTGATTTAAGCAGTCAGACATTTGCTGCTGACCTTTTGACCTGAGACTCTTTGGGCCTTGTGGGAAACGGTGTTCAGATTATGAAAATTAGAAACGCAAAAACTTCAACATTCAGTGAAATCCTCCTCTTCTCTCTCTGAAGACTCAGATGCTCAGATAGATTCCAGCCTCACTTCTGCACACTTAAATGAAGTTCCAGCCAGTTAGCTTAGCTTAGCGTAAAGACTGGAAACAGGGAAAGGGGCTGGTTTTTATTTTTTACCCTTGCCAAAAGGGGGTATATGGGGCTGATTTGTCTTGGTGTACACCTGAAACTCAAACCTCTGCGTCGTGATTGGTTGTTACCTGAGGGGTGTAATAACAAAACCAGATGAATGGGTTAGTGAGGTATGTTGAGCCTAAGGCCAGAGTTTTCAATGTCACAACGGTGGTTCTTTTAACCTGGCTCGATCACCATGGTAACCTGTGCTGCACATTCATCCTGGTCCAGAGCAGGAATACATTAGAAATTAAAACTGAAATTGCTGATACATTAATAATGTCACCAAATGAAGCTGGTTAATTACAGCAGAGCAGCACCAGCTGTATGACAGTAAATGCAGTCTAATGTTTAAATGTGCTGTAACCAGCTGTAAAATGTGCAGTTATTTAGAAATAAACAGGGCATTTAGTGTTAAAGTAAATATATGAACTTTTCTGCCAGGGTTCCCTTCCTACCTCATTTGAATTTGACTTGTTTTTTCTTCTTTGTTTGCTGAGAGGTCAAAGGTCAGACAGGCCTCTGATGTGACGTCTTCTGCAACACCTGGATGGTTCTCACTTCAAATGCACCAAATACACCCAACCAGAGAAATGAACATATGATCAGAGAAACACAGTCAGACAGGTGAAAAATGAAGAACAGAAAAAGTAGAATAAGAGAGAACAGTAGAGGAGACATGGCACTGCAGGACATGAATAAAACAGAGGAAAAAATGCAAACAGTCAAGTCCTCAATTCTAATTTATAGGAACGGGTCCAAAGTGGGTCTGGATCTGGTCTCAGGAGTCTGTAGGGTGAGGAGACAGGCTGAACTGTTTATGAAGGTTCAGGTTGGACAGACTGAGTCACCAAACAGAGACTCATTAAACCTGCACACTGTTTATACAGCAAAGTGCATGTGTGTGTGCATGTGTGTGTTTGCATGTGTGTGTGTGTGTGTGTGTGTGTGTGTGTGTGTGTGTGTGTGTGTGTGTGTGTGTGTGTGTGTGTGTGTGTGTGTGTGTGTGTGTGTGTGCGTTAGAGAGAGAGAGAGAGAGAGAGAAGGAGAGATCGAGCCTCAGCAGAAACTGTTGAGCTGTGATCCTTAAAAAATATGAAGAAGCTTTTGCTTGTTTTGAGAAAGTAAAACTGAAGCGTCTTGTTTTGTTCCAGAAGAAAAACTTCAAATCAACACCTTGTTTCCTAAATGTTACACTTGATTTTAAATTGAATTGTCTTTGTAAACGCATAGACAGACGGTCTGCAGCCACGTCAGCAGCTCTGCGAGGCTGTACTGGGAGCTGAATCAGAACATGAACGTGCTAACATGCTGACGCTAGCAGCTATAACGGTTACCATGTTCAACAGCTCATGTTAGCATGCTAGTGTTGTCTAATTATCAGTAAGGGCACCTGGGTTTGATGGGAATGTCATTAGGTTTTTATGGTCATGAACCAATGTGACCTCATCATTTTTATTCTTTGAAGTGATGTTTTGTTTGTGTGTGTATAGACCTCTGTGTTAAAAGTGCTAACTTGTGTGTATTTGTGTGTGTGTGTGTGTGTCCTTAGGTGTGTCGTCGTCCTGCTGAATCCTCGGAAGAACAAACAGCAGCACATTTTCAACAGCTCCAGGTACAGCTTAAGCTCATCAGCCCTCACTTCCTTTGTGTGGCAGTGACATGAAACACAATAAAGCTCTTTTTGTGTTTTTTTTTAGGAAGACGATCACGACGTTAGCATTTTCTCCAGATGGGAAATATATTGTCACAGGAGAGGTAAGTTTTGATGCTGATTTACTGCAGAAATACAGGTCTTCACAGGTCCTGATCTAAGACCAGGGTAGGGCTAGAGAATCAAGTGGAAATGTATCGAAACCGACATTTAGAACCTCTGACCGACTTAATCTAAGCTTTCTCCAATGTGTGCACTCTTGAACATTAAAACATTAAAAAAATACTACATCATATTCAGTTATGTTCTTTTATGTAGATGGTGAATAAAATAGGACCAAGAATAGATCCTGGTGGGACACCTAATTTTACAATAATTTACAATAATTCTTTTGTCTAACTTATATGTCTCTGTTTAGACTGAGGCCATTCTAGGTTCAATGTTTATTTATTGCACAAGGCATTAGATATATAGAGGAGAGATATCTGGAGGACTCATGTAGAGAGGTTGTAGGATAACAGAAGGTCCTCTCAGCATGATGGGAACTCAACCTGCTGTTATTGTTGTTGCTGTGGACACTGAATGAACAAATTACTGAATCTGCAGACCTTTTCATTTGAAAATGTTTAATGTAAAGAATGACTGTGATCCCATTTATACTAAATCAACACTGATCATCAAAATATGTTAAATACCCATAAAATCAAAATCAGAAATATATTTTAATTTCCTTTTAATGTTCCTCATCCTACTCCTCTTCCTCCCTCAGAGCGGTCACATGCCAGCGGTTCGAGTCTGGGATGTTTCAGGGCATCTGCAGGTCGCTGAATTGCAGGAACATAAATATGGAGTCTCCTGTGTGGCATTTTCTCCCAACGGAAAATACATCGTCAGTGTGGGTTACCAACACGACATGATGGTCAATGTCTGGAACTGGAAGGTAACAAGAATATCATGTCATTACAATGAGCTCCACTGTTAACAGCTGCAGCATTAAAGAGGTGAACACATTAATCCATCAATAAATATAATCCAGCAATATGATATATATTATTCTGAAATTAGCCATGATGAATATACTGTACTTTGCTTTTGGTGCTTAAAGTATAATTTTAGTTTTTCTACACAGTGATAATAAAAATAAATGTATTAAAAGTGTACTGTAATGAAATAGCATCATCTGTATAAAAATGCATACTACAACTTGGAGTGGCACAGACAATATTTGTTATGTATATGGTGCCTTGTGGGACACCTAATTTTACAAAATTGTACAATCATTTTTTGACTAACTTATATGTTTCTGTTTAGACTTAGGCTGTAATAATAATAATAATATAATAATAATGATTATGATGATAATTTTTATTTACATAACACCTTTAAAAGCAGACATTTACAAAGTGCTTTGACAGAAAAAGCAAAAACAGGACACAGAATGCAATGTGATAATAGAAAACGCAAAACCATAGGGCCAAAAAACCTGCAAGACAGAGATTATATTTTTAAGAGCAAGTAGATAAAAAAAGATTTATGATACACAGCGGATCATAAAAACAGCAAGATAGAAACATGAAAAAAATCAAAATAATAGTCAATAAAGTCAATAAATAAACAAGTCAATAAATGCAAAAAGAGAATTAAAACTCTCCGTCCTGATGGTAGCGCAATAAAAAGAGAGAGATGACATCACAAAATAAAAGCAATAAGCAAAAAGGAATATAACAATAAAAGAAGGCGTCCCACAGGGCCACTAAAAGCAATAAAACAATAGAATAAACGGATAAAAAGAATAAGGAGGATGACATCACATAAAAGCAAGTCTGTAAAAATGTGTTTTAAAAAGTGATCAACAAGTTGAAATTTGATCAAAAAGCTCTTCTTTTTTTTTATCAACAACGATTAAAAATCAGCAAAGTAGAGCCGACTTGAGTTTATCAGTGAGTCAAAACAGCATCTTTTATAAATAGAGAAAGTGAGTAAAACTCAGTGAAAGGAGGGCTTGTTTACAGTCAGACATAAACTCCTCCAGGGCAGGTTAGGTGCAGTTAACCCAGTTAAAGGAGCCACCTTTGTGACGTTGTAAAATTTGGCTTCAGGCTCAGCATATGTCACTAAGTCATTCATCTTTTTATGGAGTAACACTGACCTCTTTATATTTACTATACTGTTGGTTTGAAACTCAGGGCGAAGTGAAGTACTTGACCTCATTTTACCTCATATTTTCATGTGACTTGTGAAAATTCTTCTTTTTTTTAATCATTATTAATCAAACTGTCACATTTACATAGATGCTGTTGATCAGTGTCAGCTGTCTTCTGTAAATTGAATATATAAACCAGTAAATGACAGCATCCAGGTGAAGCTTTTTGTTGTTCTGTGTATTTTTTTTGTCAGAAAAACGTGGTGATTGCAGCCAATAAGGTGTCCAGTAAGGTGACGGCTGTCTCCTTCTCAGACGACAGCTCGTACTTTGTTACCGCCGGCAACCGCCACGTCAAGTTCTGGTACCTGGACCACGCCAAGACCTCCAAGGTTCCTCCTGTCAGTCACATCTTCATCACCTGTTAGCAGAAACATCCTGAATGATGGCTGTATGTATTTATCATCCTCTGCAGGTGAACGCCACCGTCCCTCTGCTGGGGCGTTCAGGGTTGCTGGGAGAGCTCAGGAATAATTTCTTCAGCGATGTAGCATGTGGCCGTGGTCAGCAGGCCTCCTCCACTTTCTGCATCACTTCATCCGGTCTGCTGTGTGAGTTCAACGACCGCCGACTCCTCGACAAGTGGGTGGAGCTGCGGGTGAGTCAGAGAGCTCATTTTTGGGAGGTTTAAAAAAAAAAAATGTTTTAAAACACCACCGGAATGTTTCCATGATGACTCTTAATGCTCGGAGAGAAAAAAAAAAAAATATTCAGTCCATCATCCTGTGAGATTTCTGAACAACTACCAGCCAAATTTGAATGAACTTTACTGCATTACTGTGTCTCTGATGATGATTATTATATTTAATTATTTTGGTGACTCCTTGGCCTTTTTTCTACTACGACCATCAGGTAAAAGTGTCCGTATACACACAGTATTTACACATATGGATATTTTGATTCTCACCTGGCTGCAGTGATGTAACCCAGTACACTGTGACATCACTGTAGGGGGCGGGGTTACAGGTGACTGATTACAGCAAATGAGAGACAGAATGAACCAGAGAATCTGGTCACACTGATGTTAACATAATGTTTTTGAATGTTTGTGTGTCTGAAAAACACTCTAATGTGAAGTTCCTCTGCTTCCTCCTCTGCTTCCTGTGCAGAGAGTCGACTTCGCCTCCGTAAGTCGCCATCTTACCTGGATTCAGTCATCTGAGCCTGTGACACTTTAAAAACATTTACTGGTGATCAGATTTATGAGGGAAAATGACACTAAAGACGACAATACGTTCAGCAGTTAAAGAAAAACGGCTCACCTCTGATTTCTGTTTTGCAGCTGAATGAAAACCAAGTGTTAATTCTAATTCTAATTCTAATAAAATGCTAATTCAGCTTTTTCTAAGCAAGATTTGGGTTTATTTTAAGAGCCCCATCATCGACTTTGTTTTCCAAAAGGAGCGTATGGAAATAGTCTAGCTATTTTTGGCTGTGCAGACATCAGTAGCTCTCATTTAAACAATACTTAAATCTGGATGGTGTTTGCATAAATGTGCTTCATTTCATGAGCATATGCTGATCCGCTGCTTGCAGCCAGAAATGTCATAGTTTAATTGCCAGCTATGATGAGGTCATAAAACGCTAACAAGCTACCTCTGTAGCTGCTAATGCTAACATTTTAATAAAATAAGGTGATAATCAGACACGTGAACCAAGTTTTGATTGTTGTCCCATTAATAATAACCTGAATCTTTATTCTCACTGGCTCAGCTGACTGACTCAGACCCTTCCTCTCTCTCTCTCTCTCTCTCTCTCTCTCTCTCTCTCTCTCTCCATTGATTGGTTTTCACGGCACGCTGCTCTCATTCATGACCAACACTCCACCTGATCGGCTGAGTGACATATCACCAAGTTCACCCCCCCCCCGCTCTCTGATTCCCTGAACACAGCATCAGCCACGTCCACCAACATCCATCATTCACTCTCTCTGCTACAGAACTGACACAGTAGTACTGATACCACAGCAGGGGAGCTACTGCTGTCCTGACTGAGCAGCAGATCAATAACACAGCTCTCATTGTCTGGATCTTCACCCACGTACATTCCCTCACTTCATTTACATTTTCTGCATTTATTACAGTCTGACAGACACAAAGAAAAATGAGATAAAAACACTTCATCCACACGCTGTAGGCTGGATTTGATTCACTTTAGTACAACCAAAACTCAAATAATAATAATAATAATAATAATAATAATAATAATAAAAATGATAACAATGGTACACTTGTACAAACTAGCTCGCCTCGTTCAGAATAACAATACCGAGTCTGATTTACATGTTGTATTTTCTTTATTGAGCAGGTGTAGAAATAGAAAGATCAATAGACTAAGCTCAGTATCAGTCTTAACATGCCATTAGCCTAGCCTAGCACAAACAGTGGCAGTGGGGGCAACTGCTAGCTGGCATAGCCACAATATAGTTAGCATTAAAAACATGTCAGTTTTCTTTCAAGTTCATTTTAGCTTAGCAGACAGGAAGCAAAGAGGAACAGCAAAAAAAAGAACAACAGTCTGATTCTGACATGAAGAAATTATCATTGGTTTACAATTTCCCCCAAACTGAACCAGCTGGTGTTGGAGGTCATAGAGAACATGAGGGCAGACTGACTGAAGTCTTGGACTGAGGTCATGTGATTTATGAGGAAGCAAAGAGAGACAATAGCAGCTCTGTCTGCAGAAACCACTATGAACGAAACTACATGTTCATGTAAATGAAGACATGTTACTTCAGCACTATAAACACACACTGTAGTTTAATTTGACTTAATCGCACAAACATCGTCCTGCTGCCACAAATACTGTTTAATGCTATTTAGTCCAGCAAAAACGTTCTTACTTTCAAAATATGTCGTCACTAAAAGACTATTTGGTCCCGCAAAGATCAGAAACACATCTTCATCTCGGTGTCCTCATACCTCAGCTAGATGAGCATCGTGAAGCCACGATGGTGTAGCTGTGACTCACCTGTCTGTCTGTCTGTCTGTCTGTCTGTCTGTGTGTCTGTGTGTGTGTGTGTGCGTGTGTGTGTGTGTGTGTGTGTGTGTCCTCAGGCGTCCCAGGCCACCTGTCTGTCCGTCACAGACGAGTTGATCTTCTGTGGTTGTTCTGATGGGACAGTCAGAGTTTTCAGCCCTGTCAACCTGCACTTCCTGTGTACTCTGCCCCGCCCACACTGTCTGGGAGCCGACATTGCCAGCATGGTGGACGCCAGGTAACGTAGACCTGCCAGGTAGCACACGTACATAACACACGTTACATTACATCAATATGCTTTTTCTGCGAAATATCAGGTTGTTAATCTGATGGTCCAGGGTTCAGGGGGACACTAATTACTGATTGTGTTGCAAACTCCAGGTGTCTTATCTTAGGTTTTTGGTGTTGTTTTTGTTACTGATAAAATTAAGATAATCATTAAAAGTTACTAAGGAATAACAGACAGATTGTTCTTTTCATACATACGAACAACTCAAGCACATTTCCAAATAACCACAGTTGTGTTTTTAAATCATTTAAACATACATAAATGTATGTTTAAATGTTGCGTGCACACGTACACGTCTCTGTACATTATATACAGCCTAATTACACTGAACAGAATGAATAATAAATGTATGATAATGAATAATATGTACACCCTAATGCACAATTTACATATTAAAATTAATATGTTTATATAATTTGTAATGTCGTGTGATATATAATTTTCTCTAGCATGTGGATCCACATGCGTGATTAAAGTCACATGATAGCAGAACTTTATTTTAACTGAGAACAGGAAACCTTCTTTTTCCTGACAACTGGGCTAAACCGCTGTACATTTTTAGTCGCCATTGGAACCACAGTTAGTGGTTTTAGTTGGCACAAGGACGCCTCTGTTTATCCCACAATCCTCCAAGAACTCATCATTTATAGTAATCTTCATGCTTCATCTCAACTTTGTTCTTGCTCTGTTCTTCCTCTTCCTGCTCCTCCTCCTCCTCAGTCATCTGTTCTCCTGCAGGTCGGACGCTCGTTACCCGGACACTGTGGCCGTGACCTATGACCCCGCCAACCGATGGCTGTCGTGCATCTACAACGACCACAGTGTTTACGTGTGGGACGTCCGAGACCTCCGCGACCCCCGCAGGGCAGGAAAACTGTACTCGGCCCTGTACCACTCCTCCTGCGTGTGGAGCCTGGAGGTCAGTGTGTGTAAATCACAAAACACAGTGAAGGGTGGCATCATTTCCTGTCCTCCTGAGAGGTCAAAGGTCACACAGCTAAAACACCAGATGGTCATAAAAACACAATAACATGATAAGAGCAGCTTGTTGCTCTGAGGTTTAACTGGACTGAAGCATCACATGACTGTCAAGCAGCTCCAGCATTCTGTTACTGAATAGAAATGATAATTTTGTAGTTAAGGATTCATGAGTTTACTGCTACAAATAGATTTGAATGAATTGTAAAGTTTGCACATGTTTAGGGCCTTCTCTTCCTCACTGAGTCAGATGTTTGGATTGATTCCTCTCTCACATCTGCACAGTAAATATGAAGCTACAGCCAATAGCTGTTTAGCTTAGCTAAGCATAAAGACCGGAAACTGGGAGAAACAGCTAGCCGGGACATTTTTGGGGGCCTAAAGCCACTTTGTGTCATTTCTACTCTTCAGGTTTGTAACTGATTAAACAAATGAAATATCATTGTTCAGGGGGAGGGGTTTGGTGAACAGTCATTATAATAACAAATAGAGTTTTATACACTGACTTTGATGAACTGACTTTCTTAAACACCTTTCAGCATAATGAAGTTACATGAAACACAACAGCTGAGCAGCTTCTGTCTCCTGCAGGTATATCCTGAAGGAGGAGGAGGAGGAAATGAGGCACGTCTCCCTTCTGGATCGTTCTTGTCCTGCTCCTCAGATAACACCATCCGGCTGTGGAACACTGACGGCCACAACATCGTCAACGGGAACATCCTGAGCCACGTATGAGAAAACACACCTTTACCTTTTGTTTACATTACATCACACACACCAGTGTGTCCTGCTGAGCCCGCGCTCATGTTAACTGTTGCATAACCACCTATAGTCAAACACATCCTGCCCACTTTTATTGATAACACCTGCACACTTCACCCACACCTGGACACCTGACTGGACACCCTCCTCACCTCACTGACCTCTGACCCCCTCAGGACCTGCAGAAGGTTATTTACGTGGACGACAGCATTACCAGCCTCCTGGACGCGGAGAGTGACACCGTTGCCACTGGCAACACAGAGAAGGTGGGGTCATCGGGCTCAGAGGGGCAACAGACTGACCAGAGCAGGGCGGGCATCAGGACCCTGAAAGTCAGTCCTGATGGACAGCACCTGGCCTCTGGAGACCGCATGGGAGTCCTCAGGTGAGCCAAGTCCAGACAGACAGACGACATCATGAATCAGAGTCCAAACACTTAAATACTGTGTGTGTGTGTGTGTGTGTGTGTGTGTGTGTGTGTGTGTGTGTGTGTGTGGGTGTGTGTGTGTGTGTGTGTGTGTGTGTGTGTGTGTGTGTGTGTTGTAGGATCCATGATCTGGACAGTATGGAGGAGATCATGAACGTTCAGGCTCACGACTCAGAGATCCTCTGCCTCGAATTCTCCAAACCAGATACAGGTGAGAGACACATTCAGTGATATAAACACAAACAAACACACATCTATCACAACACACCTGCTCCTTATCAGCCACCGCTATGTCTGGTTGGTCAGCCAGTCCTACAAGGATGTCGGCTCCGTTCTTCTCAACCACTTTGGATTTCTAATCCATACTCGGCACAGATGTTCCTGTACGTTATCCCGACCACTTGGTTGTACCTGTATCTGCTGTTGGTACATCCCATGGAGGGGCTTGGTCTTCCACGATGATCCCTCTTCTTCCTCATCACCTTGTCTGAGGCACATTCTCTCTTAGCAATCCACCCCAGGGAGGGCCCATCTTCCTGACGCTCACTAATCCTCGCCCTCCCTCTTTAAGTTGCTTGTAGAGTCTCAGGGTCTTGGACTTTGGGTGGAACCCTCCATGCATTGTGAGGAGTTTTCATGTCATGACATCAGTGGCGTCTTTCTCCTCCTGAGGCCAGCTTTACTACACCAGCTGGGTATCTGATGACTGGTCTAGAATACATGTTGATGGCTCGGATCTTATTTCTCCCATTGATCTGGCTCCTCAGCACCTGTCTTACCCTCTGGAGGTGTTATCATCCGTTCTTACAGATGATCTCAGGGTCAGTTTAACGAGGGAGTGGTCATGTGGAAGAAGTTGGAAGAAGGAATCGAGGCTGTTTCCGTAAAAAAAGAAAGAAAAAAAAAAAAAATCACAAAACCTTCCATGGATATAAATGTACAACCAGGTTGTAGAATTTTTAGAGAAAATGTTCTTTCTTCAGGTTTTTTTCTTGTCGTTACCGACGCCGTCGGTGATGCGTTGATGTTCTGTGGGAAACTTCTGGCTGTGTGCAGCTGACGGACTTCTTCATTAAAACAACTGGAGTTTGTCTGGCTTTACACTGTAAACAGACACACCATCGCTGTGAAGTTATATTTATGAGAAGAAAAAAAACACAGAGCAGGACTTAAATATGAAGGATCCCGACTGTAATTCACTGAGAGCAACGTTTTAATTAAGGATGGAAATGATGGCCAACATTTTCATGGTTTGACAAGATTCCAGCTGAAGCTGCTCACAGCCTGAGTGTGTGAACTGCATGTGGCGCACACACACACGCACGCACACACACACACACACACACACACACACACACACACACACACACACACACACGCACACACACACACGCACACACACACACACACACCAAAAACACACACACACACCACACACACACACACACACACACACCAAAAACACACACACACACAGACCTACACACACACACACACACACCACTCACACATACACTCACACAAAGCAGGTCAGTAAATCTCTGGATAGTAAAACCAGCACACTCAACAATAAGACACATTTCTGTCGACCAGGAAACAACAATGCATAGAGAGGAATGCTGAGGCTTGTATACACACACACACACACACACACACACACACACACACACACACACACACACACACACACACACACAGACCTACACACACGCTTAAATTTTGATCCTTCGTTATTCTACATTTTAAATGAAAAACATTCAGTACCTCGTCAAATAAAGAGACATTTCTTTATTGTTTTAACTCACAATTTTACATACACACTAATATTCCACTAATATTCTTGATATGACAATAGTCTGAATGTGACAGGTGTCAATTTAAGCAGCATATTGAATTTGGATATTCTGGATTAGGCCGTTTTCTGAATGGAATATTTACAATATAAGTCTCTCTGAGGTTTTTTACCATAGGATTCAAAACACAGCCTCTTATTTATGGTCAGCTGTGGTCGAGACAAAGATCCTCTCTGGTGGAGATGCATGGGGAAAAGAAACGCCCACATTTCTGGCCACACCCACTTTATCATTATCACAATATCAAAGACTTGGATATCAACAGAGTTTAACTGGTAATTTATAGCCATGCTTCAAATCTTACATGTTTTGAAAAAACATCTTCGTCTTAAGCCCCGACGATTTTTTTTGTTCCTTCTTTTTTTTCAACTGATGATTTACAAATGAACGTTCAGTGAACGTTTACAGATCTGAGAAAAGTGAAACTGGTGAAAACTTATCAGAACACTTTGAGTTAAACACAATAAGTGAGTGGACATAACTAAACGAGGCTTTTAATGTTATACAGTGTTCAGTTTTATGAAGAAACAGATGGAAAGTATCATGTTTGTCACAGATAACAAGAACATGTGAAAATACTTATGTATTGTTTTGATCAGAGAAACCAGAGGACGACAAATTAATTTCCTGCAAGGGTCTTATGATTAAAAACAAACTCACACATGGTGTATTTACTGTGCACCATTATAGAATATTATTATATCTGTCTAACAGACTTCATTCAACCTCTCCCTCAAAAATAAACATGTGGTGTTCTGGTAAATCTGCATTTTTCCCCCCTACTAATATTCTTATTAAGGTATGAAAGAACAAAAAATTCAAATATAGAACCACACTCACAGCAACAGTTCTGTAAAGCTCTGCTTACTGCAATGCCATGCTTTCATTCTCAATGCCAGTGGAAACCATGCACACACACACACACACACACACACACATACACAGACACACACACACACACACACACACACACAGACACACACACACACACACACACAGACACACACACACACACACACCCAGCAATTTACAACTGGATCGCACAGATTTCACACCAGTTTATTTTTACACACGTAAACCTCAGGACAGAATGTTTCATAGCAGTGCTTAAGAAACAAAACCCAACACTTAAAGGGCGCATATCCATTTATCAGTGTTCACACAAGGTGTCACAGTCATCACGTTTTAACCGACAATTAATTGTCGTGAAAATAACCGGGATTTATTTGTCTGTTCCTGTTCATTTTATTCCACCTTTATTCCTAAATCTGAATGGAAACAATGCCAATAATCATTGCAAAAATAATTGTAGTCCGTCTAAAAGCTCCTGTAATAAACCAGCAATAATAAACAACAAATAAATGGAAAAGTTAAAGTTCTTTTGATAAAAGAGAAATGACATTTTGTCAGACTGTAAGAAAACTAATAAACAAACTGCCTCTGCTAATAACACTCACTGTCTGTCTGCCTATCAGGTCTGAAGTTATTAGCCACGGCCAGTCGGGACCGTCTGATCCACGTCCTGGATGCTGGCAGAGAGTACAGCCTGGTTCAGACTCTAGATGAACACTCGTCCTCCATCACTGCCGTCCGATTTGCTGGTCAGTCCCTGTGACCTCTGACCTCTGACCTCTGAGCCATCACAGTCTCCTCATCATGAGCTCTTAATGTGTCTTTAAATGTAGCTTCTGACATCACCTTCTTCTTCTTCCTGTTTGCCAGCCAATGAGGGGAAGGTGAGGATGATCAGCTGCGGGGCCGATAAGAGCGTCTACTTCCGCAGTGCTCAGCAGGTGAGAGCGACACCCGAGTGATGTCACCGCGTGTAACGATGCAGTCGAAGCAGCTTTCTGACATCGTTGATGTGTTTAATCTGTGGTGGAAAGTAACTAAGTACATTTACTCAAGTACAGTTTTTCAGATTTATGTTATAAAATCTGATCAACAAATAAAACATGATTAATTATTATTATTATTATTATTATTAGACTTCATTGATCCCCTTTGGGCAGCTCCATCTTTGACTTCTTCTCTTGCTGTGCTCGCAGACGGAGCAGGGGCTGGAGTTCACGCGGACTCATCACGTGGTGAGGAAGACGACACTGTACGACATGGACGTCGAACCAACCAGGAAGTACGCAGCGGTGGGATGTCAGGACCGCAGCATCAGGTACAACACACACATGTCTGAGAGTGTGTGAGACAAACATGACCGTT
>CM075194.1:3285000-3292500 GCA_037577475.1 Chaunax sp. Z400 | reverse complement strand
TTAATGTGTACAAACTTCCCATTTTATCTCTTGAATGAGATAAAATGAACATATAGACCTAAAGATGTTTTTGGTGTAAAAGATAACACAACAATGTGAAAGCATGTATCTTTTGGGACTCCTCAGGAGGTGGTGGGGTGCCGACCTCCTCGCCGACGCTGGTCCAGGAGGGCGGGCAGTACAGAGGATGGTGTCCTGATGGTGAAGTCCATGTTGGACCTGAGACTGCTGGATTCGTACTGCCCCGACAGCCAGGGAGACCACCAATCAGAGCAAGAGGAGGTACTAATACAGACCAAACTTTATTTTTCTCCTACATGAGCTGAATGTAGAGTTAGCCTGATCTTTTTGTCCCGCCCACTTAGATGAAGACACGCCATGTGAATGTTAGTACCTCCCCCTGCAATCAGAAGGGGAGGGCCCCAGATGTGGAGGTGGGGCTTCACAGGCCTACTCAGGAGCTGGGGAGCACAATCAGTCTGCAGGTCACCACTGCATGGGTGAGACCACACAAACCATCTAAGCTCATGGTTCCATTTTTTTTTTTGTGGGTTTTTGACAGTAATTCATGGTCATGAAGAATAAACCTCTCTGTTCAGATTGGTTGAGTTGATTCTGTTTGTCCAGGCGGAGGCTGATGAGGTGAGAACCAATCAGAGGCCAGATTTCATCTGGTTGTCCAAGCAGAGCGCAGACAGTGACGATGTGGTGCTGTATCCCAACCAATGGGAGGACAGAGTGAGCCTGGCAGAAAGGTAGGACTGTTTCCTAATTTCATCATCAGCAGACATTCATTGTGTTGGATATTGACCTGGCCATCATTTAAGCCACTCCCTCTATAACCCCGCCTCTTCCTGTTAGTGAGTTCCAGGTGAAGGAGGCATGTCCTGCTGCTGCTGGTGGACAACAGGACAAACCCAGTCCAGACAGCGGCTGCTCACTGGGATTTAACTCCAGCCTGTCCAGTCCAGTCAGACCAGGAGATGGTACGACACAGACTGCAGTGGAGTTTAATTAAGTACTTGTACTCAAGTACTGGAATTTAGTACATATTTACAGTACTTGTTCTTTACTTGAGTATTTTCTTCTCATACCATTTAAGAGGGAAATATTGTACTTTTTTAATTCATTGCACTTCTTAAACAGCTTTAGTTACTGGTTGTCCTGTCTGCCAGACTCTGAGCCCACAGAGCCTCTCAGTGTGGATGGGAACTCCTCCGAGATGGAGGAGGACGAAGAGGAGGGAGGAAGAGGAGGAGAGCCAGAAAGGGCCTCTCAGCAGGTCCCTCACGCACCAGACCAGGAAGCTTTCCTGAAGGAACACTTTGTCACATTGGCCGACCTCTCCAGCTCAGGTACACAGACTGAAACACACCGTCAGCAATGTGCACTTGTCTTAACATAAGACTTTGGTAAACCATCTCAAGCACCAAAACAATTTGTCCACAGGAGACTTCTCTCTCTCTGAAGGAATTAACTTGGACTTGTCTTAGAGGACAAATGACTTGTCTAGAAGGACTTTAGACTCACACTTGTCTTGGAGGATTTAAGACCTGTCTGAGAGAACTTAAGACTTTTCTTAGAGGACTTAAGACTTGTCTCAGACTTGTCTTGTAGGACTTAAGACTTGTCTTAGAGGACTTAAGACTTTTCTTAGACTTGTCTTAGGGGACTTAAGACTAGTCTTAGACTTTTTTGAAGGAATTAATTAGGACTTGTCTTAGAGGATATAAGACTTGTCTAGAGGGACTTTAGACTTGGCCTTGGTTTGGAGGACTAAACACTTGTCTTACACTTTCTCGAAGGACTCAAATGGGACTTGTCTTGAAGGACTGAAGAATTGACTTGGACTTGTCTTAGATAACTTAAGACCTGTCTTAGACTTGTCTTGAAGGACTCTAGACTTGGACTTGTCAAAGATGACTTAAGACTTCTTTTAGACTTGTCTCGAAGGAATTAACTGGCCTTAAATTTGGATATCATGTTGTCTGGAGGATTTAAACATAATGTAAACTGTGTGCTGACAGGAAGTCCAAGCAGAGTGTCTCACAGCTCCAGTGAGAGTCTCAGCATCTCCTCCAGGTTCCTCTCCCAGAATTCAGTGGGAAGGTAAAATATACAATCACACGGTTTTTAAATACATAACATGTTTCGTTACCTGTTCTGTTTCTTGTGTGATTCAGATGATAAATTTATCTTCATCTTTCCTCTCACCCTCAGTCGTACAGTGCTTCCTCTGCCATCTCGGACAAGCGGGGGTGGAGGAGGAGGAGGAGGAGGAGGAGGCGGGGAGCTGAAGACCCGTCCTCTGGTCTCAGAGGTCCGGCCTCTGATGGAGCAGAATCAGACTCGCAGCCAGGACAAGAGGGTGTCATGGAACCAGGACACAACCCAGAAGCAAAACCAGGACCAAACCCACACACTTAAGGAACAGATAGAGTCACAGAACAGGACCAACCAGGGCCAAACACAACCTCCTCAGGCTGAGAATCAAATCCCGCAACTTCGGGTGGAGGAGGAAGAGACCTTGACACAGCAAGCCCACCGATCATCCCCACTAAAGAAGAAAGTCCAAACTATGGTTGATTCCAGAAAGAGCCTCGGTCCAACGGCCCGGGCTGTTGCTTCTCATCTGAACTCCTCTGGACTTCGGAAGGCTCAGTCAGTCCAGAGCCTGCTGACCGACACAGGTAACACTGAAAACATGAAGAGATGAAGGTAAACAGTGAAAGTATGACACCAGTGTGTCAGGACATGAATGGAGACTTGACATAGGACATGTTTTGAATAACAACTTTTGTCTTGTGAGGACTTAAATTCTGAATTCTTTCTCCCTCAGGTGACTCCTCTTTCTCCCAGTCGATCTCTCGTCCATCCAGAGAGGTCTCCCCACAGCCGCTCCTCTCCCCACCGCGTCCCACCACCCTCCCCACCACCCCCAGACACCCCACATCGACAACCCCGGCACTCACGAGACCCAGCTCCGCCTCCTCTAGGTCCCCCCAGCTGGAAACACCTGCTGCTCCATCTGCTGTCACCACCCCAAGGAAGCTCTCCTCCTCCTCTTCTTCCACTCCAACGGCTCCACGCTCCTACATGAGCCCCACCGCAAGCTCCATGGCCAAGATGTCACGCTCCGTCTCTATGGGCGACGGGCTCCACATCTCCGAACCTGCTGAGGATCCATCAGTGACATCATCCACTCAGGTCAAAGAGACTCCGCCTCCTCTTGTTGCCGTGATGCCCTCTAGCACAGCTCCGGCCACGCCCCCTCAAGCTGCTGTTGTGCCGGTCGTCGTCGCATCTTCCTCCTCGTCTTCTTCTATGGGTAACCATAGTAACCAGGCGGCCCCTCGCAGTCTACAAGCTCGGGTACCCGGCAGCAGCAGGCCACTCCCTGACAAGCCCTCCCTCGCCTCCTTCTCGCCGTCACCCTCCACCTTGTCTTCCTCATCGCGGCCTCCTCCAGTGTCCGTGTCCCCCCTGAATCCCCCACAGCAGGACGAGGAGCTGCAGACTCCTCAGACTGAGACTGCAGACCAGAGAGATGACACAGGTTTGGACTCCCATACTCCTCCTCCTCCTCCTCCTCCTTTTCTTCATCCCTTCATCCTGTCATCTCTCCGTTGGGGCTCTGCCTCTTCCTTCATGCTGACGGGTGAGATTTTTCACTCCTCTCTTTGTTCATTCGTATTCTTCCTTTGTGTCGTTACTTCTTGTCAACATGTCACTTGTTTCTTTATCACTAATTTATTTCTTCACGACCTCCATCGTATCAGACGTACACATGTTTAGAACACATTTAAATTTGTAGTGCAGAGCTTTTGTCTCCCCCTTCTGGCAGAGTGAGTAATTACAGAGTAAACATATTACAGACAATTACAGAGTAATTACACTGTCGGCATATTGGCTTAGCTGACGGTGCAGAAAAGTCACCACACACTTCAGTTTTTAAAACTCTGGTATACCATGAATTCCAGAGAGATTTATCTGGTAGTGACTTTATCAGCATTATTTTTATGTTTATTAATAAGTCCCTCTCTTCAGGTTTAAAGATTTCCAGAGTAACAAACTTGCCTGTACACTTCGATTTTATTCCTTCATGAATTTAAAGTAGAAAAATCTATATTCTGACATCCTAATGTTTTAGCTCATATTTTTAAATCCTCTTGGGTTGTTGATAGAATGACCTTACGTTTTGCTTCTCTCTCTGTGTGCATCTGTGCAGACCAGCCAATCAGTGTGGAGACCTGTAGAGCTCTCACCAATGAGCTACAGAGCTGCTTTAAGAGAGCAACACACCTGTACAGGAAGGTGAGTCTGTCACGGTCCTGAACCGATATTATTATTATCTATTTTTATTTTTTTATGCATGTGTTACACATCTTTTTACTGTCACAACAACCCATATTTTATTGTGGTGAGTCTCTAAATTGTGTGTATTACACTTAATTTTAGCTTCATGAAGCACAAATTAAATAAAAAATAAATTAACAGGTTATTTCTTCATGGCATTTGGACTATAATACATATAAAATTATAGAATAAAAAAAATTAAATACAATTATAGATAACATTAACAGAGATTTTAATGCAACATGTAAATGTAATGAATTTTAAAAATCTAAAATACTTGTTGTTTTAAGCAAAGTTTGGTTTGTGGTAATGGTTTCTCCTCTGACGTCACTGCTGACATCACCAGTGACATCATCAACAATGTGTTCTGAGGTTACTCACCTGTCTGTCTCTCCTCCAGGTGAGCGGTTCCCCCTCAGATGAGTCATCGTCCGATCAGCATCAGATGGCCGTCGTCCTATCAGAAGCCTTCCAGGCCATGAGGACGGAGCTCGACTGTTTGCCGCTCGGCGTGCCGAGCATGCTGGGAGTGGAAGGGGGGTTGGGAGGAGTGGGGGAGGTGAAGACGGCAGCTCTGCTGGAGGAGTACTCTCTGTTGCTGCTGCAGGCTGTTCACAGGAGGCTCAACACACACAACTCTGAGTAGACAGAACTCACATCTTCATCTTTATCTTCAGCTCCTCCCCCTTTTCTTTCTTCTTCTATTCTATTCTATTTTTTTTTACCTTCGCCTCCTTCTCACCAACCCCCAACATTTAAGTCCATCCATCATTCAAAACCACCTCCTCCTTTCTCCTTTTTTTCCTACCCTCACTTGTCTTTTCCTTCTCTTCATTCCTCATCTATTCTTCCTCCTCTTCTTTTTCTTTCTCCTCCTCGTCTATTTCATCTTCTTTTCTTTACCTTCTCCTTCCTTCTTTTCCTCTTCATCAAAACTCTTTCCACTCTGTTCTTCCTCCTTTTACGATTTTTTTCAATTATCAATCTCATCCACGTCAACCAACTTTTCCCCTCCTCTCTCTTTCTCGTCTTCCTCATCTTCTCACCGTCGTTTCTCTCCCCATCCTTCCTCCTCTTTCTTTTCTTCTCCTCTTCCCCCACATTTGATGTACGTCTCCTCCTCAAGGATGAAGGACCTGAAGCCATTTTATTTTTGATTCTGGACTCGTGGATCCAGATCTCTCTGGTCTTACACATGAAATCTTTTAACTGTTTTGTAGAAACCTCTGAAGTTTTTATCAAGATGTTTTTAATGACGTTTCTGATGATCTCCTTCAACCGAGTTATGGACGTTTTTCCATTTTCATTCCCTGAAGTCGTTTGTTTGGAAGGAATCAGAAAGAGCAAATGAACCCTTTGGTTTATTGATCTTTGATTATTGTTGTAGAAATGTTCATGTTAGACTGTAGAGACTTTTTAAAGCAATGTGGAACATTTTTTTTTATGTGAACAAACTTGATTATTGTTCCTTTATTTTCTTTTCTTTCCTGACTCACTTGAATGTGAAGCAAGACGTCCTGCAGCAGAGCTTTTAGTTCAATGTTTTCTATTTATTTACTGTTACAGACTACTGACCAACTGTCATTCTTCACCTGAACCAGACTTCACTCACTCATCGCCATGTCTTTCTGAAATCATGGTTCTAATAGAGGATGTACATTTTTATAATTGTTATTAGAGAAACACTTTTAGGGGATTGTCGGGTTTAAATTTGGCTGCCAACAGTTTGTTGTAACACTGACAGGTCACAGTTCAGTTTGAAATGTTTGCAAGTTTTTGTCAAAATTTAATAAACGTTTGATACTTTTTTGTTTTTAACGAGAATTTTGTCTTCCACACAGTTTCTCACAAGCTGATTGGTCAGATGTTTGATCTCTCAGTCAGTGGGGAATTTTCTTCTACTGCTTTGAAAAATAAATGACTGACATTAACACAGTAAAACCTGTGAGCTCTTTTTCTTATCCAGCCATCCATTTTCTTCAGTTTATCCAGTGTCGGCTTGAAGAATGGTATTCCAAACATCCCTCTCACCGGGAACATTTTTCCATTTCCTCCTGGGGTATCCCAGGCCAGATGAGATATGTAATCCTTCCAGTGAGTTCTAGATCTACCCCTGAAGACACTATTTAAATTAAATGTTTTATAACACATAAAAGTTGGAAAGAAATGCATTATTGTAGGGGGAAAAAAGCATTATTTTGATCATTACATGGTATTTCAAGGTAGGATTACTCAAAAAGTACAAAGTAAAAGTACTTCATAATAATGGTACATGTAGTATTTTATGTCCTCTAACTGGAAATATAAGTGCCATGAATTCACTATTGAAAGAAAATGTTTTATTACACATCAAAGTTGGAAAGAAATGCATCATTGTAAGGGGGGAAAAACATTATTTTGATCGTTACATGGTATTTAAAGGTAGGATTACTCCAAAAGCACAAAGTAAAAGTACGTCATAATAATAATTTTTTAGGACTCTGTCCTCTAACCGAAAATATGAGTATCACGAATGCCCTATTGAAACGTTATTGTCAGAAAAAAGGCATTAGGGTTAGGGTTAGTGTAGGTTAGGGTTGGACTAGCGTTAGGGTTAGGGTTGGACTAGGGTAACAGGTTAGGGTTAGGTTTGGACTAAGGTTAGAGTTAGGGTTGGACTAAGGTTAGGGTTGGACTAGGGTTAGGGTTGGACTAGGATTAGGGGGGTTAGGGTTGGATAAGGGTTAGGGGGGTTAGGGTTAGGTTAAAGGTCATGTTAGGTTAAAAGTACGTCATAATAATTGTGGGACTCTATGTCCTCTAACCAAAAATATAAGTATCATGAATGCACGATTGAAAATGAAGTTTATTACATATCAAAGATGGAAAGAAATACATTATTATAGGGAAAAAAAGCAATATCTTGATCGTTACATGGTATTTCAAGGAAGGATTACTCGAAAAGTACAAAGTAAAAGTGCTTCATTATAGCACAAGTATATAGTACTTTATGTCCTCAAACCAGAATTATAAAAGTCATGCATGCACTATTGGAATTAAATATTTTATTACACATTAAAGTTGTAAAGAAATGCATTATTGTAGGAAAAAAAGGACCGTTGATCTTTACATGGTATTTCAAGGTAGGATTACTCGAAAAGTACA
>CM075194.1:2940000-3240000 GCA_037577475.1 Chaunax sp. Z400 | reverse complement strand
GGGAACAAAAGGTCATAGAGACTCAGGACCAATGCCTGTCTGGGGGTTTTTGTGGTCTCTGAGAACGCCAGTCTTTGTCCCGAGTCTCTATGACCTTCCCTTCCCGAGATATGAAATATCCAGTATGGGCGTATAGTGGGTCTTACATTAGGGTTAGGGTTGGGCTAGGGTTAGGGTTAGTAAAGTCTTTCTTACACATCAAATTTGGAAAGAAATGCATTATTCTCAGAAAAAAAAGCATTATTTTGATTGATACATGGTATTTCAAGGTAGGATTACTCGAAAAGTACAAAGTAAAAGTACTTCATAATAATTGTACATGTAGTACTATCTGTCCTCTAACTGAAAATATCAGTTTCCTGAATGCACTATTGAAAATAAAGTTTTTATTACACATCAAATGTGCAAAGAAATGCATTATTGTTGGAAAAAGAATGCATTATTTGTTCGTTACCTGGTAATTTGATGTAGCATTACTCCAAAAGTACAAAGTAAAAGTACTTCATAATAATTGTACATGTAGTACTTCATGTCCTCTATCTATCCTCTAAAGTAAAAGTACGCAGCCTCTCCTCTCTCCCTGCTGTGGATGTAACAATTGGTTGTTGATGTTTATTAGCTTCATCGATGTAAACATGACTGTCTTGCACATCAGTCTCGTTTTCAGACGTCACCCTATCAAAACAAGTCCTCTCTTCTGTTTCCAGCCTGATAACTAAAAAGGTAGTTTATTGCCGCTGATCCTGCGTCTGCTGTCAGAGGGGAAACAGCAGGAAGCCGGAGAAAATGCTGAAGTTCCGGGAGTCGTCGTAGAGCCGGTAGGTGGCTGGCAGACTGAGACGGATTTGGTCGCCCTCCTCTAGCAGCAGAGCCACGCCGTTAGACATGGAAGCATAGCCACCGTGGTCGTTCAGGTCCAGGTTGAAGATGATTGGCTGGTTGTTCCTGTACAGGTAGACGCCCATGTAACCTTTGAGGTAATCTGCAGCCGTGAAGCTGAAGAAGTAAAGTCCTCTGACAGGAGCTGTGAACACACCTGACAGACATTGAGCAGGTTAGAATAACCCATGGTCAAAGGTTGTTATCATCAGAAAGATAGGTTCCAAATACACTTCATTCACAAACTGGGATGCAGCTCAGTTATCTATGTGTGTTTTGGTTGATGTGTTGCTGGAGATAAACTCCAGTAGCATTTTTGCATTGTCTACATGTCAGGAGGAATTTAGGTAGAAAATACTGGATCGTTTTTTTCATTTAGAACTTTTTATAAATAAGAGCATACCTGTGTGTTACATAGGAATCTGGTTTTGAGGTGAAGGATAAATCCTGATGTGTTTTACCTGCAGTCTGGTCATATGCTTGGCCAACATTGGTGATGGTTTTGGAGAAGATCAGAGTCGTCTCCTCATCAAACGGTCCAACTGATCCTGAATCAGTCAGTCCGGCTGAGAACGCCACCTTCAGCTCATCTGGAAAAACAGATTTCACTTTCAAACTCCCAAGTTCCAGTTCAGTGTTTTAATCGAGTCTAATTAGAGCACATTTTACATCAATGTAATGATTTATAATAAAACTTTAAAATATTCCTTATATTAAGGTTTTTTAGTTTTTTTACATCAGGATTTCAGATAAAATCTTTTGGTTCAATCTGCTTTACAGATCATTTTCCTAATTTTTATACACTAAATTAATCAGAATTAATTCCTTAGGGGATTTCGAATAAAGATTCTCTTAGTTTGGAAACTTCGGCATTTGGTCACATCAAACATTTCCTCTTTTATTTTGTGTTTTTAATTATTTGGTTTTTATTAATGTTCTCCTACGTTTGTAATATCCTGAACAAACTGGTAAATTACTGTCAGAATCACTAGCTTTCAATACCGGCTGCAAACTTGCATTTATCTGCATTTCCACATATTCAAATTTATGTCAGAATTGTTGTAATCTCTAAGGTAGAAACAAACTTTGAGTCACTAATAATGATATTAATTCCTGCTAAGAAACAGAAGAGTGAAGATTCTCTTGTGAATGACCCTGGAGATCACATAAAACTAACACAAAAGGTTAAAGTCTTGTGAATAATTCATTTCTGACAAAAAAAAAGTCAGCTATGATACTTTAAAAAAAAGTCACAAAGCATTTTGACTTTTTCGAAAGACAAAAGAGGAAACCTTTGTATTCTGTTCAGGATTTTTAACACATATTTATGTGTTTTAGTCAAAACAAATATTTTATGCATGAGATTATTTCTTTATTTATTTGTAAAGAAGTTAAAGTCCAAACCTGAGTCTGTGTTTGTGAGTTTCTGCAAACGATCATCAGTTTCATTCAGTCTGAAGCTGAAAACTGAAATCAGAAACAGTTCAGACACAGAAACTGGAAACTGATGTTTTATTTATACGTTTTGAGGCTTTTAAGCTTCGACACCATCAGGAGTCCTGAAGTCTGTCTGTTAAATACTTCAGATACGTCAAACAGTATCGGACCGATGCTACTTTCAGGTTCAAATTGACTGTCGGGATAAATCAGTGAGTTTTAAAGCCCTCTGTGTCTCACCTGTGTTTTCTGTCCTCAGATCTTCCAGCTGTTTCTCACTGGCTCTCAGTCTGATCTCCAAATCTACAGAGAAAACATATTAAATATCCGATTCATTTATCAGCTATTAAAAGTTGTGTTAATTTTAATTATGGAGCTAATATAAGTGCACCTGTAGCGTTGTTATGTCCGTCTGTCAGTCTGGATTTCATCAAGGAGAGCTGAGCAGACTGAACTAAAAACACAGTAAACAAACGACTTCAGTAGAAACGTGGCCTCGTGTTGATTTATTAGTTAGTTTATTTACTGTACTACGTATCACTACTACTACACTTCTTTTTTTCCATCATAGTCTGACATATTAAATACTGAACAATGAATAAATTAAAAAATCAATCAATCTGCAGCTTCATAAATAATGGACATAATCTTGAGACTGAGCTCTATAAAGATTGTTTAGTTAAGCTGACGATCAGTTTGTAACAAAAATCTACTTAGTTGTGTTTTTCTTACCGTCACTCTGGTCCTTGATGGCCGACATGGCATCTGACAGAGAGGAAACTTCATCCACCTGAGCTGGAATCATCATCATCATCATCATCATCATCATCATCATCATCATCTTTGTAATGTTGTAAACGTGTAAATCAGAACTATTATCTGCAACATTTTTATACAAAGAGGATCATCTGCAGGTTTAAAGGGAATATGGAACTACTCTGATAAATAAACTTCTGCTGACATCCGGTAACTATTCAACTTTTTATTTCTCTTTAGAGGCCAGATTCCTTCTTCTTCAGATTAAACTTGAAAGGAAAGGGTGGAAGTAGGATCAATAATGTAAAAATGAGAAACGGAAGCATTATTATAAATGTTTTACCTTCTATGTGTCTCTTCAGCAGGTTGTCAGTTCGGTTCAGCCTGGACTGCAGGACTGACATAAAGGCAGACGGATCACAAATAAAAGCATGCAGTCATGTATAATCTGTGTTAATCCGGTGTGAGGTCTCACCTGAGGCGTGGCTTTCAGCAGCTTCTAGTCTGGAGGTGATTTCTGTCAGCAGGGCAGACGGAGCTGCAGACAGGAAACAGTCACAGGAAACAGTCACTCCAAACAGACATAACCAAACATTTGTCCCCTCCCTCCTAATATTAATGCTACTGCCTCATCTTTAATGGTATTTTTTACATCACGACCAAAGTACCTGTGCAGGAAAGTCAACACAGACTCTTTATTTAAAAACTCCCGTATTCGATCGGCTTTAAAATATCAAAATGAAAAGAACTCGTTGTGCATAAAATCATCTCCCTGTAACTGACAGCATAAATTATATCATTAATACTGGAGCATCAAGGTTAGGGCTGCACTTCACTGCTCTAGTGAAGTGTCCAGTGGTTCCCAATCTAGGCGTCGGGCCCCTCCAAAGGGTCACCTGATAAATCTGAGGGGTCGTCAGATGATTAATGGGGGAGGAAAAAGGAAAAAACAAAAAAAACACAGATCTGTTTTCAGTTGATGGATTTTTCTCAGATCATTGATTTTTTTAGTGAAATATTGGATCATTTGTACAATTTATTATTTTTATTTTTTGTATATTTATTGAATGGTGTCATGTTGTCTGTCTTAACTTTTGTCTTTTCAACCTGTTTTATGAATTACACTGAATCAGGCTCCTAATGCACTCCAGTGACAATAAAGGCTTTCTCTAATTCTGATTTCTAATTCAGTTATTGAAATGAAGCCATGTTAGAAGGTTAGAGGTTTGAGTCTGATTTGAGTACTGTACTTCCGTAAAGTACAAAACACCTCAAAATATTACGAAAGTACAGCACTTGAGTAAATATACCAGTCAGTTATCTCGTTATCAGTGATCAATAAGTCGATCCATGTTCAAGCACACAGGAGTAAACCTGAAGAGGACTTTAGTTGATGTTGTAGACGTCATCATTTACCTTCTTTCTCCATCTTCAGCTGGTTGATTGACGCCTCGCCGGCTCTCAGTCGGACCTGCAGCTCTGACCAGAAACAAAACTGATGTGTTCTTTTATATCAGACACAAATTGTAGAATAAAAACATGATGATTACCTTCAGTCTCCCTCTCAGCTGCTGTCAGTCTGTCTGCAACAGAAAACATCCAGGAGATCACATTAGAAAACAACCAGCGGATATTTAATGAATCTTTATCTGCAGGCTGTGACCTGTGTTTCGTGTCCTTAGCGTTTCCAGCTGCTCCTCAGTGATGTTCAGTCTAAGAGCGACAGCTGACAGCTCAGCTTCATGGACTGAAATCAGTTTTTAACTTTTTAT
This sequence comes from Chaunax sp. Z400, assembly GCA_037577475.1. Classification (NCBI taxonomy): domain Eukaryota; kingdom Metazoa; phylum Chordata; class Actinopteri; order Lophiiformes; family Chaunacidae; genus Chaunax; species Chaunax sp. Z400. Next base: position 3,235,156 of record CM075194.1, on the reverse strand, counting down.
TTAAATACATTCATTGTACTGTAGAAAATCTTCCACACAGAAAAAGTTATTTCAAGACAAAGAATCTCTTTAATCACCATCAGTCTTCATGACATCGACAATACCCTTAAAATTCTCACCTGATCATATCAGGATGTGCTATTTATGGACCTTCCTGGGTGTTAAACTGTTATGTTCTTAAATGATGAGCAAAAATGTTTAACATTGTTTAATGTTTCATGTTATGTTTAACAGCAGAGAAATCTCCCTAAATGATCTGAATAATATTAATAATAAGCCTCTACTTTAGTAAATAAAACAATTATAACAAAAATACAATCAAGCAATTATTTTAGGGGTTGAGAGAAGGCGAGTCATTTTGGACCCTAAGGACAAGGGGAGTATACAGAATAGCTACACAAGGGTTAAAAGGGACTGAAGTCTAATGAATCTCAGTTAATGACAATATATAAAGAAATGACAGCTCCCCAAAAGTAAAACCAAACCATGCCATCAGATTGATAAATGATCAGTAACTGAACGATTTGTTACCTGTGTTTTCTGTCTTCACATCTTCAAGCTGCTTCTCACTGGACCCCAGTCTGACCTCCAGGACTGAAAAGAGAATGATTCATGTCTAATTTAACTGTTTAATTACTAATTAATTCAAAGATGATGATGATGATGATGATGATGATGGTACCTGCAGTGTGATTGTCCAGCTGTTCCAGCTGTGCCTCAGTGGATCTCAGTCTGACCTGCAGACCTGTCAAAGAGAGCTATTTGTATATTTAATGAGTCCAGGTTTAAACTCTTCAGTAAAGTCGAGATCAATCAGATGAATAAGTAATTAATGCCTGACTACTTACTAGAAATATGATTATAGTTGATGTTAATATAAATATAACTCTACCTGTAATGTTGCTGTGTGTGTCTGTCAGACTGGACTCCATGGCAGAAAGTTGAATAGACTGAACTGAAACCACAAAATCAGCACAAACAAATTTCCAATTTAAAAATATAAAAAGGAAGTTTTATCATCTACATTATAAATAGTTGAAGAATACAATTCACATGACCTTAATGGATCCTCTATCAGAATAATCACCACATGTTCTGTTTGAGCTCAAAATATTATTTTCCAAAAATGTGTTCCTGGCCTCAAACTCGGAATAAAAACGTATTAACAAAAGTAAATGAAGTTGATGAGGTAAAACGTTTAATATATTGTCTTTGTACTTGAGGTTGAATTAATCCACAGATAATTTCAACCGTCTGTCTGTTACCTGTGTTTTCTGTCTTCAGATCTTCCAGCTGTTTCTGACTGGCGCTCAGTCTCACCTCCAGAACTGAACAGGAAAGGATTCATGTTTAATTTGATGGTTTAATTAACGATTACTTAAAAGAAAATCAAAGATTTGATGATATTACCTGCAGTGTGATTGTCCAGCTGCTCCATCTGTATCTCTGTGGATCTCAGTCTGGCCTCCAGAGCTGATCAATAACCACATTTATTTATATTGATATATTCATATAGATATGTACATGTTGATAACAATTTTAACATAAATATAGCTCTACCTGTAGTGCTGTTGTGGCTGTTTGTCAGCCTGGATTCCATCAAGGAAAGTTCAGCAGACTGAACTGAAAACACAAAATCAGTACAAACAAATGTCTATTATAAAATATTAAGATAATGTTATAATAATATAATTGTAATTGTAATTGTAATTAGTTGAATAATGTAATTACAATTCAACAGCTGAATTGCAGTGGTTAATTACTCATCCAAGCAACATTTATATGTTGAGGTTTCTAAAAGAACCATCAGTATTCATACATTTTTATAAAGGAGTTCCTCAGGGAGCCATGTTGGATCCTCCAAAGTTTCAATGTGAAGATTCATGTTTCGATTTTCTTCTTTGACATAAAGACTTTGTCTCTGCTCTCAACTCTTCCATCATTTGGTTTAAATGTCAGATTTCTATTCTTGAATAATAATTCATGACTATGATCTACAGTTGGGTTTAAGCATGTTTAGCGTGTTACCTGTGTTTTCTGTCCTTAGATTTTCAAACTGCTTCTCAAAGACACTCAATCTGGTCTCCAGCTCTAAATACAAAACAGAAAAATATTTGAATCATTAACCAGGTACAGGAGTTTCTCTGTGTACTTCAGTGTATATTTATTACCTGTCCTGTCAGTGTGCAGCTGCTTCATTTTATCAGCCTGAACTAAAAACAGAGGAAACAGAGGAAGTGATGTCACTGCTCTGACAGAAGGATTTTCCTCCTGATTGAAACAGCCCGATTCACACATCCAGTCGATGATCAAGGACTGACTCGAAACTTTTCAGCTGCTTTCACGTTTGACTTTCTTCCTGCCTTCAGTGTGTTTCTTTAGGTTCTGAATGATCCTTTAATTTTTTTGTGTAAAGAATATGTGAGTATCTTAGAGAGAACCCTCGACATAAAATATATGGTCATTATAAAGATGTCTACAGATAGTTTGAGGGATCCTGTCCTGTAAATGTTGGATATCGTAACACTAATAAAATGTGATTTTACTGCAAAATGTTTGAACTGAACAGTGAGTTGAATTTTTCTTTGCGTGTCTGTAGTGCTGACGTTTCCTCTGTTTCATATGTTTTATTTTATTTTGTTCACCTGTGGTTTGTATCTGCAGTTCGTCCAGCTGACGTTCACCAACACGTAGTCTGTCAGTCAGAACTGAAACCATATTGAGTAAAAGATAACTCATCAACACAAATGAACGTAGAGGTATAAGCTCATAACTAAGCTAATGCCAATGCTATATATATATATATACATATATATATATGTATAAATTAATCCATGCATTTATCAGTGCAGGTGATTCTCACCTGTGTTTTCTGTCTTCAGCTCCTCCACTCGTCTCTCTACAAACCTCAGTCGACTTGTTTGATCTGAAAATATTAAAAACACAATAAGGAGATTTGTGTCCGGGACCATATCCTCTATCATAGCTGAATGTGAGTGAACTGACATGAAAATCGCCTGAAGTTCAAATATGTGTAAAAAGAAATGAGCAAAGTTAAGAAACCAATTATGAGATGCACACCTTCAGGGCTCCTGCAAAGCATGTGTGAAATTTAAATTCTGCCCAGAGGTTTTTGAGATGTGGATGGACCATATCCCGTTACGTACTGACGGACAGGTGGACAAGGATAAACCTTATATGGGCCCTTTGGCCCCATAAATACACGACATCACTCTCAAATCTTAGAACTACTTCACGGATATTGTCACATCCTATAACCGTATGTGTCATGTGACCAACCTGCAGAGCTTCTCCTCAGCTCATCCAGGTGAAGGTGAAGTTGGCCAGACCAAATAACAAGGACTGGACTGAACCAAACTTCAATGAATTAATGAATTAATAAATAAATGAGTGAGTGAATAATGAATGTATAATTTGATTGATGGTTACAAGAATGAATAAATAAATACGTTAATTCATTGAATTAATGTGTAATTTAATATGAAACACTGAATGAATGAATGAATGAATGAATGAATGAATGAGTGAATGAATGAGTGAATAAGTGAATGAATGAATGAGTGAATGAATGAATGAATGAATGAATGAATGAATGAATGAGTGAATGATTGAGTGAATGAATGAATGAATGAGTGAATGAATGAATGAGTGAATGAATGAATGAGTGAATGAATGAGTGAATGAATGAATGAATGAATGAATGAGTGTATGAATGAATGAATGAATGAATGAGTGAATGAATGAGTGAATGAATGAATGAATGAATGAATGAATGAATAAGTTACCTTGTATGAAAGTGAGTTGATGTTTCTCAGAAGAAGCATTCAGTTTTTCCTCCATCGAGTTCAGTCGACGATAAAAAACTGAAACCACATCAAACAAGGACTAATCGATAACAAAAATAGTTACCAAGTAATTCTGTGGTGATCGACTGATCAGCAAAGCTCCTGATCAATCAGTTTGATTCCTGTAAGTCTCTACTGTAGATGTTCTCAAGCACCTTCACATCCACCACAATATGCTAATCACTAATCCATCTGCAGAATTGGGTTCAGGATCACAGCCTCAAACTGAAAGCAAACAGAAATTCTCAGACACCGTTAGCATCAATGAGAATGATTATTGATCGATCAGTTCAGTCACCTTGTGTGTTTGTGTTTATCTCCTTCAGATGGACGTTCAGTCGCCTCTCCAGCTCAGACGCTTCAGATGGAGATGAACCGTTGGAGGCTGGGAATGCTGAGGAATAAAGGGTCACATTTCAAATTCAAACTCTATTTAAATCGTTGTATCTGCTGTCTTTTCCATCTAAAGCAACTGGATCTAAAATTCTCCACTCAAATGTTGAATTTCTATACTTATTCTTGGTTTAAAAAAAAAAAAATTTAAGTGCTGCTAGCATGAGATTATAAAGCCCATAACATATTTATATTATTAACTATCTGTTTATACAGCAGCCTCCTCTTCTGTCCACAGGAGGAGTTACTGGTGTTAACTAACCAGTTATTACATGCTAATAGAATGATGACACATGATCAAAGTCTTGCAGAGGAAACGGAGATGAATCTGACCTGAGGTCTGCTTCATCAGCTCCTCCGTCAGACTCTCAGTGTTACACAGTCGAACTGCCAGGACTTCAATCAGATCACAACAAACAAACAAACATTACTCCTTCATTTGTTTTGCCTCCTCTCTGTAGTTACCAAAGTGTGAAATCAGAGTTAACTCTGCAAATTTTAAATGGTTTAAATTTGTATGTAAATCCAATCCATCACTGCTGCTCTTCTCTCTTAAATGTGAACTTTTTGACTTGTTACACTTTGCTTTAGTGTCCTGCATCAACCTGTCATAACCACCAAACGCCACTGGGGGGCGCTGCTGAGAAGAATTGACATATTTCTCTCTTAAATGTCAAGATATTAGTCACCAAACAGTGTAAATGTTCAATCTGATGAGGATGACGAGACGACCTGTGCTCTTCCTCCTCAGCTGCTCCACTGTGCTCTCGCTCCACCTCAGCCTCGTCTGCAGGAAAGGAAGCTCCGCCGCCAGAGCTGTGGACGCACCGGTGCAGGGTTACCGTGGCAACCAGAGACAAAACCAGTGTCCATACTGGTGTTAATACCAAACACAACAGAAAAGGTCTGTCCAAATATTTATGTGAAAAATGTTGCTGATGTATGTGAGCAGTAAGCAGCCACAGATGACATGTTTGTTTAAATGTTGGTTCACCTGTGTTCCTCTTCTTCAGCTCCTCCACTGAGTTTTCACTGCTGTTCATTCGAGACTGAAGAGCCAACACTTCAGCCGACACCTCAGCCAGTCCGTCCAGCTTTCCTCTCTGCTTCTCAGCCTCCACCTCCCCGTCCCTCATCCGGCTCTCCATGCTCCGAAAGGCCTGCCGCTGCTCCACCTCTGCTGCTTTCAGCCTCAGGACCAGCTCCTTCAAACCTAACAGCTCGTCCCAGAGGACAGAGAGTCCCGGAGGAGCATCAGTCCTCCTGACGCCGTCCTCATGGGGGAAGGGAGACTCTGTCTGTCCCTGACTGACAGCTGGAGACAAACCGAGGAGCAGAAGTAGAAACGGAGCAGATTTCATCCTGAAAGCAAAACCTGCAGCTGAACAAAGATCCAACAGCTTATATATATACATACACACACACACACACACACACACACACACACACACACACACACACACACACACACACACACACACACACACACACACACTCTAATCTTAGTAAAACCCAGCATGAAGTCCACTCAGAGAAAAAAAATTTGCCCCTTCAGGACTGAGCATAAAATTCAGTCACACTAAATGTCACTAAAAAAATTAAACTACATTCTTTAGAACCTGAATGTTTCTTCTTGACCTTGGAAATAATAATATAATAATCTCTACTTTCTTTTTCATGTTTTTCTTCTAATTTTGTGTTTGAGACATTTTACAGTGTAAAAAAATTCTTAAACCTGGAAACATGAGATTGTCTTGTTTTAAAAGTTATTCAATAGTTTTTTTAATCTATCCTTCTTATTTCTGGCCAACTTATTTTAATATTTCTTGAAAAATAAAATGATCTTGCTCCGTGAACAGATCATTTCACAAATATTAAGACATTTTCTCCTCATATTCAGTGTTTATTATCTCACTCTTTTTTGTCAGTGTGACTCTCAAAAAATTCTTTGACGTTCCTCAACCAACATTTATTATTACTAATCAAACAGCAGATATACTGATGATGAAATTCATCCACATGATTAATACATACATAACTTAATAATTAATACATGATCATGTGCGGCTCCGGCTCTGACGGTCTGGGTTCAGGTCTACTTAAACCTGGAGAAGCCGGATTCAGTTTCTATGAGTCACAGATCTGGAACAGAGATCTGCAGGTCTGCTCTCTCTCTCAGCTCCAGGATCCATCCCAAAGATTTGTTTGCATTTCATTAAACTTGGCATTGATTGATTCTATTTCAGTTCAATCTTTTATTTTACTTCCTTTTAATCCTTTCAAGCTTTAAATCATCTCGTATTTCTTCTCTATCTTGTCCTTTCTCCTGTAAAACACACTGAACAGTGTTGATGATGAAAGCTGCTGGTTCGTGTTTCTGCTGCAGGATCAGTGTCTTTTCTGCAGCACTGCATACCAAACATAGCTTAACACGCTAATCTACAGCTCTGAACACCACAAAGACCTCACAGCTCAGAGGATCTGTACACTAAACTGTCACGTGCACACTCACATGCACTTCTATTGTGCGTCTGTTGAAGGTAAATATCATTTATATCTGTGTGTAAGAAGCCTCAGGTTTGAGGCTACATTCCCATCTACTCACCACATCAGCTCTGATTATTCTTAATGCATATTAAACACATTAGATCCTGTTTTCAGTTTTACCATGTATACAGAATTAGAGTTTTTAAAGCTGATTATCTAGACATCAGTTCTAACATCTATTTAGCTGCTTCACACTAAATGAACAAGGGTTCCATCAGGCCACAGACTCCATGTCCTGTTAACGTTTTGGTACGTTTGCATTGAGGGACACTGCTGAGTTAGACAAATATGATACATAGATACAAACGTTACACACACAAAAATGTAGCACCACAGTCAAACCCTCCAGGAAAAGATAAGAAAATCGACTTAAAAGTTCCATCTGCTGGAAAAGGCTGTGAGCTTCATGTAGTTTTTCATGTTTTACCACCTCAGACTGGAATTTAACAAGTATTCAGTTCATATATTTCAGTAAAAATACTGCAAATTATGGTCCTGGACTGAAAAAGTACTACTATGTATGATATCATTAGATTATTATTAGTCATGCATACATTTAAAAGTAGGATTTTGCCGTTTTAGTTAGTTGAGCTAACTTTGAATTAGATTCTATAAGAATGAATGCTAATGCTAATTTTCATGATGGATTTATCTGCAGATTATTTTCTTAAATGATTGTTTGGTTTGTAAAACCTCTGAAACTAGTGAGAAATGCTGTCATAATTACAAAGTGCCCAGGAGAACATTATGACAATGTTTGGTTTGTCCAACCAACAGCAGAAGAAAAAATAATGTAGAGTTAAAGAAGCACATCAGCACAATTGTGATGGTGGAACCATTTTTTTAAACATAAAAATTATTTAAATATCAAAATAGCTGTAAATTAATTTTCTGTCAATTGACCAATTAATTAATGGGCTAATAACAGCTAATCTTAGTTTAATTTACAAAAAAAGCATAATATTTCATCAACTCTGCATGTTCTGTGTATAAAAATCTTAATTTGTATAATAACTGAAGCTTATATATTATGATTATGCTCTATTATAAATGCAGTGGAGCACAATGTTTGATATTCCCCTCTGAGACGTAGTGGAGTAGAAGCAGAACTTCTCATATAAAGCACAGGTGCCTCATGTTTGTACTACTGGGTTTCTTATTAGCATGAATATAAAAGTATTAGAAAATCTTCCATTTTGAAGCGTCAAGTGTCCAAAACCAGAAAAGGAGATTTTATTTTCATGGCAACGAAGAACATTTCACACAATATTTAAAACAAACGTCGTTCCTTCAACAGGGAGATCATCTCTGTGTCGTATTGCTTCAGATAAACTGTTTGACCTTCAGGGTTTGAAACCTTCCTAAATGTCTTAACGTAAACTTAAAACGTATCATACATGGTTTTTATTAACCCCAATCTGACTGGATCTCTTCTTTCATTTATTTTTTCTTCACTTTTATCCTCATCCACCTGCAGCCTGAACCGGATTCAGACCGGTTTCTGATTCGTTGTCCAGTGTGAACGGTGTGTCGTTGTCAGTCTCTTCACTTTGTAAACAGGGTTCACGATCACATGTGGCAAAGTGATCACATCAGTCTTCAGGAGTCTGTTTTCCTGTTTTCTTCTGTCACTTCTGTTGTCATCACGCGGACAAACAACAACAAATAAAAAGAAATGTAAAATATAAAAGCAGAAACCTCCCCTTTGCGGTCAGCAGACGGGCTGGGCGGCAGACAGACAGACAGACGGGCCGGCTGGCTGACAGACAGATGGGCCGGCTGGCAGACAGACAGACGGGCCAGCTGGCAGACAGGCAGGTCGACAGGTGGAGTATTATTTTGCCTCTGTGGTAAGAAGTACCGTAAACACTGTAATAAATGCTTTATAGCAGAGTATAATGGAGCTGGAAGCAGATATGCTCAGTGGAAGCAGGCTCAGAGAGGACGATCGACTGTTTGAGTAGTCCACTGAGTGTGTGTGTGTCTGTGTTGTGTGTGTGTGTGTGTGTGTGTCTGTGTGTGTGTGTCTGTTTGTGTGTCTGTGTTGTGTCTGTGTGTGTGTCTGTGTGTGTGTCTGTGTTGTGTCTGTGTTGTGTCTGTGTTGTGTCTGTGTGTGTGTCTGTGTTGTGTCTGTGTTGTGTCTGTGTTGTGTCTGTGTGTGTGTCTGTGTTGTGTCTGTGTGTCTGTGTTGTGTGTCTGTGTTGTGTGTGTCTGTCTGTGTGTGTCTGTGTGTGTGTGTCTGTGTGTGTGTGTCTGTGTGTGTGTGTGTGTCTGTGTGTGTGTGTGTGTGTGTGTCTGTGTGTGTGTCTGTGTTGTGTCTGTGTGTGTGTGTGTGTGTCTGTGTGTGTGTCTGTGTTGTGTCTGTGTGTGTGTGTCTGTGTTGTGTCTGTGTTGTGTCTGTGTGTGTGTGTCTGTGTGTGTGTGTCTGTGTTGTGTCTGTGTGTGTGTGTGTGTGTGTGTGTGTCTGTGTGTGTGTCTGTGTGTGTGTGTCTGTGTTGTGTCTGTGTGTGTGTGTGTGTGTGTGTGTCTGTGTGTGTGTGTGTGTGTGTGTGTGTGTGTGTGTGTGTGTGTGTCTGTGTTGTGTCTGTGTGTGTGTGTGTGTGTGTGTGTGTGTGTCTGTGTTGTGTCTGTGTGTGTCTGTGTGTGTGTGTGTGTGTGTGTGTGTGTGTGTGTGTGTCTGTGTGTGTGTCTGTGTGTGTGTGTCTGTGTTGTGTCTGTGTGTGTGTGTGTGTGTGTGTGTGTGTGTGTGTGTCTGTGTGTGTGTCTGTGTTGTGTCTGTGTGTGTGTGTGTGTGTCTGTGTGTGTGTGTCTGTGTGTGTGTCTGTGTTGTGTCTGTGTGTGTGTGTCTGTGTTGTGTCTGTGTGTGTGTGTCTGTGTGTGTGTGTCTGTGTTGTGTCTGTGTGTGTGTGTCTGTGTGTGTGTGTCTGTGTTGTGTCTGTGTGTGTGTCTGTGTTGTGTGTGTCTGTCTGTGTGTGTCTGTGTGTGTCTGTCTGTGTGTGTCTGTGTCTGTGTGTGTGTCTGTCTGTGTGTCTGTCTGTGTGTGTGTCTGTGTGTGTGTCTGTGTCTGTGTGTGTGTGTGTGTGTGTCTGTGTGTGTGTCTGTGAGCATTTACACGGCAGCTGCATTTTTGCAGCCTGAAAACACAAACCTCTGAAAACGCCATCATACCGTCGTCGTGTAAACGGGCTAAACGATGATGTCACAGCCCCGCTTTTCACACATGCCTCTTACGGTTCCAGCCTTATTCACGTACGCAGACAGAATAACAAAAACAAACAAACAACAACATCGGACTGTCCTGTTTTGTTTGTGCTGGAAAAGTAAAGCAAAGTTTATTTACACTCCTCCAATGTGGATTTGCTGAACCACTAATGTGATCTTTTTCTGTGGTGTTGATTTTGAAAGGTTACACCACCATCTACTGGCCTGGCCTGGATACTACAGCGTTTTCAGGTGTTTTGTCAGGTCCAGACTTTTTTTTAGAAAACAGAGGAAAAAAAACTTGTATTCAGCGAAACCGTTGCCGTGTAAACGGGGCCTTAGAGTGTCGGGTACCTGGACCCTACGTGGACCCTGGAGTACCTGGACCCTGGCCTACATATTTTCATGTCATGATGCTGGTGTGCAGGTTGATACCTATGTGCTCTGACTCCTGCAATATGTCTGTGGTTGATTCAATAAAGCTTCACAAAGTTTCCTAATCTTGAAAGTCTGACTGTGATTGGCTGTTCGGAGCTCCAGGCAGCTCATTGACCTTCTGACCTTCTGACCTCTGACCTGCCAGCCTGACCTCTGGACCCCTGTCCAGCCTTCTCCAAGACAGGTCAAAGTCTGAAATGGTTCTTGTCCCGTGGTTCTGGTCCATATCCGTCCAGTTTGATCAGCGTTGGCCGGTGTAAGCTCTGAACCAGGACGTGACAGAGGCAGCAGCAGACGAGATCATTCCTCCAGTGTTAGCAGAGGGCTGGGAAACCTGCAATGCACTCTGGGAAAGATCCATGGACTGTAGGAAGAGAGATAGTAGAGAAGGTGGAAGACATTTATCAAGCAATGTGTTACTTCTGTCTCCGATTCTCTGTTTTCCTTTACTTTATATCTGTTGATCAGGCAAAATGAGATATTTGACAAAGTGGTGTTGGTCTGTCAGATGTGATCCGGGTGTTTCTACCTGTGATGGGATGTCACAGAATCGTGGACTGGGCACCGTCTCCCAGTCTGTCCCCAGATCTGTCTCCTCGTCCGTCACCGCCTCGTCCCCACTCTCCTCAGCTGGCCCTGCAGCCTCCGGCTCCACAAACTCCATCGACTCCTCCAGGTCAGCGCTCACCTCGAATGGACCCGTCCTGCACCAGAACCAGAGCCAGGAGGGGGGGGGGGGGGACAACAAACAGCACTCAGAGAAGAATTGATCAGGTGCATTAAAAATCTGAATTTATAATCTACATGATTAGAAATTATTAGAACTCTGACACAGCTCTGTGATTGGTTGATTTCCAGACTGAACACTCAAGCAGACAACAGGACTTCTCTCACCTGCCCAGGTTGTCGTTGTCAGGGGAAACCAGAAACATAATGTTCCTCAGCGTGTGATGAGGGTGGAGCTTCTCACTGTCTACATGCTACACAGACACACACAATCATATGACATCACTTTTTCCAACAGAGCCACGCCCCTGAAACAAGTGACAGGAGACATACACAAACAAAAATACACACATTTCTCTATTAAAACGAACAATGTTAAAATAAAGCCTCCACGTAGAAAAGTGATGCTCAGTTAAGGTTGGGCATCGTCTGGATTTGAATGATTCTGATTCCGGTTCTCAATTCTGTTTTGTTTGTTTGTTTGTTGTTGTTTTGTTTTTTTGTATAATTCGTTTTAAGTGCTTTTCTATAAATGCTCTATGTTTATGACAAATAAATAATTGCTTTAATAGAGTTCATGATTTCATGTAATAAATAAATAAGTTGATGCAATGTTAAAATCTGATTTGAAGTGCAGTAATTTATTTGTTCCTTATTGCATTTTAACAGGACAAGTTTTTGTCTTTAGCAAAGGGGTCACCTTAGTGGGACGGACACTGTTGTTTTGGTCAGTTAACCTGCCGAGGCTGGTGAGAGGATGTTTGTCTTCTAAAGCTCTGCTATTAGATATTGTTTTGTATCATGCAGAAAGACACGTTTAAATTAATTTGCCTTGCTCGACATTCCACGTCCTTCCTTATGACTACACTCCTAAAACGAGTCAATAACTAAATAATACAAGTAAACACATTCATGAAGCCATCGTCTTGTGTTATGTTGCGTTTGTCTGACCTGTGAAAAGCAGAGGTGGAGGATGTTGGTGTTGAGTTTGCTCAGAGCTCTGGTGAAGCGGTACCGACTCAGATTCTCTCCACAGAACTCGCTGAGGAACAAACAGGAAGTTCACCGTTAAACTGAAACAGATCACACTCATTTAAAAGAACCCGACGCTCCGCTTTACAGGTGCGACTCGGTCAGCGAAAGCAGCGGCAGGTCGTGTGCTGACTCACCTGTTGCAGAGCTTCTTGGGCAGGTTGACGTCCAGGATGTGAGACAGGATGGTGAGGAGCTGTGTGGCGTAACAGAGAGCAGCGCTGATGGTGTGAGCCGGGTTAATGTGGTCCAGCTCTGCAGCACACAGGAGGTCAAAGGTCACACAGACACACAATATGAATATCTATATGTCACATTGGGCTCTGGTTAACTGTGATTATCTGCAGATTAATCAATAATGAAACTGAAATAGCTGCCATCCTATAAAAGATAGTTCAAAATAAGCTCCACCTAAAATCCTGCTCTTACATCCACTCGGGGTCACTGCTCACCTGGGCCCTGATTGGTGCTCTTTTCCTCCACCCAGCTGTAGTAGGCGGAGCAGTCTCCGTTGCTGGGCAGGATGACGGGGGGTCCGGTGATGCTGATGCTGGTCTCTCCATTCTGGTCGTCCCAGATCCAGCGACCCGACAGGTAAGTGGTCCTCCGGGCCTCGGCCAGTTCGCTCACGGTGCTGGAGGTCAACGCGGGGTCGCACTCAGCCACGACGTCCGCTGGGTCTCTGAGTGACAAACATGTTTATTTCTCTCTAAATCATCATCAGTGTTAATCTTAGTTTTGTGATGTTTTTGGGGCCTAAAACTAAAACCATTTTATGAGTGACTTGATTTTGAAAACGTCAAGTTTAATAATTTATTGAAATATTTGTTCAGTTACAGTATAATCAAAGTCTATTTTATCTGATCTGATGATTTGCTGGTTCAGCTTCATTATGAATTGATCGTGTATCTGATCATCAGCTCAATACATTTACAGAATAACTTTAGACAAAGAGCTGAAGTCGGACATTTCTCCTCATATTTATGTTTTGAAATCATAAATAAAAAAATGTCCTAATTAAGATTTACCTACACTTACACATGATAAAATAAACAACATAATGTGGCTTGAGAACCTTTGGGGGAAAAGGGCATTTCTGACATTAATTGAAGAGTGTAAATATTGTGGAGAACATCAGAACATGAGACTTTATGTCAATGAATCTGTTGAGGTTCTAAACACGCCAACTTCACGTACCTGTAATCATATGATCAGCACTCAGGTGTGTGTGTGTGTGTGTGTGTGTGTGTGTGTGTGCACGCGCTCTCACCTGCTGCCTTGTTTCTCCTCCTGCGTGGGGAGGATGTGTGTGGTGAGCTCCAGGATGTGTTCTCGCCTCAGAGCTGCCAGCTGACTGAGTCTGCTCTGCAGCTCGCGGCTGCGTTTCTCCAGCAGCTCCCCCAGACGACGGTTGTGACGCTCAATTTTATCTCGTTTCTCCTGGTGACGTCCGGCCCGGCGCTGCAGCCGCTGACTCTCCTCCTGAGAGCGCAGGAGGAGGTCTCTGTCTGCAGCAGAAGGAGGATACAGAAGGAAAGGAACACGAAGGATGATGAGGAAGTGAAGGAGGACGTGAATAACGAACAGGCCGGTAACCTTAGATCAAGTCTCTAATGCATCAGACACAACGTGCAGACAGAAGATGATGTTTTCAGGATGTCTGACGTGGATCCGGGACAGAATTTAATGAAACTGCCTCTGGTCACACTTGACACACAGATAATGAACAGAGACAAAAGACAAACTCTAGAAACATTCTTTGGAGCCAAACCAGTCAGGCCAGTGACCCATACTTCTTTGTCGACTCATTTTAAACGATAAGAATGAATAAAGAATGCTGGCTTCCAGAGACTATCAGGAACCAACAACTAAAAAAAAGTCTGCAGCCACTCACCACTCTTCACCTCCTCGTTGCCCCCAGCAACAGCCTCCTTCAGCTGCTCGATCTTCATCTTACAAGACATGATCTTCCATTTCTGAGAGGAAACAAGCAGCTCATAGGTTTATTCTGTCTGTTCCACTATAACATGCTTTACTCGTCACACAGTCACTCATCAGTCGGAGATCAGCTGTCACTAACAAATCACCACAAAACATCATCTGATTTTTAAAAATACATTTACTATAAGTTATTAAATTACCATGATTACAAAACATTAGAACCCAAAAACATGTTACTGCAAAGAAAAGGATCAATGAATGGCTTTTCTTTGCCTTCATAGAGGTCAATGACGCAGTGAAAACTTTGGGAAATGAAAGGCCAAAGATATTCATCAGTAGCCGAACGCATCAGGCTGCTGAGGTCCAGTTAGGCTGGTTTCATGTGGATCATATAGAATTAAGATGACTTAACTCACCATCTCATCGGCCTGCAGCTTTCTGTCCATGGACTGGATGACTCTGAGAGGAGACAGGGGTTAAAATATACTAGTTAATCCTGTGTCCCTGCAATTTATGTCAGAAAATATCCAAATATTACAGTATTACACTTTTATTATCTGTTACAATGAGCCTTAAAGGAAATAAAACAGAACGGTGTTTTGGGGTTTGACATTCTTTTTATTATAAATTAAATATTAAGTCCAAACAGATGTGAAACATTTTAATGACACTAACACAGTATAATTAAACATTGTAGATCTGTCCATGGTATAATCACTGCGTTGCAGCAGTAGAATGAGAGTACATTATTACCTCTGTTGCAGCCACTCCTTTTCTTCCTTCAGCTTTTTTAACCGCTCCAATTTTTCAATGTATCTACAAAGAGTAAGAAAACAGTCAAACCAAACAGCCAAGACATGAAAATTAAACTCAGGAGATTTAAAATCACACCACATTTTGAGAGAACATTTTCTCTGTTTTGAAAATTGGTTGTAGATCTATGTGTCAGGCATGTATACAAGGCACAGCTGGGGCATCACAATCAGGATTGTTCCATCGACTTCATCCCACAGGATTACATCATTCAGAGGTTGTGTAAATCCATGAGGAGGAGGATTACTGCTGAAATCATTGCTGATGGAGTACACACTTTTTACCTCATTAGTTGTGATTTATTTATGCTAAAACTACCCAAGAAAATCTCAAGTAAACACAGTGGTGCATTTTAAAATCCCTTGAATGTTTAAGGTCAAAGTTATTTTTAGCAGTAGGTATTTCTTACATGCTGTGTAACTGTAGCAGGGCAGCTAACTGTGGAAAGCCAAAACTAGCAACAGTGGAAACATGACCCAACTGCCTCAGGTCAGCTAACACGGTCCCCAAATAGCAACTGTTAGCCTGAGAAGTGTTATCTGCTGATGCTAATTAGCTCAAAGTTGACTGACAACTTAAGGTCGACTAAAGAAAAAGCTTCAATAGTTAATAACAGAATGATGCCATTTTCAACTCGGCATGCGTCAGTACAGTAAAGGATGTTCAGTTTTTTCTTCCCACATCTTATATAACCTGATATGTTGTGTGTGTTGGACACAGCTGTCCCAAACCTTTCAGCGTTCCTCCCGTCGAAGTACACGAAGTCCCCGGCCTGGACGCACCGGGCACATGTAAGCCTGCGCCGAGAGGTACTGCATAGGGGGCACCGCTCCACCGCTACGTACAGACCCTCAGCGTCGTCCACCGACTCCACCATCACACAGCCAAGGGTGGAGTGAGGCGGGTGTGAGGAATGGGAGCGGTGAGGCGGCCTCCCGACGGACTGTGGGCCGCAGGATAAATCAGCACGGTCTGGGCCAAACGATTGGAGTCCCTCTGAGGACGCCATGGAGAGGGAAAGCTAACAGCTAACTGAGCTAATCAGCTAACATAATGGTAACGCTAGACTTTTTAGAGAGAACCAACTTGCCGCATGACTCAGCGCTCTTTTCTGCTCTATTTAGATCCTCTGGCTTTTATGTTTCCCGTGGTATCACTGAAATATTTTTAAAAAACGTTCAGGAGAAGAGGGGACAACAGGCTGACACAGATGTTTTTGTTTTGATAAAGCAGAGGATGCGTTCACCACTTCCGGTATGACACAATCTTGTGGGCGGAGTCGAGGAAATACCGCAGAAAATCATTCACCGTGTCCAGGTAGACATTAGTTTTTGTTTTGTTTTCAGAATAAAAAAAAGGTAGACATAAGTAGAAAACTGTGAGCTAGGCCTACAGTCAAAATTGCTAAATAACTCAAAATTTAGACCTTAAGTCAAATTATGAAATAGTTCATTGTTACACAGATACTTTATAGTCCATGCTATATTTCTGTACGGTACTAAGCTGTACTTTTATTCTAATCATTTCTGAGGCACCGATACCAAGGTTCAAGTTATCAATAGGCTAATGAAGGTCGATTTCACAGTTGATTCCACAATAATGTAACTCATAAGCTAGAAATATTCAAGTCTAATTCAGGATAGAAAAACAGAATAGAGAGAAAAGAATAAAGAGTTTTGTGTCACAGATGGTTTCTATGGAGCAGTTTTGGGAAAACTCATTTATTTTCTTTCAGAATGGAGAAACATTCAACAGATCTCTAAAACAAACGGGTCATTTAACATCCACAACACAAATATAACAGATATAAAGTAAATACTCATTCCATTATTTACAAATGAACAGCAAGTGACATCAGAGGTCTGGCCTCACTGTTTCCTGAAGCCTCTCAGGATTGGATAAATGTTCTCAAACGCTTCGTAGATCTCAGCTCGTTCTTTAGCCCCTGGAATTTAACAAACGACTATATAATTATGACAACTATATTAATAAAGGCCATGTGGAAATGGACTGCACTCACCAAAGAAAGAAATCCTTACCTCATCTTGATGAAAATTTATCTTATAGTTATAATAAATTATTTTGTAATTGATTTCATTTTATAATTAAGAGATATGCATCTCTTTACTACAAGAATAATGACAGTTGGTCCACATCTCAAAATTACAAGACTGGATTACTACAGCATTTCCTATCACAATACAAGATGCCATAATTACAAGATCTGTATTCTGTATTTCACTGTAACCAGATCCATATTTCATGATTCCAAAAAAAGATGCTGTAATTACTAAATCTATGTCCCATAATTACAAAATAAGTATTTCACACACATCTTCCATATTTACAAGATGGGCCTATTTCAGTATTATCAGTATTAGTATCAGGATTTTGTAAAGCATTTCATAATTACAAAACAATTGCTAAATTTTTATTTCAAATTCTGTATGTGCTTTTTGTATTTGTGCTTCATTATTTTGAATGTTTTTTAAAAATCCTGTAATTTTGAAGTTTGTATCTCATATTTATAAGCAAAGATATTAGAATGACAAGAGAACTATATTGTATTTATTTTGTCTTTGTCTCAGAAAAAGGAGTACTTCTTGATCATTATTTACACTCAACAAGGGAAACATAGCTATTAGCATTTAGCTAAAACTCTTGGCGTTTCTTTTTAACTGACCTGACCACTACACCAACCTAACACATTTTTCATGGCTACATTTCAAGAGAATTAACAGATCTCTCAGACAGAGATGGTGTTATGTAAAATTTCTTGTCATCATATTACTTGAAAATGATAAGCATTGTAAATTGCAAGGTAATTTCAAACAACATAAAGTTACACAAAGGAATTTATATTTGGTTGGTCCTCTGCTGTTGCTTCACTAATTAGGCTAAAAATATTATGTTTTGCTGAGTTTCATTACCAGTCAGGACCACTTTCCCAGACACAAAGATGAGCAGGACGATGCGAGGCTTCACCATGCGGTAAATGAGGCCTGGAAACAGCTCAGGTTCATAACTGTGAAGATGAAAACACAAACAAATAATATCTGCGTTTAAGCTCTTTATCCAGCTAATAATTACAATGATCAGAATAAAGGACCAATAAAAACTAAGGTGTAAATGCTTCCCAATTACTGCATGATGAACAAGTGGGGGAAACTGCTAGCCAAACATTTCCAATCATTACAGCACATCTGACTTTGTTATCATGTGTTAGTATGAAGTCCTCCTGTCTACTATCAACCATGTCTCTGATAGAAGGGCTTCAATTAAACTGGATGATGAAACATGGTTGATAAACTATGCTATAGCTTCCTCCATTTAGTACTCTCCATCTCTCTCTGTCCAATCAAAGTTGAGCTCCATTAGGATGGCAGGGTTTGCTTCAAGGTTTCCGTCAAGTTTAAAGGTAAACAGCAAAAATTCACATGTGAATGTTGACTAATGTTAAACCATTAAATTCCATTAAAATCAATAGATTTGTTTTAGTTGTTTTAATAGATCTGTCAGTGGTTCTACCTGCTGAACTGTTGGTGTGTCAGGACCAGTCCTTCCAGTCTGATGGGGAAGCAGACATCGCAGCTGGCCACCATGTTCTGGATCTTGAAGTCCAAGAACCGGGCGGGAAAGCCAAGTTTCTGCACCACCCGAGCGTATTTCCTGGCTGCTAGTCGCGACTGCTCCTCACTGCACGCGCTCAAACAGACACACAGGTTGGGGAAGAGACCGAGGTTAATAAAGGGTATAGCAGAGCCACAGTTTTACCTGTATCTGGAGGCAGACAGACAGACAGATAGACTTCAGACTGACCTCTTGGCTCCGGTACACACCATCTTCCCTGAGCTGAAGATGAGCGCGGTGGTTCTCGGCTCACGGATCCTCATGATGACCGCCGCAAAACGCTATAAAGCACAACACCAGAACTCAATCATCAACAGTCCATTTTTGGTGAACATACATAAAACAGTGTAGCGTCAGGTTGTCAGTACCTTTGGGTTGTACTCTGCATTTCTGGCTTGGAGGGCGATAAACTTCAGATCTAACGGACAACCCAGGTTCACTGTGGAGACGATGTTCCTGCACAAAAACACACACATATGAGATCAGTTCTATGTGACCATGTAACTACTACAGATAAAGTAACTGCACTACAAATTAAGTATCGGTACAGCTGATAATATATCAGTACTACAGATGAAGTATCTCCTGTGCTACGTTTCTAGACTCATCAGTAACTTACTGTAACTGTGGGATGATCCCTGACCTCTCAGTCACAGGGGTCATAGGTGTCATTGGGGTCATAGGGGTCATGGGACAGAAGGGGGAGGCACCTGTCCCCAGCCCTGACGTGGACGAGCTTTGCTGGGGGTCACATGCTGCTGCTATGGAATCCTGGGAGTTGTAGTCTGGACAGACACCGCTGTCCTGAGACACATCCAGAGCTGCAGTCTGATTCTCTGCTCCAACATAGCACAAAATGGACCAATCATTAACTTTATTATATAACTTAATTATAATGCTACCAATCTACAAAGCTAAAAGGAATATATATATAAAAAAAATTGATGTTATCAGTGAAGTCATACCTGTGTCGTCATGACGACTGGGATCCTCCTGTGTGCTGAGTTCATCAGGTAAGAAGCTGAGGTCGAGCTCCTCCCCCTGCTCTCTGCTGGGCCCCGCCTTAATCGACAGGAAGGAGGAGTCCTGCCGTGAGGGGGCGGGGCCCTGTACATGGTGGGCGGGGATCTGGAGACCCAGCTCCTCCTCCAAAACGAAGCTGGAGTCCTGCAGGAGAAATAGACAGTGTGTATTCTAATTAAAACAGATTTCCTGTCATGTGGTTACAAGTTTGCTACTAAAAAAACTAAAAATCAACAAAGTTCATTTTTCATTATTTATAATATTTCTTTTGACAAACACACCACTATGTTTATTTGCAAATTTGCTTAAGTAGTTTTTTACATATGAAAATAAGGCTGTGATGTCTGAGACACAGCATGGTTCAATTGTATTCTAGAGTCACAAACTTAAAATTTAAGTTTAAACAAAAAAAACAGTTCAAAAACAATATTTATCTACAGCTAGAGAAACAGCATTTAACCTGATGTTAGTGTCCAAGACAATAGAAATAGATCTGTTCAAATAGAAAACTATTAAATCCACCACTTTTTAAATTGTTAGGATCGCAGTGGTCAAATTTAAACATATTTTGTCTAAAAATATTAGAACCGGGTTGCAAAATTCAGACCAAATTCCATCCATCAATTTTTTGTAACTGCTTATCCTGTGCAGGGGGACTGAAGCCTATCCCTCCTGGCACTGGGTGAGAGGTGTGGTACACCCTGAACAGGTCGCCAGTTCATCATTGGTCAAATATATAGAGAGACAAACAACCATTCACACTTACATGTGAGGCGACAATGCCAACCACTGCACTGATGTGCCACCTAATTTTGACCAAATCCCTGAGAAAAAAATGTAACATCAACATGGTTTCTGATTGTTTTTGTTTTTTGCAACTTTTTAAATACCTACATGTGAAAATCTACATTAAATCATGTTGGTTTGGTTTTCTTGTTTAATTTTCTGATGAAGTGATGCATCTTTTAGCAAATAAAAGAACTTTAATTGAAAGTAATGTGAAATTAATTAAAGAACAAAATGTGTGATATGTTTCCTTTTTTTTTTTTTTAATTCACAGAATATTCTTCCTGCAGTTCATTTCAGTCATAAACTAGAAGGGCACTCAGTTGAGTGTATACCTCCACTCAGGCCCAAAGAGTCCCTTTTAATCAAACCAAACAAATCCAAATTCCAATTATTAAATGCACAAGTTTCATGAAAAGCCATCAAATACTTAAATTAACTACTTAAATAAATACTTAAATAAATAAGAAATGGTCTTGCAATGTTACAGGGTGTGAAAAAAATAATAATCCTTATCCTTTATGCAGAGCCACTCCAAAATTTGATGATTTTTTACTTGGCAGTTGGCATGTGCCCCACCCTTCCTTCCTCCCAGTTTCATGGTAATCCGTCAAGTACTTTATGTTCAATAGATGGAAACAGTCTTACAATTTTCAAAAAGGTCATGAAAAACATGTCAAATTGTCACCTCTTGTTCCAAGAAAAGTCAGATTTAAGTTCACCTGAGTTTCCCTTCATCACATATGAAAACCCAGCATGAATGAAGTCAACTTGATTTTTTTTTTAATAAAGTTTGGATGTTCACAGCTGAAGAGCATCAGGTCGAACAGGAGTACACAACTTTTACTCACATTTGCAATGGAGTCATCAAAGTAACGCTCCAACGCTGACTCATCCATGACTGAAGAACCATCTGCCCTGATCCAGGACCTCCCAGGACCGGTCAGACAGTAAGCTACACAGCTGCATCCAATCCTGAACTCATCAAACAGTCACTCACAGTCTTCAGCTTCAGCACAGACACACTTCAATCAGCTGCTGAGATCTGAGGACACTTAATTTCCTCTTTTATTGTCTTTTTTAAGCACTTTGTTTTGCTCTCTAAAGTGAACACAGTGCCACTCATGATGTGACACATGAACTGTGTTATCTCCAATAACCTTAAACCAGTCTAATGACTAAAAATGTATTGTTTTATATTTGTTGTCACACGGATGAGGACAGTTCAACGTGCTTTAAAACACCAGCAGCACATATAAACTGCATGTTCTGTGTAGATAAATGTCTTTCTGAAAGGCAGCCAGTGTTGTTTGTTTCTCATTCACACTAAAAACAGTTATTCTTAAATTAATAATCATATATTACATAAATAAACAATCAATAATCCAGCGTTCGCTGTTGTTCACTGCAGTTCATCCTCCCTCCGGCAGGGGGAGACCTGCTCACTTCGAAGGCTACAGGAAGTGAGTTCTGCGCATGCGCATCCGATGTAAACACAACAGCATGGCTCCGTGTGTAAAGGTCTGACAGCAGTAATTCTACGGGTATCCCTGAAATAACAGCTGATTATCGGATCAAATGTCTGATGTTGTCTTTGTGGCGCAGTAACGACGTGATGACGAAGCAACAAAATGGAGTCTGTGAGGAAACGTCTTACTGAGTTTTCACTGGAGGCTCGCGGTGAGAGGAGTACTGCTGTAAATACTGCAGTACTACAACTATTAGGTTACTATTACAGGCACCGCTACAGTACAAATACTGCTTTTCAATTTGTAAATCATTGCATTCTGTTTGTTTTGACATTTTTATACAATGCCCCAACTTTTTTTTGGACTTGTACGTTCTAATACTATTAATACTGGTACTACCAGTACTACTACTATAACTACTGCTGCCACTAATACAACAACTTCTGCAACACCTGCTTCTATTAGTAGTATCATAGTACTACTGGTACTACTACAGACTGGCTGTACTACTGCAGTAGTGCTGCTTACAGTGATGACTGGGCTGTCTCTTGCTGAGTCAGCTGATCAATCAAAGTGAGTGGTTGTTAATTACTTTCCAGATCTGTATCTGAACCGATCCGTGCCTTACCTGGAGGAGCCACCAGACCCGCTGCAGTTCTACCGTGACTGGATTGGTCCAAACAAACCCTGCATCATCCGCAACGCCTTCAACCATTGGCCGGCTCTGTCCAGGTGGAGCCCGGAGTACTTGAGGTGAGGAGTACCAGCCACACCTGCGCTCTTCTTCTTGCATGCTCATGTTTGTAAATCAGGTTTTCTCCTGTCTGCAGAGCGAAGGTGGGGTCAAAGGTCATCAGTGTGGCGGTGACCCCTGACGGCTACGCCGACGCGGTCAACGGCGATCGCTTTGTGATGCCGGAGGAGAGACGGATGAGCTTTTCTTCTGTGCTTGACATCATCGAAGGGAAGGTGAGCCAGGAGTAACTGAGTACTACAGCTAACTGTGTACATATGGTAAGCAGTAGTAGTACACACATGATACAGATCAGGGTTTGGAAAATTAGGCTAGAATTCAAAGTCAGGTCTATAATTCAGAGCCGGTCAGTGGAGTAAACATTGAAATATACTGCTTTGTGAAGTGCTTTCAACATTTTACATCCATAAAAGTAAAAAAAAAACCACATATTAGTGCTGTATAAAAAAGTTTAATTTCCATAACTGTTCAAATGATCAATATTTCATTAGAAATCCAAGTTTAAACTCTAGAAACTGAAAACAAAACTGTGTACTTTCACTGCTGATACTCTAACTACATGGAGCTTTTAATACAGTAACAATGCACTGTGTGTGTGTGTGTGTGTGTGTGGGTGGGTGGGTGTGTGTGTGTGTGTGTGTGTGTGTGTGTGTGTCTGTGTGTGTGTGTGCGCTGCAGGTGCAGACGGGTGGAGGAGTGTTTTATGTTCAGAAGCAGTGCTCCAACCTGCTCGATGAGCTCCCGGAGCTGACAGATGATGTTGAGCCTCATGTTTCCTGGATGAGTACAGCAGTTGGTGAGTTCAGACCACTGAGCATAATCAGACCGATCACACACTAAACAGGACTCCAAGCGAGTTAACAAGGGTCTGTGCAGCTTGCAGCTTGCTGCTTATATAAATACAGAGCTGGAACAATTTCCATTGATTAATAGATGAATTAAAAATGTATTAACTTTTCTATTTTGCCGTTTTCCTTTGACTGACAGTGAACTAATTAACAACGTGAACACGTCAGAACCTCAGATGAATGTTTTCACTATTTTATGAGATTTTATTAACCAAACAGTTAATTGTTTAAGATAATTACTGATAATTTTTCATTTTTCTCAGCAAAAATAGTAAAAAAAAAAAAAATTCAGAGCATTCTGTTTTCTATCAGTGAACTATATCTCTCTGTCGATTGGACACATTTGAATCTGATTGGATTCCTCCTGGGAAGTTGTGATGGATGTCATGTTTTCACCAGGATCTGTTTGCTGGTCTGTCTGATTGTTAGCAGGATTACACACACAAAAAAAAAAATCCCTGATGGATTTTCATGAGTCTTGGGAGGGTTCAGTATGTGACAGAGGAGATTCCATTGAAGTTTGGAGTTGATTTGGATAAGGCTGCAGATTCAAGAATTTTTTTGTCAATTATGCATAAACTACTTCATGGCTCACCATGAAGAGTGGGTGGAAGGGTGGGCGGGGCATGTGCCATGGAAGATCCCATCAAAGTTTTGGATTGGATCCTCAGAAAGGGGCAGATCCATGAGTTTTTTTTCTCCCTTGGAACTTGGATTAGGGCGGCCTCGGCAGAGGTCTGCGCTCTACTCAGAGCTTTACTCTAGTAAATATGTGGACAGTATTCACCTCTGTGTATATATTTTAATCAGGTGATACATGACTGACTTTTTACACACAAAAAAAACTCCTGAAATCCTGCTCAAACTCGTTCTGTAGTTGAGGATATAAATTGTATATATACTATATACAAAAGTGTATTGAAATGAAAACCTGTATGTCCTGTATCATAAATACATGTCTGGCCCCTCCTGTCTCCATACATACATGTACTGCCTTATGCAGGCGACATGATGATGTTATGCGACTGGTCGTCCTCAGCTGTTGCTGGTGTCTCTCCGTCGGTCGAGCTCCTCACACAGACTCCTCATGCTCCTGCCCATCCTCTCTGGATCTTTGACCCTCTGTTGGTAGCTGAACCGGTCGAAGCCTGGATGTTTTCTTCCCGGTTTGAACCTGAACAGTTCGTCCCTCTTAAACTCTCGGACAAACCTGGACACGTCCTCTGTCCTCCTGCAGGACGAGGACGCCACGCGGGACAGGTAGGCGGACAGGTTCAGAGGGTTTCCTCCCGTGAAGAACAGTCTGTCCAGGTGTTTGGCCTGAGCTCCGGCCAGCTGAGCGCTCTGCTCCACCTGCTGCTTCGTGAAGCTGCCTTTACCGAACTCGATCACACCTGAGAGGACAGCAGGTCTAGGTCAGACGCAGTCGCACAGGAGCATTCACCTTCTCTTTTTTATTTAACATCTGCTTAGATCTCAAGTGTTTTCACATGTAGAGAATAAATCCAAGCTCAGTTACTTCCAGGAGTTAGTAGCAGTGCTAACATGTAACTAAGTACATTTACTCAAGGGGTGTATGGAACCAAAAGGTGGAGCAGAAGATTTCTAAGACGTCAAAGAAATGAAACAAAGATTTCTACGCAGCAGTGAAGCTTCTCGTAATGAGACATTCAGACGTGAGCCAACCTCTGAACTCGTTGATCAGGAGCTCAGTGACGAGATCCTGGCTGACGTTTCCTCCAGATGTTCCCTGAAGATTCAGCACTCGGTTCCACTTCATGTCCTGTCTGACGCGCTCCGGGTAAAAGCCTTCGATTCCTGTAAACACGTGGTAACCGTGACGACAAAAACATGACTACATGAATCTGACCGCTGACTTGCTTTGCCATCCCTGGTTAGCACCAACAGAGATGTGTGTTAAAGCATAGCATAGTTTTATTCTGAAGTCAAGAGTCGCCTTCAAAATAAAGGCCAAAATTATAGCGCTATGTTTGCAGTACATTTACATAAGTACTGTAATTAATAGTACTTCTACTCTCCCACATCTCAGAGTCCAATACGCATTTCTCTTCTATGTTTATCTGGCAGCTTTAGGTACTAGTTTCTTTTCAGATTACAATTATCATCTCCCTGCTGTCCGGTGAAAACCGTAGATCGTCAGATGTGTTGTTTTTGGATGTTTGTGGTAAAGGTTTGTTGCTTTACGTGTTGAGAAAATCCTCCTTCTTTTTATGATAAATCAACTACTTAAAACCTTCTTTGATTAGCTGCAAAAAGCATCGCCACAAATCTGAAAACAGGGCTGTTGTAAATAAAATCCCATCCGTTGCAGGACTTCTGTAACTAGCAGGAAACACATTTCTGGATTTTACTGTAACAATCGGTGCTTTTCTGTTGTCGTTTTTTTAGATTGATTTTTTAAATTATTTTTTTACCACCTGCAGCACAGCCAGAGCCTCTGTTAGAGAAATAGTGCTAGTTCAGCTATGCCCTAGCTTTAGGACCTGCAGCATGTCGTGGGTGGGACACGGTGATATTGTCCAATCTCCTACCAGTGATCATGCAGTGGCCGCTGTTGAAGAGCTGCAGGTGTTGCCTTGTCCACAGCAGAACCAGGTCCATCCTCCAGAAGTCCGTCATCGCGTCTCCGTCTCCCTCCTGGATGGCGTCCCGTCTGGCCATGTGGTACAGCCCCTCCCACACCAACGCCCTCGTGTAGTTAAGGACAGAGTCCTCGCCGCCGGTCGCCGTGGCACAGGGCTCTGAGCAGAACCACGGAGCTGGAACACAACAACCAAAAACTGTTCTTTCTCCAAAAGGATTTGAATATGAACCAGATTATTGTAATTAATACCTGACCCTAAAAAAAAAAGAAACAGGTTTGAATACTAGTCCAAACCAGCCAATCAACATTTACGGCATCTGGGGAGCAAATTGGGGTTCAGTATTTTTGCTCAAGGATACTTCAACATGTAGACCTGGGGGAAGTGGGGATCGAACCACCGACCTTCTGATAAGTGGACGACCGCTCTTACCACCTAAGCCGCAAACGGCCAGTGCAGTAGCTAATTCAGCAGAACTTAAATGGAGACTATTTGATTAAATACAATAGACTATAAATACAGGCTCCAGACAACATTATACTTCCCGTTTACACGTCAACTTGAATCCTGCCACAGTGACTGGTGCATACAGAAATAAACCATTATGTTTTAGCTTGATTTCATACATTATAATACTGAATGTAAGTCTCACTGAGTTGGGCTCTGGTCTGCTCCACTGCTGTCAGACAGTCTCTGTGGTACCACTGGTGTCTCCTGCACTTGTCCGTCAGTCCACACTGGACCATCTGCCCCCCTCTCTGCTCCTTACAGTGACAATACACGTAGGTCCCATCTGTACTGCAGTCCAGACTACAGAACCAGTCCCCCTCATGTGGGTCTGAGAGGGTCTGAACCCGGGCACAGCCCTCATGAAACCAGATAACTGGACACAGGTTACTGCAGCATCGCACCAGCTGCTGACCAGCTTTCTCTGCAATTGACAGACAAGAACACATGGTGGTGTTGAGAAGAGTTTTTATACTTTTATCATTAATGTGGGGTCAACAAAACTGACATCATAGATATAGATCATATATTTTACAGGCAATGTTTTGTAATGATGTGACCAAGGACGCTATGAGACAAACGGTGCACATAAACACCACCGGAGGCAGATTTACTGAACTTGTTTTTGAACTGAATAATAACCCCAAGAATGAAAAAAGATTTCCAGAGGTTCTCTCTCCTCTTCATGCTCGATTCAAGTTAAAATTCCTTTTTTAAATTTATTTTTTATCATCTGTTAGCTATACATGCATATCCAGTGAGGGGTCTGATTATAAAGACATGACATAGAAATTTTTTTTTTTCATAAGTCATAAAAAAGGAGAAACACTAAAACAAACATGAGAATATAATCTCATCTGTGAGTTTCTGTCATGTTTGTGTCACCTGATGAATACAATACTTGCTCTATTTTAGCTCCATTTTTGGTCTCCACCAACTCATGACAGAAATATATGGCTATTTAGCTGCTAAATGCTCCACTATGTTCACCTGCTAGTCTCTACCTGTGTCTGTCTGCTGTTTGCTGGTCAGCAGGTAGTGTTAAAGAGATTATTTACACATCAACTACCTCTACTAACTCTCATTGGTGGAGGTAGTAACAGCTACAAATACTTGATGTGACATCATGCTGACATCATCCTGAGCGGTCAGTTCAACCCTCCCGACCTGTGTGACTTCCTACCTTCTCTGCAATAACAGAAGGAGAACACTTTCTTGTGGTCTCCATTACAGTGTCCTGCGGCTGCAGCAGCAGCAGCAGCAGTGTTGATGTCCTCCTGAGGTGGAGGCATCCATACCAGATCCACCAGTCTGTGAGCCAGATCACTAAGCCAGTCCATCTGAGCGGAGACCTGAGAGGGGTAATCTGAAGGTCTCTGGTCCACAGAGTCCAGACCGCAGTCCAACACAGCAAACAGAGTCACGTACGCTGTTGTCACAAACTGTGTGGGGAAATAATCATTTACTGTTGGTTTTGAAACATATCTGTTCTTTTACTGCAAAGACTGTTACGGCCCATTGATGCTCAACGTTAACGACGGATACGTCTTTCATTCATTGTCAAGTTTTTCTTAGAACTTACAGATACGGACGACTGGAAATCGTTGGAGGCAGTGTAGCTTTAATTCAAGCAAGGCACGAAAAATATGTATGGAAACACCAAAGAAGAAAAAAGTGAGGTGATAAAGTGTAAAACTCTTTGTCCTCAAGTCTTGATGTACCTAATGGCCTCACAGACCACCGCCGAGTACATCCTTACCTCCGCTTTTGATGCTTTGTATTTACTAGGTACATTATAACAACCTTCTACGGCCGTCGCCATGTTTGTTGTTGTTGAAATTTTTTAAACTTCGCTCTCCCACTGCGGTTGTATCGATGTCGACGTAGAGGACGTACGGAAGTATGTACGGGTCGACGGATAGACCGTTTGTTGACGGACGTATCCGTTTACGTCCGTCGAGGGACCATAAATGGGCCTTTGGTCTAAGCAGTCATGGAGCTTCTTAACTTGCAACAATAAGATTCATCCTCTGAGGAAGGTGAATATCCACAGGTAAATGTTTAGATATTATCTTACTCGTGTATGAAGTGTAGGGTGGAGCTACATCACCACCATGAATCCAGAGTCTCACCATAATGAAGTCCCAGATGTTGAGGAAGTAGTCTTTGGCTGTGTGGTTAAATGTCTTGAAGTCGAACAGTGAGATGATGTGATGAAGACTTCCTCGAGCGTTCTTACTCTTCTCGCTGAGAAACATCTTCATCATATCCTGAAATAAGTCATCAATCAGCTGAGTTTTACTAAGTACAGACTGGCTTTAAACTTCAAGGACTTTCATTTTGTGACGCAGCTGGAGGCAGATGATGCTTAAACGCGATGCTTTCAGGGATACTTACTTGCAGCCACTGCAGTCATAATGAAACCGTACTCACGTCTATATTATCGCAACGTGCAACCACTTTGTTTTTATGAAGTTTTTCACCTCGTGAAGCAGGTGTTCCATCTGAAAGTCTTGTGGAGCTTCTATGAGTCCATCAAACTTAAGCCCAGGGTTCTGGCTGGGACTTTGGTGCTCTGCACCGTCGGTGTCGAGGATTTCCCCACAACACAGGATGTGGTACGGTGACCCCGAAACTACAGGGATGTAGTCTTTAAGGCCGTACGCCACACTGACCGACTCCTCACTGCTGTTTGGTATCACTGCACCTAGACTCACCTGTGGGGAACCATCAGGACCAATCAGGACCATTCAAAGGAAAGTTCTGTTTTTCTGTACACCTGAGTAGGTAGAGAGAGATTAGACTTACAGTGATGCTCTGCTCCTTCATCAGGCTGGAGTACATGTGAGAAATGTGTCTCACCACTCGTCCTCTTGGACCTTTCAGGGCCGTCAGGTTGTCAGCCATGATGCGCATCACTATTGTTTTCATTCGCTGTCGCAACGACTCATACGACTAAGAGAAAAAGAGAGTTTGTGACGACATTTAAAGTCAGTTTTTCATTCATTTCTTTCTGTGGCGATAAAAAAATGTATACCTACTGTATGTATACCTGTTTAGATGGTAGGACGCTGTAAGGAGACACTTCCACTGCTTTTATCGGAGGTCCGTGAAGGTAACGAAAATTAATCCGAACTTGATGAGCGAAGCGAAACGCCCACGTCACAAAGTTGTATCCTCGTTCTGTAGAGTCGGACCTGGACACAGACGGTACCTGCATCACAGTTTACACCTTCATTCAAAGATAAAAGTTTTATCAAGTTTAAAGTTGCTATTATTATTATTATTATTATTATTATTATTTTTACCCGAACTTTGCCCCAGGAGAAGGTGTAAGCTGCTGCTTTCTTAGAGTCATGACTGCAGTACTGCGTCTTTCTCGTCATCTGAATGGACCAAAGATAAAGTGAAGATTTATAACTCAACTCTTCAGTTACTGAGATTAATTTTCACCTTATGTTAAAGGTGGGTTGAGAGAAAACTTAAAATACAAGTTTACAAAAAAAAGAAAACAGCAGAT
Organism: Chaunax sp. Z400; assembly: GCA_037577475.1. Lineage (NCBI taxonomy): Eukaryota > Metazoa > Chordata > Actinopteri > Lophiiformes > Chaunacidae > Chaunax > Chaunax sp. Z400. The sequence continues at coordinate 3,205,059 of CM075194.1, read as the reverse complement.
ACAAAATTGTTATTACCTTGAAGGAAATTGCAGATTAGACTCTGATCTGTTCAGAAATGTTCCAGATCGAATGAGAAACACTAAAACATTCAAAACTCTCAGTTTAAATGGTTGATTCAATGTTTTTGGCACTTTGGAGGCTCTGTAATAAAGTGCATCAACAAACCTTTACTAGAAGCAACTTAAACCATGTGGAAAAAAACCATTAACAAGAAGAAAGGATTTGGTTTTCTCACCTGGATCTCATCTCTCCACCGCTTCACCTGTCGCTCGTTCTCCTCTGCGAGTTTCTTGGTGTGGATCCTGGCTGTGGTTTTTGACTGGGAGATGCCCAGGCTGTTCATGATGGTGAAGAGTTTGATGGGACAGCGGTGTCTGAGCATTTCCACGCTGAAGGCCGTCTGAAGGAAGCAGGCTCTGAGCGTGCTGGTGTACAGAGGCACCGACAGGACGAAGCTCATCCTCCGGTCCAACATCTGCTTCACCTCCTCGTCAGTCATCCGCCTCAAACAGCAAAAATATTGACTAACATTATTATCCCGAAGACGTTAGAATAAAGAGCTTTGTAGGAGTCTATCGTGAAATGTTTTTAACATGTCCCCTGTTTAAAAGCCTTTCTAAGTCAATGTTTTCATTACTTCTGACCCACCGTGGTTTATTCCCGGGGCTGTGGTTCACAATCTGTTTCTGGATCTTTTTAGCAGGGGGGAACAGAGATCTGAGACAGGCCACAGTCAGAGGAGCCTTCTCCTCAGCCCAGGAACTAGTCTTATCCCAGCTGAATGCTGACAGGTTCTCAGGGCTGAAGGTCTTCCTGTATGGTCCCTCCAGGTCATTCACCATCTCTTTACGCTGCAAAAAAACAAAAAACAATTTCAATCAGCTTTACAAATGTCAAGCCAACATTCTTTTTTTTTTTACCAACCTTTAGATATAAAATTAATCGTGAAAAGTAGTTGTGCATTTTAATATTTTGATGTCTCTACAAATCTTTTTTTTGTTTTGTTTTCCATGCAAAGATGATTTTAAGGTTGCTCATCTTCTGCATAGCATATATCCAAATCAATACACACAACTCTAGGCTCACCAAAGTCATACGTCATCTTCATTTGACTCTTATTTTGAGATTTTTAACATTTAAGTGAAAATGAGAATTTTTATATATTTTTATTTTGTCGCATATTATGTGTACACTAACCTCGTGGGAAATTATTTTACGGCACACTTTGATCAGAGCCTCCTTGAAACCGGACACCTGCAGTAGCCGGTTCAGCGCGGAGGTGAAGCTCCTTTTCCGGAGATACCCGCACACCTGGGACATCGGTCCGAGTTGGACGCGCCGGGCCGGTGGAGGGTCGGACCGGGGGGAGGGCGCCGGGTCCTGGGATGCGTAGTCATGTTCGTTCAGCGTAGTTCTGCGTCTCTTTTTGAGCTTTTTCTGAGGCGGTGGTTCCCCCGGGTCAGAGGGGACAGGACGGGTGAGAGGAGCTGGATTGGAGGGCGGATTTGGGTCCACATAAGTTCGTCTTTTACCACATTTCTTCGTTTTCTGATAAACGTTTCGCACACAGGCGAAACATAAAAACGCCTCTTTAGGGTTAAGATCCGGAAAAAGCTTCTTAGCAGTCTTCAGATCGACAACAGTTAACAGTGATTTCCTTTTATATCCTTTGGCTTGTCTTTGTATCGGGGAGCCACAGTGGCTGCAGCGGTTCTGCATGTTAAACTCAGGGATGCCTCTTCCGCCTCTCAGCGAGCGGCTTCACCGAGCGAAGAGTTCCGGCGTTTAATGTTCAAAATCTTCCTCTTCGAGCAAAGTGAGTCAACCGGAACCCCCGGAATTAAAGTTTACCTTGTCAGCAATGGTTCAGGCAGTTTCGGGTGGATGTGGAATGGTTGTACACGTGTTGAACATCACTTATAAAACAGTGGAGTGCAGTGAAGTGAAGTCTGTTTACATTAAAGTCACCTGTGTGAAATCCAAGATGGCGCCTAACTTGAGCTGTGAGCTCAGTGCTGCCGCCGGCGGCCAGGAGGTGAACTACAACAACCACAATTTACGTCTTTTTCTCTTTCTTTCTGTCCTACGTATCAATAATAATAATAATAAGGGACAGAACTAAAATTACAAAAATTACAAAATACTTGAGACTGAATGTATTTTTTTATTTTAATTATCAAAGAGGATATTGCTTTATGGAAGTTGTTGCCTTGTTTCTACATCAACATTCTATTTTCATGGTCCTTTAAAAAAATAATTTTCAATTTACTCTGCATTTTTAAAATCTTGGTGGCAGTTTTGATTTATGTGACAGCAGTCACAGCTCACACAGTGAAAAGTTCTACTTCATAAAGATGTTTAAAACTATTAAATGTTTTTTTTTTAAATGTCATCATTGTGAGGCTAAGTTGAAATTGTTTATTAAATCTAAGTAACTTAACCCATTGTTTTCTCTGGATCCATCATAATTAATCTTTTGTCTTCTAAGGGAAGTTACCAGATGCAGTCAACTTCTGGCTGGGAGAGGCGAGCGCCATCACCTCAAGTAAGACCTGAACACAACGCACCACATGTGGGATAGTGTCTAATATGCAGAAACAGTGTTCAATATATGTTGTGTTGATGAGTGTGTTTCTGATTCAGTGCACAAAGATCACTATGAGAATCTCTACTGTGTGATTTCTGGAGAGAAGAACTTCATTCTGCTGCCACCCACAGACCGACCCTTCATCCCCTATGGTAACCATAGCTACCACAATGTATCACTTTCAGTAATCACCACGTACCCCTCAAAGTAACTATTGAACCCATCTGTGTGTCAGGTGAGTATCAGCCGGCAGTTTACCATCAGCGGGATGATGGTGAGTTTGAGGTTGTCGATCAGAGCGATTCTGAGAAGGTACGTTCAAGTGTCTGTATTTCACGGTGGGAAAAAAACAACACACTGCACTTTGCCCTCACACTTTCATCCTCTTCAGGTCCCATGGATTCCCCTGAACCCTCTGGACCCAGACCTGGAGCGGTACCCCCAGTACCGGAAGGCTGGGCCACTCCGCTGCAGCGTAAAGGCCGGAGAGATGTTGTACCTTCCATCACTGTGGTTCCACCACGTTCAACAGTCGCACGGCTGCATCGCAGGTACACAACTCTGCACCTGAACGCCTGAAAGGACCTCGCTGCAATAAAAAGTGGAATTAATTTTTTTTTTCCCCTCTCTGCTGCAGTGAACTTCTGGTACGACATGGACTACGACATCAAGTACAACTACTTCCAGCTGCTGGAGACACTGTGTAAGGACACAGCATCAGTGGGACATGCCAGCAGTCATAGACGGGGCGACTGCTTTAGTGTTTCTCAGTAAATATTGGGACATATGACAATGACTTGAAGCAATTGTAAAAAAAATAAATAAATAAATTTAACACAGGGACTGAAGTCAGTGTGGTTTGATGAAGATTAAAATGTTTGCATGATTTTAAGCTCATTAAACTCAAAATATGAAATATTGTCATGTTGAGGTTACATCTAGTGGACAGGTGTGCAGGAGGAATGTGAGGCGATTGTGCAACAGAAAGCCGTCCTGGAAATAACAGACACTTAAACATGGAACACATTTTGACATCATGAAGTGTGGCTTAAGTAAATTATACAGATAAAGGCTAAAAATATAATACATGCTTCAATTTACTGTATAGGTCAACTCAGTGACTCCATGGAAACATTCTACTTCCTATTTACAGCCCCCAAAGCATCATGGGAACAAAATTCAGAGCACGATTTTTCCCCAACTACTCAAAGAATATTAAGAGGGAAAAAATCCATGAATATTCAATTTATTCTTGTTGACTATGTTGAATATTTATTTAACTTACCACTCGTTTTACTTTCTTTTGAAACGTGCTGAAATGATTGAAACCCTGTAAATGAACAGAAGCTTCTGTCCCCAGATGTTCACTGTAAAACTAATAAAGCTAGTAACGCACTGAAACTGATGCTTTGTGAACATTAAATGATTAAATCCGCCAGACAAGGAAAAAAGACGAGTTTTGAGAGTTGTTTTTTTTAAACCCAAACGAGAACCAATGATAAAGCACTTTATTAAAGCAAAAAATCTTCAACAAACAGCCAGCAGACAGAAAACCAACAAACCATATAAAAAAACTCTGAAGGTCAAGGCCTTGTTAAAATCTGTTTTTTCTCTGTTCAGTCTCTAATATTGCATCGTCTCTGAGACTCAAGGCCACGTTTCACCTCTTTTTCCCTTCAGAAAATCATCATTACAAGTTAAAGGTGATTATCACTCAGCCGCTGATTGATATCTATAAATCATGAAAGAATCTCTCGTTTAAACAGAAGCAGCTCATAAACTCTTTACGATTTATGTACAAATGTAAACATAAACAAGGTGCAAGACAGAGTTCGTCTCATCGGGATTCATTTTTGCTCCAAAGATGTCGCCCTCTGAAGCTCCGCCTCTTCCCAGGTGAACGGATTATTGTCTTTTTGATAAAGTTTCTGATTCACTGATCAACTATTTCAGTCCATAAATGCGGAGAAATGCTGATCCTCACACTCCATAATCAAACATGATGTAAATCATTTTCTGATGATCACAGAATCGGCTGATGAATTGTTTCAGCAGGTGATAGTGTTAAATTTTGAAGAGAGTGAGTATAAAACACCCCCCACCCCCCGCTAAGTATTCACCTGCTTCACTGACTGAAGAACAGTCAGAACTGATCAGTTTGTTTCATTCAGTTCTGTAAACAGGAAGCATTCAGCAATCGTCTATTGATCAGACGTGAGAAATCTAATACTCGATCTGTGACGACCTCATCTTATTCAAAATTCACAGTTTTGAGGCTCAACAAGCTGATCATTCGACACACATCAGTCAGATCCATCAATGAGCTGCTCATTGACATTCTCATTGGTTGATCACCACAGTTAAGAGATGAAGCTCTCGGCTGTCTGCCCACTCAGTAAGGAAATGGACTTGGTATAAATAAGTGAGCCTGCTCTCTCTCTCTCTCTCTCTCTCTCTCTCTCTCTCTCTCTCTCTCTCTCTCTCCCTCTCCTGAAGCTTCATATTGTTTTTGAAAGGTGTCGTCATTTCTTTTACAGCTCGTCTGTTGAGCATCATGCAGGGGGTGAGAACTGAACACCCGCCGCAGAAACTCCACGTTAAATGAAAAGGAAACAGTAAAAACTAAAGCAGCATGTTTGAAATTGATCACGAGACATTTTCATTCGTGTTCCCCCCCCCAACTACAAATATGTCATGTGACCATTTGACGTCAGTCTTTAAGTGACTCCCTCAGTGTCAGTTGGATGGAGAGCTTAAGATAAATATTACTAAATATATACTATACTGTTATATTATCATATGGATGTGGGAAAATATTGTTGTGCTGATCGGAGAGAAACTTCAGCAGCAGCGACTTTATGTTCTGTTATTGTTGTTGTTGTTGAGCAGCAGCGAAGCAGCTGCTGAAGAAGAAGAGTTCTGGCCGGGACCCTTCCTCTATCCAACTGCTGCTCGCCACTAACAAGACACCATCAGCGAGCTGCAGATGAGCCAGGATAAGTGCCTGATGACACTGTGAGTGACAGGAAGCTGTGGTTCACATGCACACTGTGATGGCAGCCGTGATGAGATGCTTGACCAGCAGGGGGTCGTCACACTGTCACCCCCTCAAAACGAGCTGAAAACGTCTTTCACATAAACTCATTTAAATGTTCCCTTCTGACTTTTCCTTCTTTCTTTTTTTTAAATAAAACATGTTCCTCAGACAGAACTGGAGGTGTTTGTTTGAAGGACACTAACAAGTGTTTTGAAGGAGAATCTGAAGTACTGTTGCATCATGGGAGCAGCTGATATTACGGTCGGTATCAATGACTTCTCAGTCGTTGAGGTGGTTCCTCCTATAGATCGGCACGTTGATGCTGTGGAATGCCGGCACCCAGCGGTTGTCATGGAGACCTACGTTGCAGCCGGGCGCGTCCCTGTGGGCACCGTGGCAACACATCCAGTATCCAGGGCCGTACGGCAACGCCTGGCAGAACGGCTTGTTGTGCCAGCGGCACAGTGACACATCGCCACGGCCGTACCGCTTCTTACACTGTTTGCAGGGGTCGTCACGGTAACGGGGGTCAGACACCCACAGTGAGTCAGCGGGCCGCACGCCGTACGTGTCGATGATGAACTTGAAGTAGTGACAGGTGCACTTCAGTGCAGCAAGGCTCTGCGTGGGCAGCAGCAGGAAGATCTTCACCAGAAGGTGATGTGGAAGCACGGCCAGATACGGCTGCGGCTCCAGCAGCTGCTGCAGCCGCTGACGCATCTGCAAGAAGTCCTGCGATACCGACGCACGCCGGCTCACGGGCACCACGACAGAGGGGTGAGTCGAAGCACCGACGTCCGCCTCCTGAGCTCTGTCAGCCTTTCTCCTTCTCCTCTTCTTCTCCGATTGGCAGCCAGAGTTAGAATGAGCAGCAGGAGTGGAGTGGGGCTGGAGTCGGGCAGGATCCAAGTCAAAAGACAGTCTGTGGCAAGGGGGCCGGGGTTCTGAGTCCGTGAGGGGAGGGGCAGAGTCTGTATGGGGGAGTGTCTCTGAGGAAGGATGAGACAGAAACAACAAGCCAGGGAGAGGCTCCGCCTCCTCAGATGCAAGGGTCGTGGTTTGTGTGTGGGCCGGGGTATGCGTCTCCATACTGTTGCCCTCCCTGGCCTCCTGAGGCTTGACTACAGTCTCACCTGAGGGGGAGGATAGGCAACACGAGGGGGGCGTGGTCAGAGGTGAGGCTGTTGCATTCGTTCTGGGAGTTTCTGAGCAGCTGGTTGGCTCCCTCTCCGTACTCTGAGCTCCCGGCTGTGATGACAATGACGATGATGTCATTGGTGATGAAGGTTGGCAGGGGGTAGAGATCTGATCTCCTGTGGTGAGCAGGACTCGTCCCACCGTCCTCCTCAGGCTGCTGCTCCTCGACAGAGTCCCCTCCGTCTTCCTCCTCAGACACTCGGACTCAAGCTTGGCCACCATGTCTGACACCTTGATGATCTCTGGCTCCTCGCCCCTGACCTCACTGGGCGGAGCTCTAGACAGCATGATGGTGGTGGAGCTCCTCTGGATGGTGAGCACAGGTTTGGATTCCACCTGGCGCTCGCTGACTCTCTGCTCCAGGAATGCCACCATCTCCACCACCGACACCTTCTGCTCCTCCTCCTCCACCATCAACACGTGGCCTTCAAACTGCCCGTTGCCCGACCGCTGAGTGGAGTCCAGGCACCGCGGGGACAGTTTGTGGGTGTGTCGCTGTGAGTCCAGCACCTGGGTCCTCTGGTCCTGCTGAAGGTTCTGGTTGTTTCCTGACCTGCGGCGCCGTTTTGCGCTACTATTTTCCTCCCAGCTTCCTTTCGCCTTCACAGCCCGTATCAGCCCCGACATGGCAGCGCTGTTCACACACACTGCCGTCGTCCTGTCTCTAACGGCAGGGATGCTGGTTGAGGCGTGTTCGACGTCCCTCGTGCCGTCGGTCTGTCCCCTTTCAGAAGCAAAAATGGCGATCTTCTCGCGAACATGTCCGGGTTTGATGACGGTCCAGATATCCGGTGGGGCGTCGACGTCCTCTGGCGTCGTCTGGTACAGTCTGAGTGCATCGTTCTCGTAGCCTGGCGGAGGAGGGAGGAGCTGCAGGGCGGGGATGGGTGGCACCTTCAACCGGAGCGACACCACGCCGCTGCTCACGCTGTTGTTGTTGTTGTTGTTGTTGTTTGTTGCATTGCTGCAGTGGAGCGTGTTGGTGGAGATAACGCTGAAGGGGAGGCGGCCGCTGCTGATGTTGCCATGGTTACCGCTGGAGGTCCTCCGCAGCACCCCCTGCTGGCTCGCAAACAGGCTGCTCTGCTGGGACAACATCTGAACGCCGATTCCATCCAGATGCAACTCGGAGCGCACAAACTTTGGATGTGACTTCAAGTGCATGATGGTCCTGAGAGACAGAGAGAGAGAGAGAGAGAGAGAGAGAGAGAGAGGGAGGGAGAGAGGGAGAGAGAGAGAGGGAGAGAGAGAGTATGAGGGGGAGAGATACAGTAACATAATTAAAACAATGTAATTAAAGAAACAACTCCTAATTAGCAAATATTAGCATTAGGGGTGCAGGATATATAATGGAAAATGTTAAAATAATATTAAGATATAATATTCAAAAGGTTTTAGAGTCTGAAAAGGAGCTGTGAGATGAACAGAGTTAAAAACAGTTCAGGCCTTTCAAGGACAGATTCCTGAGCAGGCATCCGCTGACTGAAAACAAATGCACCTCTGAATGACAATGCCAGCTCACCACGTGAACACACACACTTCACACACACACTTCACACACACACTTTCTTTTAGCTTAACTGCAGGGTAAAAGAATGCCTTATAAGTTCTGGTCGGTCACAAAGACGCAGACGGAGACTCTCACTGTTTTTTTTTTTTACTGGAACAATGTGAGACTTAAACATTCAGCAGCGTTTGTTTCTCTGCTGCACCAACTGTTTCTGTAATTAGCAGTTCCACATCATCACGTTTCTTTTTCTTGCTCGGCTCTCGACTCTGAGCTGCTGTTGTGTGTCTGTCCAGCCTGAGAGTTTTGTGCGATGTTTTAACTGCAAGCCCCATTTTACACAGCCTGTACAAAGGCGGGAATATGCTGGGTATGCAGGGAGCAGCGTTAAGAGCCATGACACACAATTCAACAGCGAGCATAACAGCTGACATATTTCACTATCTCCCCCGTTTTAGCGGTCATCTTCTGGGCTTCTTCAAAGAACAGACGACCTGTTGCTACCTTGCTATAGTTAAATCCCCCCCGCTCTACATAAAAGACGTATACGGATACAGGCGGAGCCTTCTGTACGTACTTGCGTTCATTTCATATGTATTTGGGGACGTTTTTCAGAGAGCTTACAGATACGATACGGACAAAACAAGTAAAAACCACCTGAACCGGTTGAGGGCAGTGTAGCGACAATTCAAACAAGGCACGACAAAGAAGGGAAAAAAAGGGAAGTGAAAAAGTGAAAAAACTGTCCGTCCTCAAGTCTCCATGTACCTGATGACCTCAGAGACCTCCACCAATCAAATCGTTCCCTCTGCTTCGGCTGCTTCGTATTTACTAGGTACATCATCACAGCCTCCTCCTCACCATATCTGTTGTTGTCGAACCTTTTGACTCTTCACGGCCATCTTGTGGATGCATCAGTGTCGATGTAAAGGATGCATAGAAGTATGTGGGCGTTGATGGATACACGGATCTATTTCCAAACATAGAGGGAGTGTAAATGAGCCTTTACACCACTTTATCTCTGCACTGCCTCGGTCAGCAGATGAATCTTGCTCAGACAGAGCAGTGGAAAAAATTTAAGTGTACTTTGAGTAAAGATCATGGGTTCGATTGACTGATTTCTGAACCCACCACCTGAAAAAGGAACTACTTCTTGTCCTGCAGTTGCTTGTTTTCACTCCTTTAAGAGTTTTCTCTCAACCATGTGCACAGACATGTGCAGAAACAATTTAACTACAGGATGACATCACAATGAACAATTACACCCACCCACACACACACACACACACACACACACACACACCCACCCACCCACACACACACCCACAGAGTGCAGCAGCATTACATCAGCTGTCTGCTGCTCTTAGCTCAGTTTGGATTCGTTCCCACCAACACACCCAGTATGAACACAACTGACTAATAAAGGAAAACCTCAGAGCAGAATTTATTCTTCATAGCTGCCTCAGCCGTAAACATAAATCTACCCAATCAGAATATGTCCTGGAGAGACCAGCTGACTCCGCCCATCATATGAATGCACACCTGACTGTTAGCTGGTGGTTTGTAGCAGCTGAGCTAGCGATAGCGCTCACCTAGCATGGGTCAGGTGTTTGTTTGTGTATCAGCTGGTTCTGGGCTGATTGGTTTATTTTCTCTAACTCTCTTCCTGACAAGTTGAGAGAAATGTGGGTGGAGCTTAAGTAAATTGAGTTCGTTTGATGCATGTCATGTGATGCCTGGAACAAACACCAGGGCTGTGTTCAGAACCGCCTACACTATATTATGTTTTATTTACTAGGTACATTATCACAACCTCCTCTACCGGCTTATGAGCCATTTAAACTCATGTCTACCTGAGCTCTGACCCTGAGGAGCAGAGTCATGGGACTCGTGATCAAATCTTTGACACTATAAACAGAATCATTGAGAACTGAACAGTTAACAACCACCCAGCTGTTTACAATAAACATCTACAGAACAACATGTTCGATTTTTCCTTCGCAACTTTATGCACTGAAGCATTAAATGAATGTTTTCAGAGCAGATCTTGAGACAAACAGCTGTGTGTGTGTGTGTGTGACATGTGACTTCTTACTGTTTTCTATAACAGTGTGTCTGGCTCTGATTTAGCCTCCCTGACTGGTTGTGTAATCCTAATTGTTCCCAGTCGCAGTGATGACGACTCGACCTGCAGAACCAAATTCACTTCAGCTACAAAACACTGAGGTTCCCTCAAAATCCCTCATCTTTTAAACAGGATTAAAAAAAAATTTTTTTAAAAACAGTCTCTAGTGAGCTGGAGGTTCATTAACTTTTTAATTTCTTAATTCCTTTAATGAGTCAAAGCTTTGATGATTCACAGCTGATTTGTACTGGATCATTTTACTTAAACCTCATGCAGTGAAATTAAGTTTGGGAAGCATGAGGCGTCCTACCAGTCGAGTGGTTAAGACACATAAATGAAACATTCCCAGTTTGATTCATGCTGGAGACTTTTATTTACATCCCTGTGTTTCCTTTTTCTACACTGTAAACCCTTTCAAATTAAAGCACAAATGTCACATTAAAAGCTTGAGAGAGAAAAAAAGAAGCCCGTGAAGCATGTCAGACAGACGGGTCCAGTTCCAGCATCCTTCAGGGTCTTCCCATATATTTTACCGCATTGCAGATCGTTTCCATATGTGTCTGGATATTCCGATGTGTTTCGGTATGTTTCAGTATAGCCCTGTTTACACAGACTGCACAACAACAACAGCGAGCAGCGCTTTGTAAACAATTAAATAACATGGCAAAAAGTATTTGTGCACCAACGCGTTAAAAAGAACGCATTCGTTGTGGGACTTCAGTGTGGGATTGTGTAATAATAATGACTCACTTTTCATAGGTTTTCAAGTTTTTTTATTATTATTATTGTGTTACATCATCAGTGATGTCATCCTATAAACTATAAAAATTCCACTGCATATTTCTGGGTCTGAGGACTGAGAGTGTTCACTTTTAACAAGTGCAGGTGTGATATGAGAGAACTGAATATCACAGATCAGAGAGAACCATTTAAATTTAAGGTCCGTGTTGGAAACTTTACACACTTGTGTAACGCCATCAAAAATGTGCTGACATGAATAGTTAGTGTTAAATATTTTCAGCAATAAAAAAAAGGCCTTTTAAAAATGTTTTCATGACTGTTCAGACGTTCTATAGGTGCTGTATGTCATCGCACCGCCTTCAAAATTTATTTTGCACTCGATATAAGGTCACATCTTTAATTTTTGCTCTTTTTTGTTCTCTAATGCATATAAATCAGATTCAGGCTATTATCATTTTTTTTCTATTACTATCAAATTTATTCTTTTTATTTCTTATTTTCAACAGCCTGTCATATAGTTTAACTAAATGTTAGGCTGTCGTGGTGTCAGTGACTTGGACGTATTTATTGCTCCAGGAGGGACATTTGTTCACGCGTGTCAGAAAAACACCCGAGTGCCAAAGAGCCAGAAGGACCCTGGGAGCCTAAAATAACTTTGCATACCTCACTACTACATGCGACCTTCAGGCTGTGTGCCGATTCGCTGCTGGTGGTGGTGGTGGAGGCGTGGTCCCGGTTTGAGTGACAACTATTGTGATCCTTCACATGTGTCAGATGTTTCCTGTGACTCCTCCCAGACAGATAAAACCAAACAGCGCCTGTCCTCTGGCTCCGCCCCCGTGAGGATGTAAACACCCACTCTGCAGGAAAACACGCACACACAAAAAAAACAAGTATATAAACAGTTCATCTTTGTTAGAGGACCTGAAGGGTATACCTCTGTGGAGGCAACACTCTTCTCTGATATGCAAATCTTTTTGAATGTTTTTATGGGCCTTTATTAGAGAGGACAGCTGGAGACCCACTGCTGAGAAACAAGCCTCCACATGCAGCTAAGCTAAACGGCGCCTTGAGATAAATCATTTCTGCATATGATTAGGATCCGTGTTCCTCCTTTTCCTTTCAACACCCTTCCATCAAGTTTCATGAAAAATCAAGCCAGTATTTTTTTTCCTCCCCCCCCAATCCTACTGACAACCAAACACAACAACACACCAGAGAGAAAATCCTTCATCAAGGTAACAAACGACAGTACTGCATCACAAACTGCTCAAAGGCAACACAAAAGACCACGACACCATTCAGTTCACTTTTACGCAGCACTGACGCAGCCATGGACGCGTTCCAACAGGAAGGTTTACTGGATTTTCTGGTCAACTTCACTCTTTCACTCATTCCTGGCAGGACATGAAGCACGTTTCCATTCAAACGAATGGAGCTCAGATTTAACAGGATAGAAAATCATGAAAATAAAACATGACTGAAAGTTTGCTTCCATCCAGTCCTGTTGAGTGAATATTTGTTCTTTGGCTGATGGAGATAAATACAGTTTCTGTCTGGCTTCATGTGTTAATAATAATAATAATAATAATAATGATATCAATATTCCACATACATCTGACATGAACATTTATGTCACATGTTTCATGGACATCAGAGTATTCAGATCCTTTACTTCAGGAAAAGTACTAAAACTGTTACTTAAGAGTAACAAGTAACTAAAGCTGTAGTACAAAGTATCAGTACTGTGGTATCAAAAGAATTAAGTGCCTCAAATCTGTATATAAGTACAATATTTGAGTAAAGCCTTATTTTTTTAATTTCAGCCGCTATAGTGAGGAGGTGCAGACGTTCCGGTCTAAAACAGCTGATGAGAGGATCACGAGAGGCGTGTGTGTGTGTGTGTGTGTGTGTGTGTGTGTGTGTGTGTGTGTGTGTGTGTGTGTGTGTGTGTGTGTGTGTGTGTGTGTGTGTCGCGTTGAAGACGACGCCATGACAGTTTCGCATGGCGTCCATCTACCCTGAGAAGGTCCCATCCCATGATGGAAAACGACCTGCAGAAAAGTACCGAGTCGAATCGAGTAGAGCTGGTATTACGCAGTGGAAATGTGACTTTTAAATGTACTTAGTTACATTAAACCACTGCTGAGAGCAGAGACTAGCAAACTTTTTAAAAACTTGTTGTTGCCTTCAAGGACATTTCTAAAGACTTTTGAGCATCAGCTGTTTCACATATTCTGTTGTTCATACCCTGAACCTTTCATCAGGGTTTAATTTAAAAGGTTTCAAGTTCTGACAACTAAAACGGCTGCATCTGATCAGTTCCTAGACGTCAGACTGTCCTTGAAGAATAAGATCTCCAGTTCTGTCAGTCGCAGTCTTAACCTGCCCCTCCATAAGAAGAGTTGTTAGTGTGTCCATGTTGGACTTCTGGAGATGTCCTTAATTATCAAAAGACACTGGGGACAAAATCCACACTCCTCTCTGTGGGAAAATGACTTCCAGAGTTGTGTTATTAATATTAACTGATGACAACTTTTACAATGACGTGAAACAGAGACGGTGACGAATGGAGAGTTTTCACAGAAATATACAGAAACCTGTGTTTGTCTAAAGGGAAGCAATGTGTGTGTTTGTGTTTGTGTGTGTGTGTTTGTGTGTGTTTGTGAGTGTGTGTGTGTGTTTGCGTTTCTGACAACAACAGCAGCACATGGTCTTTCTGCTTCTAGAAAAGTGACACCCAGCAGCTGCTGTCAGACTCGGCTCTGCTTACACTGCACACACTGACAGAAAAGAATGTGTGTGTGTGTGTGTTTGTGAGTGTGTGAGTGTGTGAGTGTGTGTGTGTAGTAAGTCAACGAGCCAATCAGCTGCTAGAACTGTCTCCTTGTGTCTATATAAGGCAGCAGGTAATCAATAGGTGTTGAATGCCCAATGCTGTGTGATGGCTACACATGACTGTGTTTACTGGTGTGGTTGAGTTGCTCCTGGTTACCAGTGAGAACGTGACCCATGGAGGAGTAGGTCCGGTCGGCGAGCACAGTTTTCAGAGCAGTAAAACATGTCACAGCTACGGAAAAACATCAGATATAATATCAGCAGAGTGACAGGGAACATTTTTACTGCAGAATAACTGCTTCTAGTTTTCATACTTTGATTTAGCTGATAATAAACTAAAGTAAGATTTGAATTTTTACTTGTAGTGAAGTGTTTTCAGTGACTGAAATAAAGGGTCTGAACCACTGATGAGTTAATATTACATATATGTAACGATGGCGGAATAACAGCGGTGCAGTTTCTCCTGCCGTTGTTGCTGAAGTCGTCTTGCTGCCGTCAGGCTGACGGTCAGACCAAACTCGTGTAAAACTTGTGTGTCGGAACAATACTTGGGATGCAGGACACAAGAACATGAGTATAGACAAGAACGCACACTAAGCATTGAACGGAGCTCACATTGACTCACACTCTATCACCTGGTACTGAATATTTAACATACAGTCTGTGAAATACAGACACCTTCCAGGTGCATCACAGAACGTTCAGGTTTTCTCCATCTCTGCAGCTGTTCTACGACTTTATGGAGGAGACCAGCTGTTGTGGTCACGTGACTGTGTTTATGATTGGTTAATGTGAAACAGCAAAAAAACAAACAAACAAAAAAAACAAACAGGCCACAGTTTCTCTTTTAAACCCTCCGACGCTTGTTTCAGCCTGTTCAGACGACCACACCCTCCAGCAGCCAAAACCACAAGGCAAGCTGGAAAAACACCAAAAATGTCTCCTGGTTAAATGGAGAAAACCAGTTTGGTCGGTCACTTTAAGCTCCGTGTGTTTTCTCTCTCAGATGATGTTTGTGTCTCAGCGCGCGCACACACACACACACACACACACACACACACACACACACACACACACACACACACACACACACACACACACACACAAACACACACACACACACACACACACACACACACACACGTTATTGATCTGATGATCAATAACACGTTTCTGTGGTTGATTTGTTTTCCTGAGGTCACAGAGTCGGACTTTTTTTTTGTGTGTGACTCTACTGATCCCAGTATTTCTGTTCTCTTGGTTTTTGAATGCGCAAACGATCAAAACTTCACTTCCTGATGTTCTTCTTTAAGGTGCCTAAAAACACCTTGGAGGAAATAACTTTGAGAAGAGACAGAAAAAAACAAAGCAGTAAACTCAGTATATGAGCGCTGCTGGTAAATAGTGACTACAAACCAACTGATAAGAAACACATTGCGTGCAGCTGATAAGACTTCAGTCAGCTGATGGACAGACTGAAACAGACACATTGACACACACACACACACACACACACACACACACACACACACACACACACACACACACACACACACACACACACCGCTCTGAATTCATTTCTGAGGTATGTCTGTTGTCGACAGCGGGACTAGGATGGACTTCAGGTTTACATTTAGGAAAAAGATCATAGTCATTATCAGGTGATGCGATCAAAAACGACGCCACCGAAAAACCCTTATTTCAGTTGAACAATGATTCACACAGTCTGGTCCTTTTTCCAGTTCGACTGGAGGTAACCTGGAAACTTTAATGACCCATTCAGTGGATCAAAATGTCACGAGAGGATCCTCCAGCTCTGCTCTCTCTTTTGTATTTGCTGTTCAGAGGCAGTGACGCAACATGAGCCTGACTAACCAAGGCTATGCTAACTAGCATGCTACAGCTGAAAGATAAACAACTTGTGCACCATCAAAACTTTTACAGGTGAAGGTGGTCTAGAATTTCTGTTCCACACATTTTGATTACTGGAAATAAATGGAGTATTTTTTTAGACTAACTGTTTAAGTCACAGGGTTTAACGAATTGAGCGTCCTGCACTGACTGAATAAGGAATATTATGCTAATTGTAAAACTTTATAGGATTAAATTGATTTCTGTGTGTGTTTAAGAAGTGGACAGCCTGAAAGCTGATTGGCTAATCAGAGGGCGACGTTCAAAGTGCAGCTACAAAGAGTGTACAGGAACAGCGACTGATCACTGATCAGATCAATAAAACCTCTCATCTCCATGATGAGAAGGGATCAGAAGTACAGGAAGCTGTTTTTCAGGCAATCTCAAGAAGGGTGCGATTATTTTCATTATTAATTCATCTGTGGAGTATTTTCTTCATTAATTGATTAATGCAGAACGTGTCAACTAGAGTGTCATAATGACTTCAAATGTTTTTGTTTTGTATGACCAACAATCCAAAACTCAAATAGATTCAGTTTACCAATATAAACTGAACAGATGTGACAGTGGAGAAAACTGATAACAGGTGTTTTGTCTTGATTACCTAAACAATTGGCAAATAAAAGTCTGTCTATTACTGAAAACCTGGCTATAGTGCATGTACTGTATTACTCAAACAGAGACCAGGGCTGTGGTCTGTAAACAACAGATTTGGATTTCTGATGTCGAAATGTAAAAAGATGGAGAAAGAAATAACATGCAAAACTCTACTTTGTGGTGTTGCAGACATTAACTACATTGTCAAGCTTGCTATCCATTAGTGAAGTAAAAAAAAAAAAAATTCAGATGGCATAAAAGCTGAGGTGGTCCTCCAAACACTGAGGTAACTCATGTTCAGAAATCATACATAAACATAAGCACTGTCATCATAAGGTGGATAAAGACCCTCCATCTCACATCTTTATTATGATCAAAACCTGTGTAAGTTTCAAAACCAGGATACAGAGGGTGTGAAAAGAAAGAGCTAAAAAAAAAAAAACTGACAGCAAATCCAACGTGCATATTTGGTGCTTAACTTTATTTTGGACTTTGAGGTGTACTGATATTTGTTTTAGGCACATTTTGATCATAAATGCAGGTTTTACATTCCTCACACAGCAATAAACTAGACAGAAGCAGCAGATTCAATCAACTGGTTCTCCTGCAGTGACCGGTGTCCATCAGAGGCAGAGAAGCAGGGAAACAAACTGCAGACAGCTACAAACTGAACCAGTTCAGGGCCTCTGAGAAATTGACGGGCAGCTGCTGAGTCTACAGTCTAGAGCTAACAACTCAGCTAGCTAAAACAGCATAGCTATAACAACAGCTGCTGTGCACTTCATCTATATCACAAATACCATCGGAGAGCTCTGCATCACATTCACTGTCTGACAGCTAATGCCAGGAAACATTTAGTAGGAATAAACTAATCAAAATGATGCTTAAAGTCCACTAAACAAACCAAAAAATGAAGGTTGAACATTCTGTTAACAAACAACCAGCCTGTAACCAGAGCTGACTTCCCGAGAGAAGTCGCCAACTTTGTTAGCCAAAGTGCTAACTAGCATGCTACTAGCTGCAATCGTCCGAAGCCATGATGCACCTGGCTAAATGACTAGCCTGTGTAGCTAATAACACAGCGCAAGGAGGAATGAAAGCAACCGTTCAACGCGACAATTGTCATTTTTATAATGAATCCGTATGTGTTCAACTCGATTTGCTTCCACATGAACACAGACAGGTTTAGCATCAGAAGCTAACAGACAGCGAGGAAAGGCCGAGGGTCAAACTAACCTGAGGGAGGAAATATCTCCGTCTGTCCGCAGGAGAAAAAAAGCTGCTGGCAGCAACGAGAAGCACTGAATTCCTCTTTTCCCTGTTTGTCCCGTTAATCTCAAACACCACCTCCTCGTCGATCAGTTCCGTCAGCTAACTGGTGATAAAATGTTGTCTTAAAACCATAAATCGCAATTTAAAGTGAGGAGGACATTCGTGAACCTGTCCGCTCATCTGAGCTAACTGCCCACTGTCCCACCGAGCACTGAGACGTCCAGCTGGAGCAGCTGCGTCATGACGTAAAAAGTCTTTCAGAGATCGTCTATACAAAAAAAGAGACGAAGAAAAATCAGCACATACGCAAGGAAATATTATAATGACATTAATGAACGTACTTTAACCGGCTGTTTATTTATTCATTGATTTATTGATTTATAGTCTAAACGAAATAGTATCAAAAACACTGAGCAAGTTTTGTAATTCGTTCACTAATGTTTAACTTATGTTGTAGATTCCTAACCACAAAGATTGATTTCCATTCTTTCATTACTAGCTTTTTTTATTCTATTTATTTGAGTAACTTCCACATTGCCATTGATTATTTGTTTTATATCTATTTTTAAAATTACTGTATATCTTTACTTTAAATAAACTTGAATGGTGCTTATTTGCCAGACAAAGTGTCTCTTCAGTGTGGTGTCATGATAAATATGTGTTATGATAATTCATTGGGGGACTCTTTTAACAGAACCAGGATCAGCACTGATAGAGAAACAGCTGTTTGTTGTTGTTGTTGTTCCCTATGTTATACATACAAAAAAAGACAATATACAGACAGCCGATTTAAAATTCCTGTAGGGATGTGAGTTTTTTTAATTTTGTTCAAGAATAATGATGACGTCTGTGGAATAATATGGTTTATTTTAGAGCATATCAATATACCGTATCATATTATGGGGGTCACACCTTGTTGATTGTTTTACACTGGATCCACCCTTTAAATTTACCCTTTACACCAATGATGATACCAGCAGAGGTCAGAGGTTTAACACACACACAAACTCCAGCAAATTCAAGAGAAACCCTTTATTTAAATGAGTCAGAAGAACACTAGTACAAAAGGAACCACTGAGATGCTTTATGAATAGAAGAACATTTTATGCTAATGTTACCAAGAATCAGCTACAGATTTATTCAACATATATTTTGGATTCAATGAAGACCTGCTGTGGATTTACTAATGATCATCTCCAATCATTTCATGATTTTCTCTTTTCTCATATATTCTCCTGTACATCTGCAGGTTCTAAGGAAGATCTCCTGTAGTTCTAGGGATCCACCAACAATATGCTGCAGATCTGCGGTGATCCATGGTGATTGGTAATTTGCCTCAGTTCATCGTCTCCATGTTAACACTGTGCACGCTGACGTCATCTTCGAAGGAGATATTTTTAATGGATGACAAGTTGGTGAGCCGGTGTCGGAATGACAGCAGGTGAGTATTGTCGACAGCCACCTTGTACTCGCAGCTGGTGCAGAGGATCTTCAGCTACAACAACATAATGACAAACCATCATCAACTCGCTCACATGTTCACAGAGGAGCCCTTTAACTGTATGTGGCATTCAGGGACCCTCCGACCCTGAGTGTAAGAGAAACAAGGATTTTGGTATAAATCAAATATATTACCTCGAACTGCTTTCCCGGGATGAAGGGGAAATGTTTCAATTCTCTCTCCTCACACCCCCAACTGTTCCTCAGGAAGCTGTTCCTGACGATCACCTTCGGGTTGAAGCGAGGGTTGAAGTGGAAGGCAATGTCATCTTTTGCGGACAGATCCACTGCAAACCTTACAAACAACAGAGAGGTTCAGGTTCTTAAACTGTATTATAGGACATTACAGTTTATTTAACTCACCATGGTTTTTATCATACAAACTCTTACATTCAGTCCTCAACTTATTCAGTTATTATTGAACTTTGAGATCTGAACCAAAGAACCTTTGATTCAGTTTTGAGCTGAAACCAAGTACACATGCAGATTTTTGTAACATCTTTCCTTTAACATAAAAAAAATATATACAGTATATATATATATATTAGGCTAATCAATATGTAGCGGAGATAAT
The DNA here is from genome assembly GCA_037577475.1 of Chaunax sp. Z400. Lineage (NCBI taxonomy): Eukaryota > Metazoa > Chordata > Actinopteri > Lophiiformes > Chaunacidae > Chaunax > Chaunax sp. Z400. The sequence goes on along the minus strand of CM075194.1, from coordinate 3,185,172 downwards.
GCAGATTTGGAGTCATTCAAAAGGATTTCAATTAACTGTGAAAGGTAAAAGTTACATCTAAACGAAAAATAGATCCAGATCCATCATTATGGAAAATCATATTTTTGTTAATAACTCATAAATTACTGGTGACAAACACAGGAGTCCAAATACTAGGATTATGTTAGGGACTATTACTTAATTTGGCATGAGGCATATTTGAGTAAAGCAAAGTCATCATGGTTTGTGCTATGCTGTAGGTACATTGACGTAATTGTTGCCCACTCACTGGTGCACCCATTACTTCCTCCAGAGGCCTGATTGCTGGCATTAGTAGTCGGAAGGGCGCTGACATAAGAAACCTAGCTTACGATTGTTCAGGTTTTGGTGACAGCTGGTGGAGGCATGTGCCCCTTTTCCTCCAGGGCAGTTCTGGATCTTGACTCAGTTCTTCGCATTTTGACAGCCTAAGAACTGCCACAAACTCTTTGACGGACTAGAACTTAGAACTGCTTACGCCAGGGTCTGGCGGCGTGATTATCGTGACCAACCAGAACTTTTTGACCACCTTTTTTTTTTTTTAAACTGCTTTCTAGCTACAGTTATGTCAGCCTCAAGGCATCCACCAGTACTTGAAGTGTACAGTAGTGTGTGTGTTGTTTGTCAGTGTGTTGGCTCAGTGGAGCTGGAGATCATCAACAAATTGGAGGCAGATGACCACCTTCTTCAGGATGCGTAAAATCTGGCCTATCCTGATTGGCTGGTGGCTCCCTATCGACACCACAACGTATTACTTTGGAGTCCTTTTGATTTTAGTTTGTTTGATATTATCTGAATTAACTTCTTTTTCCTGCCAGTTTCGTTTGTTAGATAAATAAAAATCCTCTCACTTAGTTAATCTCTTGTGCATCCTCCCCTTTTTCTAGGAGCCTGGTAATAACACAGTAGTATGATATATTCAATAACTGAATGAAAGTTTCTACTATGCAAATTTTTTGCATCTAGAATGCAACAAATATTAAAGTTCCTCATTCATCGTATTGACTGTGTTCACACTGACTTGTTAGGGTTATGACTGACGGTTCCAACGATGGTGATGAGCAGTTTGTCGTGAACTCCGCAGGGAATATCCTGTTGGTACAGAGTTTTCAGTGAACAAGGAAACAAATATCAGATCCATCCATCCACTCATCCATCCATCGTGCATCAATCCATCCATCCATTATCCATCTATCCATCTATCCATCATCCATCCATCCATCATGCATCAATCCATCCATCAATCATCCATCAATCATCCATCTATCCATCATCCATCCATCCATCATGCATCCATCCATCCATCTCTCTCTACCAGTTGCTGGGGGTTAGCAGGGGCTCCAGGTGAAGGATTGGTCCATCCTCCACAACTATGGGGTTGTGGTGTGGTGGGCTTGGTGGGCCCGGTGGGCTTGGTGGGCCCGGTGGGCCGGGTGGGCCAGGTGGGCTGGGTGGGCCCGGTGGGCTGGGTCAGCGCGGTGGGCCCAGTGGGCTGGCCGGGCCAGGTGGCCTGGGTCGGCCCGGTGGGCTGGCCGGGCCAGGCCGACCCAGGCCCGGTGGGCTGGCCGGGCCAGGTGGCCTGGGTCGGCCCGGTGGGCTGGCCGGGCCAGGCCGACCCAGGCCCAGTGCGCTGGCCGGGCCAGGCCGACCCAGGCCCGGTGGGCTGGCTGGGCCAGGTGGCCTGGGTCGGCCCGGTGGGCTGGCCGGGCCAGAATGATGCGTTGGGTTGGCTGGGCTGGTTGGGCCCTGGCAATGGCTTCATTGGCCAGACAGATGGATTCGAAGGAGAGGGATCCTGACCTTTTCATAAAAACACAACATGTCTTTATTTGATGTGCTTTGTTCATTTTTTAAAATTTTATTGCAGCCCTCATATGTAGAATTACATTTTCCTGACTTTTTTGGCTCCTGTTGGTTGAATAAATGGAGGCGTAACCTATTGATTGATTGATTGACTGATTGATTCACACACTTCAGGTTCAGGGAAGTTTTGAGATTTGCTTTGGTTGAGACAGAAATCCTAAACCCACATAGACAACGATGATGCTGAGGATGATGTACCTGGCCATTGAGGAGTGTTGGATTGGTTGCTACTGGGCCAACCTGGCTGCAGAGACGAAGAAAGAAATGAAGAAACACAGGAAGTGAGAAATTTCACTGACATCCACCAGATGCTGCTGTGATCAAACTGTAGACAAGTGAGTTTTCTTTCTTCAAACACAAAGTCAGGACAGTTTTTACACAAGATCAGATAGATTAACTGAACTTCTTCTGGTACTAAAAGCACACCATAGTGTGCATAGTGGCTGTTCGATGAACTGCAACTGAACCCACTACAGCTCTGACTCAGTCCTCCGGTGATTCATGTTCATATAAAAATATAGTATCTGCAACTTTTGCAGATAAATTCTTTTTTTTTTCAATTAAAAGTTTCAGATCTTTTCTTCCATCTGTTAGAGTGGTGTTCTTCTAGGTGCCACATGTTCAGGAGATATTGGGGGGGAAAAATTTTGGGATGCTTTTACACTTGATGAAAGAAAAACACAAAAAGCTGTTTTTTTTAATAGTTTGGCATTTTTGCAGATATTGCCCTTTTCTGTAGTTTTTACAGTGCAATAAAAATGGGGGTTCTTCGAACTACGAAAAAGTTCATCCAGTCCAAAAATGCCTTCTGTTAGCATGAGCATGTTAGCATGTTTGATAATTAGTGCATTTATTTTATGAAACTGATGCAGCACAGTTCTCTGGATCTGTTTGTGGTGTGTTCACGTCTGCAGCTGCTGATTTTCATATTGATTAAACTCACTCTTAATTTTACCAATATTACTTTCCCTGGGTTTCGTCCACATGTTATCTGCTTTATGTTTATACTGCTTTTCAGAGGTGGGGAAATATTCTAGAAAAACTAACAGTGTTTCACTGCATGACTCATAAATCCAAAGAAAAATCCACTTCTGTGAAAGTGACTCTGGTTTTTAGCGTCATCCCACCTTTAACACTTGCGCAATAAGAAGACAAACACATCCTGCAAACACTCACTATAATCACCTGAACCAGAACACGAACTGAGCTGAGTCTGACTGATAAGGGAGTAGAATCTGTGTCTGACAAACTGGTTAAAAGCTTTCCAGGCTGTCCCTGAACACAGCACAGTCCACTGTGTGTTTCAGTGTATATGCCATTGACAGAATGACTTCTGGGGGTGTGACAGATTCATCTGGAATGTTCCGTATGAAGGTGTTGGTTTTTAATAAATGCTATCTTGCTGGCATTCATAACTCACCCAACACACACACACTGCAAATACTCAGCTATAAGGCGTTAACACACACACACACAGCTAACACAGTTAACAGTCAGAGGCTCAGTGCATTCACTGGATTACTTTAGGTATCTGCACAATGTTGACTGACCCATAATAAATACCATCTACTTTACTCAGTCATCACCAAAACGCAGCTCAAATAGGATGAAAATAGAACTCATACTCACATGCATGAATATGAGTTCATTGACTAATTGAGATAAACAGTTGGTGGAGCTAATCCTCCAGTCAGTGCTTAAAACCACCATAGAAGAAGAGAACATAACAAAATGACTGCTATTGAAAGATCTGCGAAGTCCAAACGATGGAAAACATGACATGGCATTTCTTTTTGATGCATGTGATAATGTGAGGAAGGTTATGGTCTCCTCACTCCTCCTCATCTTCACGTTTCATGGATGACATCATTTATTATATTAAGTCTGTTTCCACTCAGGTGTTTTTTTTTCAATTTGCCCATAAAAATCGGAGAAAAAAACTGGGAAAAAACCCCATTTAAATGTGTAAAAGTTGGTGTGTGGATAAGAAGCATATGGAAACAGACTGAGATGAAAGCAACAAGTCATTCAGTTTGAACATCCATAAATATTTGTGCTAAATTTGGAGGAAAACGATATATCAAATGATAAACATTCAATATAAAATATTATCCATTCAGCTTCTGTCACCATCTGCATGTCTGACTTCTGTTAAAGTAGAAAATTAACTTTGAAATGATACAACAACTAATATAGCAAATGAATCAACTTGAATCAATCACAGTGCAGAACATCAACATCCAAACGCTGAACTTTTAGGTGAAGTAAAAATAAAGACTTACATTCATGTTGCTCCTCTGAGAACTGAAACAGACAGAAAAAGAAGGAGAAAAAAGAGTTTGAGGGTGTGGTGGATGAGTCCTGACACGAAGGAGAAAAACAAGAACGTAAACTTGCAACTGAAATTCCTTCGTCGCCTTTATGCTCCGATCTCCTGAATGATTTTGTTTTAATTTAATTTAACAAGTCTGTAAGAAATAAAATCCTCCTCCTTCCTCCTTCCTCCTCACTGCTGACGCCTCCATGTTTGTTACGTGTTCTAATTTTTCTGTCCAATCATAAACACTAATAGAGTTGATCAGAATGTCTTCATTACATTTACATGTATTTATAATATTACTCATAATAATAGTATGATAATTACTATTACTTAATCATTAATTACATTAATTACATACTATTATTTCTTTTACTTCTACTGCTTTTGTGTTTCATGTTTTAAGTAATAACTATGTAGTATAAGTGTGTATAGATCATGTAGTTTCACTAACATTTACTAGCATCCAAACATTTTGGTGAAAGCATTAGGATCAAAAACACTCAAAGTACTAAAAGTATTTATTATCGTAGAATAATAAATATTATGTTATTTTTTAATTATAATTGATGCATTCATGTGTTCAGCGCTTTAATGTTGCAGCTACATGCTACAAGATCAGTATACTAAGATCAGTATTCTCTCTCTTTAAAAGAAAAAGAAAAAAAGATTAATTTTTATTCATCCACCTCAGATCAAGGATCTGACTGGATAATTACTTCTGATGCATTTCCATAAAGTCGGTCAGTCCTCCCACCAATCCTCTCGTCCTCACTGTGGAGGGTGTGGGTGTGTTCCTGTTATGTCATCCGCCCCGCTGTGATGTCAGAGGGGTGGACAGAATAATAGAAACCTGTCTCTGTGTGGCAGAAGAGAGCCTGCAGCTGAATCAACAGGTTTAAGTTATGTTCCAACTCCGTTTTATGTTTGCTTCTGTCAGTTTGTGGTGGGCGGAGTCAACAGTCTCACACCAAACACAACACAACCTGCCTCCATCAGGATGAACACACATCACACGATCAGTGCAACGGCAGATCTGTGCAGTCTGTTGACTTTTTGTTGTTTATAGACTCTAATATTATTCTATAATTCCTTTGTCTGACTTGTGATAGAGCTCCTCACTGTCCTGTCTCTCCGTTTAAATAAAGGTTGATTTAAATAATTTAGCAGTATATGAAATAAGTAGATAAACATCACAGACCACACAGAAGGGACTTTTACTGTTGCGTTTCTGTTCTACCGAACGTCTCGTCTGTCTTCAGGATCTTAAAACAAACAGTAAAGCGGTCGTGTTGTGTTCAGGAGACATTTCAGATAAATATCCTGCTGGTTTGATTTCAAGATCTGACTTTTTTTTTCCAAGAATAAAAACAGAATTACAGTCTGATAGAGGAAAGTGAGTAAAGTTGACATACCTGAGTTAACCTGAGAGACAGAGCTGCAGCCATGAACTGACACTGAGTGAAATATGAGAGTGTTTTAAATCCTAAGACACACCCTGCCCCCCCTCCCCACCCCCACAAACACACACACAGAGACACTGAGTCACACACTCCTGTGTTCAAGGTGTGTGTTTTAGAATGTTGCCATGCAAACTTTCTTTGTCATTTAACTTTTGTTTGATGAAAACCTTTTTTTCAAATGGAATATTTGAATATGAAAAAAGGAACTAAAGCGTCAACACAAACTGAACATTACTTGTGTGATAGTGTGCAGATGTTTGCACATTACAGCTTCAGTGTATTTCCCTCCTTCATTGAATCCTTCTGTAGACCTGGACTCATCACAGACTCTAGAGAAACACTTAGGCTCATGGTTTACTTCTCACACCTCTCATGCATGCTCAGTATTAATTTGCTGATTTCATTGTCCTGAGCTATTAATTGCGATATCAGCTGTTGTCACCAGCTGGTCACACCTATCCAATAGTGACACCTCTTTATTGTTAGCCTATCATCTTGCGGCTGTCTTTTTAAACATGATTCACTCTGTAGCTCTAGTTCTGTCATGCTGCCGTTATGCGCACCCCAACCCCATCCTCATGAGTCTCAGCAGAGTCATCAGCCACCACCACCACCACCACCACCACACCAGTGTCTAAACTCCATCGAGGGGATATATATCTCACTGCTGCTCAGTGCTGATGCCCTTTGATCACAATCTCCCTGAAGAGCCTAAGACTGTTTGACAGATCAATTATTACATATCATCTGATACAATAAACAACTACTTGCTTCTATCGATGCTTCTGTTTTCCGGAGCTTTTTAGACCCTTCATTAGAGTCAGCTCAGTCAGTGTTAAAGGTACTGGAAGTAACATATTCTGATTGGTCAGATTACAGCCATCCAGAAACCTGTTGGGCTGCACCTTCCAGAACAACTGTGGTACCCTTCCAGTAACATGGGAATGAACTTCAAAAAAGGTACAGTGACACGGTGACTCATGGTCACACATACCTCTGTGTGTGTGTGTTTGTGTGCAGACAGGGTGTGGCTGTGTTACAGACACAGTTTATGTTTAGTGTCTGATTTCTGGCAACGATCAGAATATCTGTATACTATGTATTTGGTGTGTCTCTGACTAATCGCTAAAAAAAGTTTTAAAATTGGACAAGTAGGATCGACTCAGTCGGTAGCCGCAAACTTGGTAGCAACTATCATACTACTGCTACTGTTACTGCAACTACTACTACTACTACTACTACTACTAATAATAATAATAATAATAATAATAATGATAACAATAGCAATTACTAGAAATGGAAAAGTTTTCTGAACAAAATCAACAGGTCCTTCATTCTGCTGGAAAACTGCATTGAGGATGTGACAGGTCTGAAGTAGAAGGACCTAAATCTATGAAGCGTAAAAGAAGCTGAAGTTTCAGATGGAAGGAAATATTATAAATAATTATTTTCAGTAAACATCGTCTTTCTTTAGATTCTTTTAACTCATACTTTTGACTTTTTGATGCCTCTCCAGATGAAATCTACCTGCTGTCTGTCTGTGAGCCAGCAGGGGGCAGCAGCGCGTCATCAATGGCGGTGAGATGTGACACGTGACCGACAGCAGGTGGCAGTGTGGAGCTGCAGACGGACACAGAGAGGATTTTTACTGTGATGTCACGCTTCCTGTTCTGTTTTTCACATTAAAAGATCAAATTGTGGTTTCTTTTCACATACAGTTTCCTCCTTTAGTCTCACTTGAAGGTCCAAGTTCTTTAATACAATATTGAATATAGAGCGTAACATATTGTATCTATATTTAGGAGTAACAGTAATAAATACAGTGTACAATAAAATAAATTATAACACAATTAAGTAGAAAAAAGTTTGTATTAAAATAGTATGATATGTATAATACCATGATATAGTATAATATTGTATATATATAGTATCTGTATACATATCTATAATCTATTCATGTTTTTCCATTTGTCTTTTCATTTTGTTTGATGTGACATATTATTAAAGTACATATTATCAATCATAATATTATCACAGCACATTAATAAAACATGGAGACATTATAGACATTTTTTGTGGTATATTTTGTATTCTCTCTTGTGTATTTGTTGCTAGGTTTTATGTATTTTAAAGGCCCATCCAGGTACTGGAATTGCTAATTCTTTTTAGCTATAAATGCTGTGGTGTGTGGCACCAATTGAGCTACATACCTGTCCCTAAAATAAACCCTAAATAAATAAATGAATGCTGGAAACAACGTGGGTGGCACAGTGGTGGAGCGGTTAGCACTGCTGCGAGGCTCTGGGTTCTGGATTCAAATCCAGATCTGTGAGGAGTTTGCATGTATGGGTTCCTTGTGGGAGTTTCGGCTCCTCCCCACAGTCCATAAACATACCGCATAGGTGAACTGGTGACTCTAGATTGTCTGTAGGTGTGAATGTGAGCATGAAGGGTTGTTTGTCTCTCGCCCAGCGTCAGCTGAGATTGGCTCCAGCCCCCCTGAGACCCTGTAAAGGATAAATGGTTACAAAAGATGGAAGGATGAAACAACAAATAAAGAGAAGTGCTTAACACAACACTCTACTGTGTAAAATCAACATATAACTTGAACCATCATCATATATTTTGCTCAGTTAGCACACTTTAAAAATTTCAAAGAACTATAGATATATAATGTTGTCATTAGTTTTTACTCATTAAGATCACAGTCTGACTCACACAAAGCGTGGTGTATGTACAGCGTGTGTGTGTGTGTTTACAGTATGTGTGTGGAGTGTCTGAGGCGCCTGCAGACTGGGATAATCCCAGCTGAGCTGCTGACCTCGACACAAACCAGTTCAACAGGAGACCAGAACCCACAAACAGATGACAACAAAAAGGGGGGGGGGGACTCCACACATATATGCCCATATACACTGCATATATATACACACATACTGCATACACATAAACATACATATACAGGGGGAAGGGGATAATAGAAGAACAAAAAACAAAAAAATAACGAAAAAAAACAAGAAAAAAACAGAAACAACCTTAACTGACTTAATATTATAATTGACTGTTTGTAGAGCTGGGAGGTGAGCCTTCAGAAACTTATTCATGTCATACTGCACGTCTGCAGGCATCATGAGCCGACAACATGAACAAACTTCCTCCCACAGCAGCAGACAAAGGTGAATGTTTGTTTGGACAACACGGTGGAAACAAGGTCAGTGACATCATGTGATGCTGCTGGATCACGGCGAGGTGTTTGCACACGCCCAGTGAGAGTCCGACTCAGTGAAGCAGAGAAATGCAGACAGACAGAGATGAGCTGTAGATAATGGAAGGAAGAGATGTGAGATAGAGGCTTCATACTGACGAATGAAAGTGAAGGTGGAGGATGTGTTCAGGTCTCAGGTGTTCTCTGGCATTCAGCTGCTGTTATGTAAGAAAAAACAAAGATCTGAACCTCATCTTATCGACTCATCAGGTCTGAAATGTGCAGCTGAGGCAGAGACTGTGCTTCTGAGGAATGTTTCTGTCAGATCCTCTGTTCGTCCTCCAACAAAGCTCCACTCTGCATTATTCACATGATATATGTAATAAATATCTATAAAAAATATCTCATTATAATCTGTCTGTGTTTCTGATTGTTGGCCAAACAGAATCACTTCTGGCTCCGAGAAGGAAACATGTTTCATAGACTGAAAAGCTTCCTGTCCTCCGTCACGTCTTCATCACGTTAACAGATATTTTCAGCTCTTCATTCAGCTCGCCTTAGCTCAGTGCATTCTGTGCATTCTGGGTAATAAAGACAGCAGGAACGTCCCACTGCAAATCTACAGCTCAAGAACATTCTTTCATTAAATGACTATTAAATCACCAGCAGCCCCGACAGCTGAGGTCAGTCTGTGTGTGTTGGTTTTTGTGATTTAAACCAATATTTCGTATGAATACACAAAGACACTCGGCAGACATTTTAGTTTAGTTTAGTAGCGTGGGCGTGTTTGTGATGTTTAGCCTGCAGTCTGTCTGTGTGTGTGTGTGTGTGTGTGTGTGTGTGTGTGTGTGTGTGTGTGTGTGTGTGTGTGTGTGTGTTAATGAGTTTAGCAGACATTACAGTTGAAAGAGACTCCAGATTATGACTCTGTCTGGACTCAGTTTGGCTCAAAGTTAATGTTCTGATATGCTGATGGTGTCGTTTTGGCCTGATCCTGATCCTGATCCAGCTGTGGTATTTTATACCAGGTCAAGTCACTTTTTTAAAAATATATATAAAGTGCCAAATCACAACAAAAGTTATTTCATGACACTTTTTTAAAGCAGGTCTAAATCATAATGTTTAGGTTAATTATTGCCTCATGTAATTTGTCTGTAAATGTTTCTTATTGTTGTGATGAAATGAAAAAGAGTAAAAAAAAAAGGTCTCCACTGGTTACTTTTGTACAACCTAAGGCTAGCTGTTTCCCTCTGTTTCCAGTCTTGAAGCTAAGCTAACCTGCTGGGTGTGGCCTCATATGTAGCACACAGACATGGACGTGGAATTAATTTGAACATCTGGCTCTCAGGCCTGGAAAAGAAACAAATTTCGAAACAATCCCCAGACCCACGGATCCACAAAAAAAACATTGAAAACGCTGTAGTATGTATGCCAGGGCAGTAGATGGTGGTGTAACCTTTAAAAATCAACACCACAGAATAAGATCACAGCAACGGTGCAGCAAATCTAAATGGGAGGAGTATTAATAAATTTAACAGAGTCTGCAGCACAAAGAAAAACGGATAGTCCTACATTGTTTTTTTGTAGTTGTTGTTCTGTTCGCTCATGCAAATAATGCTGGAACCATAATAGGCATGTGCAAAGTCAGGCTGTGTCGTCATCCTTTTCAGAGGAGCTGCATTTTGCCGTTTTCAAAACATTACACTCCTGTTTTCAAAAGTTTGTGTTTTCAGGCCTCCAAAACGCCTTTGTTACGTAAAAAAAAAAAGACCAAAATGCAACAAAAGTTTACCGTTTAGGGTAAAACCAATGTCGCGTTAACGGCCCCTCAGATAAAGAGGAAAAGATTTCTCTAAATGTTGATCTGTTGCTTTGCAGCAGGATCGCACAATGTTGTTAACAATTTCACACATTAACACGTTGTTTGTAAATGATTAAATTGGCTCAAAACGAAACACTTATTTTATAACAAAGATCAGTGAGTCGAAAAATTGATATCGAGCGAGAGAGAGAGAGAGAGAGAGAGAGATAAAGTGTGTGTTTGTGTGTGGTGTGTGTGTTCAGAATAACAATGGGTTTTCTCTCTCTTCTGGTGCCTGCAGTGACAATTAAATGTGAGAGCAACAGCAGGCAGGATTAACACTCACACTCAAAGACACACACACTCTGACCATAAAGTCTTTAATTAATCCCGTCTCAACGAGGCTCTCAGTGAGGAGGATTCACCTCGGTTTGGTTCGACGGCCTTCAGGCACTGAAACAGAAACAGAGGAAGGTGTTGGACGAGCTGCGACCATAGATTTGTGTCTCCTCTGCTTCTTTGCCAGTTCCTCCCTTTTCTCTCAGACACCTTTCAGCCCTTCGTGGTGTAATCGGTGTCAGTTGGGTCGATCATTAGCAGCTGTTTCCTGCATTTTAGCTTGAAGATCAAAAACATCTCAGGGGAGACTTTCAGCTGGTCTTTGAGCCTCACTTTTGGTCCATCGGCTGAGGTGATGTCCGAGCTTCAGCTGGCCATAGAAGACCTTAAGTGGGATCCTCTGGCGTCCCGATAAGGTGGCCAAGGGGGCCCACGGATCCGGACAGAACCTTCGGTACATCTTCTGCGTTCATTTCGTACATATTAGAGCTTACGGATGCTGTCAGTGTCCGTGGAACATATAGCTTCAGGTACGGATACTTATGGCTACGAGGATGGAGACAGAGCAAAACATTTTTTTTAAAAGGAACAATGTAGACTATAACCCAATGTCTGCATGTACAGACAATAAAGATCCAAACGTATGTGAACGATTGATTTTACAACTGGATCAATTTTACACAGAGATGAGATGAGTCTCTGCTCACTATTACGGTCCTTTCATTCACACGTCCAGTGAACACTGGAACACTGCAGCCTGAGGACACACACACACACACACACACACACACACACACCTCACACACCTCACACACTGTATACATTTGCACCCTGTAGGGGGAAACTGTGCGTCGGTGCTAATGAGAGTTATTTAGTGATCCTGGATGTTAGCGATGACATCACTGTGACCTCTGAGATCACTGCCCTGAGGTGTGTTTCTGTGTGTGTGTGTGTGTGTGTGTGTGTGTGTGTGTGTAAAGTGTGAGCATTAGGTTCACCATGCAGTGTATTCAGGTATACTGTATTTATTCTTCTTCATGATAGTGGCTACAGAAACTACTTTTCTGGAGGCTGAAACCTGGATGAATCTGCTGGAGACCTCCAGTGAAAACTCCTCATCCTCCTTCCCATCCTGTGTAATGAGTACATATTCCATGGCTGCAGGTCTTCTGAGTGAAGAACTGAAGAATATGCATCTACTAAAAACAGTAGCTTCGGCTGATAAGAAAAAAGTCTGACACAGGGTTCTGCAGGACCCACCTCAACGCTGTCGTCATGACAGCTGATATTGTGCTTCAGATAAACCACAGCCAGATAAACCCTCTAGGGGGCCGTGGGGTAGAAATAGACTGAGGGGCTCTGTTGACCCCAGCTGCTCTTCCCACTCTTTGTACAATGTGTTTGTATTGGTTAGAACTTACATTTTCTGTATTTAGTTCAGGAATATCCTCCATACAATCAAGACTACTGAAGTAAGTCATGGTCCTCAGCATGATGGAGTAACATAGGTGTCATCTGAAGGCCCCTGTGAGTCCAGTTCATGTGTCTTCGTGTTGGATTAAAAAAAAAAGAAGTGTTTATGACATTACTTTTACACATCCTGTTCAAGGCAGGAATTTTGCGCCTTTACTGCGCCTCCCTGGTTTGTATAAACATTCCACAGGGCATAAAGGAAGGTTCCACCTCTTGATTCGACAGCGGAGATAATAAGCGCCGAATCTAATGTCTGTATTGATGCAGCAAGCTGCGAGGCGATAGGACAGGAGGAGAGAGGGATGTATTATGTGACCCACAACCAGGAGATTTAAAAAGCTAGAAGCAGTCTCTAAGTCAGAGAAGAAGAACATTCTCTGCAAACATCTTCAAATTAGAGCCCCTTAGACTCGAGCAGAGGTCGAGATCAAGAGTAAGGGTAAGAGTCACACTAAACACTGACGTTTGTTAGCACGTTGGCGGCGTGCTAGCCAAAATACTGGACCAAACTGTAGCAGCTTTATAGCACCACTGATAAATAAACAAAGAGGGCTTAGAGAAGGGTTTTCGTTGTGGTGCATACATTTCTCTTCTTCCTACCTCCTACGCTGTTTTTGTTGAAGCCTCTTTGTGGTGACAGTGTGCGTTAAAGACGTATACAGATACGGACGGAACCTTCCGTACGTCTTCTGCGTTCATTTCGTACGGATTTGGGCACGTTTTCTGAGAGCTTACGGATACGGATGGGATGGAGGAAAGGTTTTGGGGGACAGTGTAGCTACAATTTAAGCAAGTCACGACAAATGTGTGCGAACACAACGAAGAAGAAAAAAGTGAAGAGAAAAAGTGAAAAAAAACTCTCCGTCCTTAAGTCTCCATGTACCTGATGACCTCACAGACCACCGATGAGGACATCGTTACCTCCACTTTAGCCGCTTTGTATTTACAAGGTGCATCGTCACTACCTCCTATGACTCGCCATATTTGTTGTTGTTGAAACTTCTGACTCTTCGCTGCCCTCTTGTGGGCATATCGATGTCGATCTAAAGGATGTACAGAAGCATGTAGACCGTTTAAGGACGGACGTATCCATTTACGTACATTACCTCAGCTAAATGGCCTGTGTATGCTTGTTATTTCTGGGAACAGGTAGCAGAGAGAACATGATATTTATATTTATGGATTGGATTTCATAATGTAGCAGTGGCACAGTCCTCTGAAAAGAGTGCCAAACGAGTGACTGCTGTACCTATAATCTTTAAAAGTGGACTGTATGCTGTCAGCATTAATCATCAGGTACCTTTACTGGATCACCTCACTCTGTGTGTGTTTATGTGTGTATGTGTGTGTGTGTGTGTTTAAACGACACTGAAACATCAATATAGTGATGGAGTTTCTGCTGAGAGGGAGCGACAGTAAATTATATTATTAATTCAATAATGTGATGAAGCTGAAGGGACGAGAGACCTGGAGGGGAAAAGCTGTCATAAAAAAAGACTGCTGGACGAGAGAGTAAAAGGAAGAGAGAGAGAGAGAGAGAGAGAGAGAGAGAGAGAGAGAGAGAGAGAGAAAGAGAGAGGTGGTGACACATCACACACACACACACACGGTGATCTGTTAGTGTGTCCTGCAGTAAAACATGTGCAGGTCGATGTTTTATTGGCAACAGAGGAACCTTTATGTTCCTGGATTTACTGTGTGTGTGTCTGTGTGTGTGTGTCTGTGTGTGTGTGTGTGTGTGTGTGTGTGTGTGTGTGTGTGTGTGTGTGTGTGTGTCTGTGTGTGTGTGTGTGTGTGTGTGTGTGTGTGTGTGTGTGTGTGTGTGTGTGTGTGTGTGTATACGCCAGCTCAATGTCTTCATTGCAAATGAAGACATTCATTTTATCTGCAGGAGAAAATTAACTGGAGGAGACAAGATGTCTGAACCACAAGTGTTGCTGCATCTCTGTCTGTATTTTATCTGCTCTGTCAATTGAGCCACAAAGTGTGAAAATCAAGGTCACAAATTCTGGTCGCACAGGAATGAAGATAAAAATCTAATCTGTTAGGGAAAACAGGGCGTACAATAAAATCAGAGTCAGCTGAGCCCAAGAGAGAGTCTGAAACCTCAGAGTAGAAGCTGTAGCTACAGATGGTTTAAGAAAGAAATTATGTAAGAAATGAAAGAATTTTTTTTTTAAATGTACTCAGCAATGCAGCACTCAGAGAGCACAAACTACCATAACTAACCCATAACTAATGTAGGCTAGCCGTCTCAATAGGCTTTGATTTAGGTAGCTAGCTAACTTTAACCACAGCCCACCTCCATACAGCCTGTTCACTCCATATTATATTATACCGAAATCAGCTGTAGTTCACCTAGAGGGCGCTAATGAAGGAGTCCTACATAGAGTGAATGGAGCTAAACGGCTAAAATAATTATTTTCACATACTTCTAGACAGTAGTTTGTGCTCTGTGCCCTTGGTGCAATAAATACAACAACGGATGACACTCATGCTTGCCCATGTCTTTAATTCAGAATTAAATTCTTTAATTCTTTGCTGAACATTTCTAATTTTCGTTTGACTTATGGCCCTTTATTTTTAATATTTTCACGGTTGTAAAAGGAACAATTTTTTCTAAAAAGAAAATGTTTAAGATAGGTGGATGGAATTTTGTGGAGCCCTTTAATATAAACCGACTTAGAAAATTACTGCCGAAAAGCTATTTTAAGAGGAGTTAAAGCCCTTGATTTGAATTTTGTACTTGGCACATAATGTTGTTAATGTGAGCTATTTATTTATTGTCAATCGTTGTAGATTGACTTTGAAAATTACTGTTGAAAAATAATGTTTTGCTGGAGTTATGGGCCTTGTTTTGAAATGTGCCTCTGGAACATGGTGTTGCTCTTATGAGCTACTGTATTTCCTCACAAACCACTACGCACATTAAAATGCAATGCTTCCCAGCCCGCTCTTCATCACTCCTCTGCCTCCTCTGCTGTTTTAAAATGGCCTTTTCTTCCTCACGTTCTACTTAAGCCTCCCTCCGGCAGCAGCAGCTGTGAGGAGATGTTTATGTATCTGTTAACATGTTCGAGCCTGACCGACTGTCTGCTCCTTCATCTCCTCCACCCTGACCCTCTGTGTGACCTCTGACCTCTGACCCCTCATCTCTCTGCTCCTCTGAGACTTCCTGAGGCTTGATGAGAGGAGGAGGAGAAGAAAAAATGAAAAGATTTCCATCCCAGCTGAGTCTAAATTGCTGGATGAAGATGATTTTTAGCCTATTAGCAGCAACTGTCAGTCCTGTTTGACTGAAGTATCTCAACAGCTGTTGGATGGATGGCGACGGAACATGGTTCAGATGTTCAGAGTCGCCTCAGGATGTAATTTCTGCTAATCCACTAATGCTGGGATGGAAACACAATACGATGGTGAATGTGGCTAACATTGTACCTTTTAATAACAAGCCAGATACATTTTATTTATAGAGCTCGAAAACATAACATTGTCGCATGACACTCTCCATAATCAGGATCCAGACTCTTTAATTTACAGACAGAAAGTGCCTTTAAACAAGCAGAAACAACAAGAGATAGATGAGGAGAAGGAGAGAAGAAGATGGTTCCATAAGACAGGAGCTGAAGGTTCAGGCTCTGACTCTAAGTACTGTAATATAAAGCTGCATTTCCACTGTGTAGCACCAGCTCGACTCGACTCGCCTTGGTATCCGGTTCTTTTCTGCAGGTGGTTTTCCATCCATAGAACCTCCTCAGGGTAGATGGACGCCGTGGCGTAGTAATGAGTTACATTTACTCTGTTAGATTGAAATGTTTGGAGTAAAATGTTCCTTTCAATGTAGTTTTAATCCCGATTAGTTTTGATTACAATTATGAACTTATTCCTTAATGCATTCAAGCACATATTGTTAAAAGACGTGGTCATGAAATGGAATTCTTTTTACACTCAAAGTATATTTTGTTGTTTTTACTTAAATTTTTAAAGGAGAATTTTTTTACGAGTAATGGAGTATTTTTATATTGTGTAATTACTTCTTTAACTGAAGTAAATGATTTTAATGGTTAACTAATACTAAGCATTAACGAAGAGCTGTGTGTGTGTGTGTGTGTGTGTGTGTGTGTGTGTGTGAGCTCTTTCTTTCATCTGCCCTCCAGCCTGTAATGACCTCAGCTAATGAACACACCTTTAACATGCTAATGACACCCCCACCCCACCCCCCCAACACACACACACACACACACACACAAAGCCTGTCAGCAGGTTAATTGCAACATTAATCAGACAGAGGTTGAAGAGGGGACACGAGAAAACACACAAACTAGGCCTACATTTATAATAATGATAATAACAATAATAAAAATGATAATAACAATAATAAATAATGATAATAATAATAATAATAATAATAATAATAATAATAATAATAATAAAAGTAAAATAAAAATAAAAATGATAATAATAATAATGATAATCTCAGAACATTATTAAATTAGATGTCCCAATATGCCCGACCACAAATCCATATTTCAGTGTCTTAATCCCAGTTTCTGTGAAATGCAGCGATCCATTTGCTTCCCTTTTCATTTTTGTCAGTCCCTAAAAACAACTCCAAGTTCTTGTTGAATAAATTCATACAACCAATCACACAGCAGTTCTTTCCCATTCTAGATGGGTTTTTTTTCCTGTTTTTGCAGCATTCAAGCTGAACGGTAGAGGCTCATTAATGCTCTATGTTAAATATATATACGGATACGGATGGAGCTTTACGAACTCCGTGTTCATGTCGTATGTATTTGTGAACGTTTTCAGAGAGCTTACTGATCTGGACTTGACAACAATAAGGAGCAATTACATCAGAAATAGTTGAGGGCAGTGTTGCTACAATTCAAGCAAGACACGACTGCTGTGTACGAACACAACGAAGAAGAAAAAAGGGAAGTGAATAGGTGAATAAATTTACTTGACACATTATCACAACCTCCCCCGACCGTCACCATATTTGTTGTTGTTGTCGGAAAGAAAAAAAAATGTTGTTTATGTTTTAAAAATCAAAATCAAAGCCTTCATCCAATGGGCTCCTTAGTTTTTGAAATGTGATGATGAGTCCTGTGAGGCTCCTGATGGATTTTATGTGCTTACTTCCTGTTCCGACACAGACACTTGAACATGCTGGAAGCCATCTGTGTTTATCAGCTGATCTGGAGTCAGTCTCTGCTTTAACTCAGTCTAGGTCTCTGCTGGCTTTGAGGCTGCTCTGTGGGGTCAAGGGTCACAAATAAGAGGTCTTCACCTCACATCTGAACTCGTCCTCCTGCTGAAACTTATTGTGTCTCCATAAAATAAAAAATAAAAAACACTTAAGATGGATGAATTTTCCCCTGCAGTGTCTCTTGTCCTCTTTGAGCTGCTCCCTGCTCAGCCTCCATCCAAAATAGATCGACCTGGTTTTCAGAAACCAGGTCATTTTCAGTCACATAGAAACACTTTAGCAGGTTTTATTGTTCTCAGAGGACTGAACTGCATGTGAGGACGTCTCATACAGGAGGTCCTGTTCCTCCTCCAGGGGTTTCACTTGTTGATTCTATCACTCTAGTGCTAGCTAGCACTTTAGCTATATCTAGCAATATAATGCTAATAAACAACCAATTGTCATTCGCTGGCTAGGAAGCATTCATAACTCAAGCCTATCTAATACACGACAGTAGAGTTATTACTTACCTGTGTCTCGTTGTGTTGTAATTCATAACTGCAGACTGTGTCGATGTAAGGCTCCTGTGATTGGCTGAAAAGGAAGGAGACATCCGATTGGCTACAGATAATTATGTTTTATAAAAGTACACAAATGTGAATGTAGTAAATGAATGTAAATGCAGGTTCAACAGTCTCTATATAAATGTAACATCATCAACATAACTTTAAATACATATATATGCAGATTTCTATTACATTTATCTATTTAAAACTTCTTCCACCAATGACATCATCATCATCTCTCTCTCTCTCTCTCTCTCTCTCTCTCTCTCAGTGCAGCGCTACCTGGGGTTTAGCTGGAGGGCGTTGTCAGAGGGTCTTACATGCAACAAAAGATGTTTTTTTCTAAAGTGCATCTTAATGTGGGGCAGTGCTGTATATTCTGTAACATGCCTGAATCTGTGTATCACGTGTTTATTGAATGGGATGTCGTTATAGTCTTTGCTGTCTGCTGTCTGTGGGAGGAAGGGAGGATGGGAGTGGGTGTGTCTGCAGGGCAGGGGCCCAGATATTCTAGGACAAAAGACAAGAATGTTGTGATTATTATTTTCTTGACACTACTTGGCTCAAACAGGTTGCAGGTTTAAGGCTGGTGGACTCTGAGGTAATAACATTCATAATGAGGTTTATGACCTCATGTTTCAGATGATGTGTTTTGTGTAAATGAGGCTGTTTGAGTTTGAGGGGGATGAAACTGCTTATCTGGTAAGGAAAAGTTATGATGATGCTCAGTATTCTTTACAGGATTGGTGTGTGTGTGTGTGTGTGTGTGTGTGTGTGTGTGTGTGTGTGTGTGTGTGTGTGTGTGTGTGTGTGTGTGTGTGTGTGTGTGTGTGTGTGTGTGTGTGTGTGTGTCATACAATGCTGTAACTAGTAATTGGTAGACATGCTTTAATAAAGGAGGTTGAGAATCAAACGTCTCTCTCTCTCTCTCTCTCTCTCTCTCTGTCTCTCTCTCTCTCTCTCTCTGTCTCTCTCTCTGTCTCTCTCTCTCTGTCTCTCTCTCTGTCTCTCTCTCTCTCTCTCTGTCTCTCTCTCTGTCTCTCTCTCTCTCCTGACACCGTCACAAGTCTTTGGACCAAAGCTGCCACTCAGCCAGTCAGATAATTAACCTCTCCCTCTTCCTCTTCATCAGTCTGTTCTTTATTCTCTAATTTCCTCTCTCTTTGTCTGTCTGTCTCTTTCCCTCTCTCTCTCACACACACACACAGACACACACACAAATACATAGAGACTATCTGTCAGTCATCCCTGCTGTGTTTCCATGGAAACAGGAGGAAGCAGCGGTCCAGGTCTGGCTGTGTCTGTGAAGTCTGTGTGTGTGACCACAGTAGATGTTTGAAGCTTCAGTGCAGCTCAATAAAAATTAAAGCTGAAAGCAGCGTTGAACGGGCCCTCGCACACCGGCGCCTGACGGGGCGTGTGTCCATCAGGGCGTGTGCCCGTTGGGCCTTGAGCCATCGTCGGCCTCACGACTGCACACCTGAATAAATGCAAGACTCTGTATTTGCATGCATTTTGGACACTGACGGACGGATTGTGATGTACCTTATTTTGTCCACTATGTTGCGCTAGACCCCACCTAATAATTTCGACTTATCTTTGATTATCTCATGTGAAGGCCACACCATGAAAATGTAATCAAAATCAAACAAAAATTGTCACATGAGACATTTTCGCATTTGCCCGCAGGTGGTGCTTTGACTGTTACTCAATATTGTTGAGTAGACGTCTTCAGGGTGGATCTTTAAACATATCTACCAAATTACATACATGTAGGTTAAACACAGACTCGGGGATGCTTATTTGAAGTTTTACAGGGGGCGCTGTGGAGCCAATTTGGCACAACAGATCCTGTAAACCATATTAGATTGTAAGTAGTACAACTTTTGACGAGTGTGTCAATTTTGGTGAGCATCTGAGCTTCCCTGGCCTCTCAACACCAAGTTCCTGTTTGATGGCGAACATCAAACGTCGCGAAGCCGCCATTAGACCCAAACTCACAATATTCACAATAATGACTCATCAAGGCCTTATGGCTTTACTGACCAAATATTAGGTCACACGCTTCGTGCTCGGGCCCTAATAATTCCTTGCAGTACAATAGGGTCCTCCCACCCTCAGTGCTCGGGCCCAAATTACACATCAAATTTGGAAAGAAGCGCATTTTTGTTGGAAAAAAATGCATTAATTAATCGCTACCTGGTATTTTGAAGAAAGATTACTCCAAAAGTTGGAAAGATATGCATTACCGGAGGAAAAAAAGCATTATTTTGACCATTACATAGTATGTCATGGTAGGATTACTCTAAAAGTACAGAGTAAAGGTACTTCATAATAAAGGTAATTGTAGGTTTCTGTGTCCTCAAACGCAAAATATAAGCATCAATAATGCACTATTGAAAATTAAGTTTTTATTACACATCAGATTTGGAAAGAAATGCATTATTGGAGGAAAAAAGCATTGTTTTGATCGTTACATGGTATTTCAAGGTAGGATTACTCAAGGAGTAAAGAGTAAAAGTACTTCAAAATAAGAGTAATTGTAGGTCTCTATGTCCTCTAACCGAATATATAAGTGTCTTGAAAGCAATATTGACAATTAATGTTTTATGACACATCAAAGTTAGAAAGAAATGCATTATTGTAGGTGAAAAAAGCAATATTTTGATCATTGCATGGAATTTCAAGGTAGGATTACTCCAAAAGTACAAGGTACAAGTACTTCATAATAATTGTACTTGTAGTGCTATATGTCCTCTAACAAATTATATGAGTGGCATGAATACACTATTGAAAATAAAGGTTTTAAGACACATCAAATTTGGAAAGAATTGCATTATTGTAGGAAAAAAGCATTAGGGATAGGGTTAAGGTTGGGCTAGGGTTAGGGTTAGGGTTGGACTAGAGTTAGGGCTGTTATGGTTAGGGTTAGGGTTGGACTAGGGTTAGGGTTAGGGTTAGGGTTGGGCTAGGGCTAGGGTTAGGGTTTTTAGGGTTAAGGGCAGGGTTAGGGTTGTTAGGGTTAAGGGCAGGGTTAGGGTTGTTAGGGTTAGGGTTTGACTAGGGTTAGGGTTAGGGTTAGACTACGGTTAGGGTTGGGCTAGGGTTAGGGTTGTTAGGGTTAGGGTTAGGGTTTGACTAGGGTTAGGGTTAGGGTTGGGCTAGGATTAGGGTTAGGGTTAGGGTTGGGCTAGGTTTAGGGTTAGAGTTAGGGTTGGACTAGGGTTAGGGTTAGGGTTGGGCTAGGGTTAGAGTTAGGGTTCTTAGGGTTAGGGTTGGGCTAGGGTTAGAGTTGGGCTAGGGTTGGACTAGGGTTGTTAGGGTTAGTATTCTTAGGGTTAGGGTTGGGCTAGGGTTAGGGTTAGTGTTGGACTAGAGTTAGGGCTGTTATGGTTAAGGTTAGGGTTGGACTAGGGTTAGGGTTAGGGTTGTTAGGGTAGTATTAAAGGGCAGTGCTGTTTATATCTAATTTTAATCTGAGACTCCAAATATATCCTCATCTGGACCAAATTAGTTGTGCAGCATAAGTTACCATGGTGATCCAGGATAAATGCAGCTTCCTTTGTGACATTAGAAACTCTGGCTTTAGGCTCAACATATCTGGTATTAATCTCACTCTTTTTCTTCACCCCTCAGGAACCCTGCTAAAACCAGTCCCACCAGTAGCTGAAGCAACATGAGGACAACAACCGTGGATCGACAATTCCGTGATCAATATTTGTTTTTTATAAATAAATGAAAATCTTGAATCTTAATAGAAATCAGGTGCCTTAGGTATTGGATCCAGATGTTGTGGTATTTCTCACCTCTAACGTCCCCCCCATCAGCACAGAGTGCTGTGTGTTCAATCCAAGCTTTATCCTGGTATGGTTCAGGAGGCTGGTACTGGTCCCTGTTGAACTGGTTATGTAGAAAGAGACAAAAATAATGTTCATGTGCACATTTGTGTGAAATCTACAGTTCTACAACGCCATTGTCGTCGTATTAATTACAACAGAGAGATCATGAATTAAAATAATCTTCATATTGATTCTTTTGTTCATTTTAGTATTGAAAATAATCAAAAATGAATTCATCAATATTTGTGACTGAGCTGATGAAGGACACTGCCCTTATGATGGTAACCCCTCGCTGACCTTTGACCCTGGAGTTCAGCTGGTGAAGCAGCAGATGAACGAACCTGCATTAACTTATTGATTCATTCTTTATTGTTTGTGTCAGAGTGGCTGCGGAAGAGTCGACATCATCATCATGATGATTCAGCAGTTTGGAGCGGACTCCCTGTGAGGTCAGGAAAAATCAGCTCATCAGGGCCATTAAAGGGCCATTACACCTAAAAAAAACTGTGTCTACAGCCATGCTAGCAGCTCAGTGAGACTGCACCACTAATAATCCACACTCCAGCTCCAAAACCTACAGGAGAACAGAGGGAACCGTCGCAGACACAGGGAGAACATATCAACACTATACCCAATAACAAAATACCAAACAAACTATGAAGGTGGAACAAGCGTAACAGTGACAACCAGAGGGCACTCAGAGAGCATATACCCGGCATGACCCGCCCTACTCTGCTTCTGATTGGCTGGGCATGATGATGACATTTCTCACACAGCCCCTCACTGAAAGAACATGAGAAACGTCACAACAAGGCAATCAGAGGCAGAGCAGGGGGGGTCATGACGTCGCCATAGTAGGATTGGGGCGGGGGGGGGGGAAATTATATACTGTATACATATCAAATAAATATAAAATATATATCAAACTGAGGTAAACCATGGTAACAATGGCAAACGATGAAAGTATTAAAAAAAATTACACCTAGAAAAATGAAACCTTACTTAAAGTTGAAATAAAGCGTTCTTGACAGACATAAAAATATCTCACATTCTGTTTTAGCCATAGAGTCAGGTTCAAAGGTCAGGGTTAGAACCACTGAGTGTCCTCACAAGTACTGTAATACAGATGTGTGTGTGTGTGTGTGTGTGTGTGTGTGTGTGTGTGTGTGTGTGTGTGTGTGTGTGTGTGTGTGTGTGTGTGTGTGTGTGTGTGTCCTTAGAGACACAGCTGTGTGTGTGTGAGCTATTCTTCACCCAGCGGCCATGTTAGAAGAGAGGAGGAGAGAGAGTCATTTGTTTTGTTGGAGCAGCCTGTAGTCGGGTGGAGATGAAGATGGAGGTGCGTGTGTGTATGTGTGTGTGTGTGTGTGTGTGTGTGTGTGTGTGTGTGTGTGTGTGTGTGTGTGTGATTCATACGAACTCTCCTGGTATTTAAAACTCTTTTTTTTCCCACTTTTGATTTCAAACAGCAGTTCTAAGTGGAACCCGTTACCGAGTTCCACCTGAACATAGTTTACATCCACACATCAAATTATAACTAACAACAACTAAAAGTCGACTTTTTTTTTTTCAAGCTTTGAACCATGCCACATGGTCTTCATCAGCTAGTGGAGCTTTTAAATGCTATGAAATCATAACACACACACAGTGAACATCAGGAAAATGATCAAGACCTCATAAAGCAGACCAAACCTGTCCACACCTGTTTACATCTGTCCACACCTGTCTTCATGTCATTAGCTATAACCTTCCCATCCAATGAAAGAGAGCAGGGCATTCTAAACATTATGTGGATCCGTTGTTGTTCTTCATTATCTTACTATAACTATGAGGTCCAGATCTCGTCCATGTCCTGCAGAAATAAATGTGTTTACTCAGTGAAGCATCGGTGCATCATGTAGGCGGCAGCGTGGGCGTGTTTGTGATGTTTAGCCTGCAGTCTGTCTGTGTGTGTGTGTGTGTGTGTGTGTGTGTGTGTGTGTGTGTGTGTGTGTGTGTGTGTGTGTGTGTGTGTGTGTGTGTGTGTGTGTGTGTGTGATACTCATCTCCCTCTGCAGTCATTCATCTCTGGGGTTCTGGATTAAAGACACCTAACATTATTTTGTTATATGAATTGTGAATACAGATCCCTGCTGGTTCTTTAAATAGAGGGTCTGAGAAGGAAAACAACTAGATTAATCTAAAGGACAGACTGTTGTATTATTTTTGTAAATACTGGGTATAATATGCACTATACTGAAGCTCTAGCTAAAGTTGATTTAGGAAGACTTCTTTGCACACTTAGTGTATTCATATAGCATCCTGTCATTCACACCTCTCACATGTGTCTTAATTTCCTGCTGTCACTGTCTGGAGCCATCAGCTGAGCTATCAGCTGTCATCACCTACTCTCATCTCTCCAATAAGCTCTGCTGTTATGCAAACCCTCCACGTCTCCTTCTCTGCTCAGTCTTTGCAGGTTCACCAACTTCATCATTTCATCAGCCTCATCAGTCTCAGCAGAGTCATCAGCCACCACCACCACCACCAGTGCTTCTATGGTGAGGATTTATCCTGCTGCTGCCCTTCGATCACAATCTCCCTGAAGAGTCTGAGCACCAAAAACTTTCTGACAGACTAATTGCTACATATCATCTGTTGCAATAAACAATTATTTCTACTACATTCACACATCTCTCCTGATTGAACTGAAGTGCTAAAACTGTATATTGAGCTAAATTATGTCTTGACCACAAAGTCAAATCAATGCGATCATTACACATTGATTTTCTTCAAACAAATCCACTCAAAAATAAAATATTTTTGATTTCACACCATCAATTTAGTTTTTTTGCTTAATTTCTCATTTGCAGAAACTAAACTATGATCCAAAAACAGCAGACATTAGACTGTGATTCTGTCCCATCATTTCTGTTATTAGAAAAATGAAACCATGAAAGAAAGAAACATATGAAAACTGACTGGGGTTGAATCTATTAAAGATTCAACTCTCAGATTTGGTTTCCAGATGTTGTCGATGGATACAGAGGTTGTAAAACTGCTGCCTGTCTGTTTCATCCTTTGCCAGGACGCTTTAAAGTCCACATTATGAGCAGGAAAACTCAGCCACCTCCTCCTCCATGATATAAAAACAGTCTTCCTGTCCTCTTCATGTCCTTTTCTCCTTCTTTTTCCTCCTCCCTCCTCCTCCTCCTCCTCCTCGTTCTGCTCTCTTCTGCTAGTAAAGTACAGACTGTGTTCAGAGCTGAAGGGGCTGCAGTCACCGTGTGTTTATGATTGATTTCCTGAGAACAGCTCCAACAACGCTGTTCGGCTTATTTTCTCTTCCTGCCTGGAGGGTATTGACCTGCAGTCAGTCTGCAGAGAACATTCAGCCTCTTGTTTCTGTCTAAATAAAGCTGTGCGAGTTTGATTATTAGGAGAGGTCAGAGGGGTCAAAGGTTAAAAGCATCCTGAAGGATTTTTTTATGACTCCTCTGGAGCCTGAAAATAGTCCTTTTTTCTACTTTTCCTCCATTCAACACCTTTTCAAAGTAGTCATTCTACAGCAAAAGGTTCTCTGTCTGTGTTTTACTACTATATCTGATGTTTTTAATGAATATTACAGCTGCATTAACGTGAATTTCTACTGTAGATGTTTAAAGTTGAGCTCATTATAACTGCTTTACTGTTGGCCAGTTTAATCATATTCTATAAAATCATCATGGTTGTTGCATAGCTGTCCTGTGAGAACCACGAACCTTCAGACTAAAGACTAAATATTCTTAAAAATTTCTTAAAACTCTTCACTAAAGAGCTGAGCATTTGAAAAGTAATGAAAATGTAGAGGAGTAAAAAGTGCAGTTACACAAGTACAAAGCACGCAAAGGCAGCATAGAGAAGGGTCATTGTTGTGCCACTATTGTGCGATCTCTGTGTTAAAAGGGCTCACACTGCATTTGAATATCATAATAGTCATTAAATTACAGAAAATTGAAAAATATACACGACTATCATTATGTCAAAAAAAAGGGGCCTGGTAGTAGGCCTAATGCAGTTCTTCCACCAGAAGGTGGAGGTAATACACCTACAGGCTGTTTGCAACCGCTATTAAGGAAAGAAGAAGAACGCACTATTACCACCAGGTGCCGGTAAAACAGGTGTGGCGCTGCACCAACAGCAGAGACATGCTACAGCCATCAAGAAGTGTGGTGTGGAACTCCTTTAAAAAATAAAGGAAAATTAGGTGCAGTACCAACTCTGCCAGGTAAAACTATCTTATTACAAGTCTCCCATAAATATTCATATCTTCATATTCATTAGAGAGCAAGAGAACAAAGACGACGGCCATCATCTCACAGATGATAACTAAAGACATGCTTCCCATCAGGTTTGTTGAAGGCGACAGTTTTCGAACTTTGGTGGAGTTTGTAGAGCTTGAGTTCACAGTGACGTCCAGAAGAACTGTTATATAGACTGGAGAACCCCCCCATTATGCCTTTGTGACGTTTATACAGAACGATGAAGTGCAATAAAGGCCCAACAGTCCCGCCTTGAACAGGCTGTGGAAAAGGGGTTACTGATTGGTCAGCACCATGGAGGTGATAATGTGGGCGGGATTTGAACTTCTGTGTTTTCCTTTCTGTCAGTGCCATGTGAACGACTGACGTCGACACCAAAAACATCCTCAGGAGAGGCTGATCATTCAACAACGTATTTAAATGACATCACATCTGGTCTCCTTTCATTGGTGTTAACAACACTTTGACTGCAGATGAAATAGTTCTTTTATAGAGCGACTGAAGGTGATGAAGATGATCTACTTTCTTAAATCAATGTTAGAAAGAATTTGAACCACCGGTTCCTATAAAAACACACATTCACGGTTTATTTGGTTGAAATCTGTTAAATCTGAAATACACACACACACACAGCTGCTGCCGAGTGTGAAGGGCAGCGGGGATTTACTGAATCTGAAGGTGTTGAATGAGTCGAGCAAATGGCTGCAGTGTGCACTTGTGTGTGTGTGTGTGTGTGAGTGTGTGTGTGTGTGTGTGTGTGAGTGTGTGTGTGTGAGTGTGTGTGAGTGTGTGTGTGTGTGTGTGTGTGTGAGTGTGTGTGTGTGAGAGTGTGTGTGAGTGTGTGTGTGTGTGTGTGTGTGTGTGTGTGTGTGTGTGTGTGTGTGTGAGTGTGTGTGTGTGAGAGTGTGTGAGTGTGTGTGTGTGTGTGTGTGTGTGTGTGTGTGTGTGTGTGTGTGTGTGTGTGTGCATGTTTAAGGGCACCCTCAAGGATTTCCTGTGTGTAACACTGCAGTGATTTATTACTCTGTTCACTTTGAGCTGACAGCCTGATCCAGTATGTGTGTGTGTGTGTATATGTGTGTGTGTGTGTGCGTCCCTACATAGTCAGTCTGTTGTGCTCTTGCAGCCAAACCTGCAGCTCAGATGGAAAAACTGGAAAGAAAAAGAGAAAAATAATATTTCAGAGCAGAGCTGCTGCGTTCAAGTTCCTCAGGAAAGCAGACTCTCTCTCTGAATAAGCTTCCCCTCTCTTCTACTTGAAGAGATATCTGTTCTATAAAAACAAGACTTAGAGACGGACCATTTGTTTCGCTTACTTCACTTATCAGATTTTTTGTTTGTATTGCTTGTTCATGTATGACAATCTGGAGGTTTGCTAACACTACGGCTAATCTATCTCTTTTGGGTGCATTCATGGCCATTTTCACTTGAACTCATTGTCAAAAAAAATACTTTTTGCTATTAGCTACTCTGACAAATGTCACTATATTCTCTGTTTAAATAGCAGCTCAGACACTTTTCTTGCTTTTTGGATGAGCCGGTCAGTCCACCCAGTTCAGACTAAAACATGTCAACAACTATTGGATGGAGTGCGATAAATGGGGTAACTTGTGAGGAAGAAGTTACACTATGGGAGGCTGGGTGACTGTCTGAAGGAAGCACAACCCTTTGTAAAAGCCCACAGGTCCAACAACAACAAGGCACAGTGACATCGTAATGACGTTACAAGGCAGCCTACTAAGTAAATCAATGTTGTGGGTGGATGGATACACTGTTTTTCATCAAGATATAGTCCCAGCAGTAATTCCCCATAAACCACAAACTGTGGATCTTTGCACAGAACCACATTGGCTGTTTCCCATCAGTATAATAAGCTAATCATGTTTAGATTACAGCTCTGCATCCCAACATTAGAAAAAAAATACAACAAGCATCAACTGTAAGAGGCGATGAAGATACTTAGTGTGACCTCAAGGATCACATTTACAGGGTAACTTGGAGAGAGTTTGTGTTTGAACATTGTAGCCTGACTACTGGGATCCGTGAAGGATTATGTTCTGGCTCCCATTCTCTTTTTCCTTTACAGCAAGTCTTTGTCTCTGTTTTTCACTCACATGACTTTTGCAAGCAAAGCTATGCAGACGACACTCAACTAATTCTGTCTTTACCCCCAGTCTGAAATCAAGGTGACAACACAAACTTCTGTGTCTGTCTGACATCTTTTAGTGGATGTCTGTACACCAAGCTCAACCTGGACAAGACTGAGCTGCATTCCCTTCCCATCCATGGCCTCTCCACGAACAGTGAGAACTCTGTGGTGTCCCCAGTGCAAACTGTGCTGCGTTGTGTTCACTGAAGTGAATGTGTAAGAGGCACAGACTAGAGCTACTGTTAAGTCTGTGTTCTGCTTTAGCGTCGCAGCTGCTAACACAGTCTGGGTGTCAGCATTCATAACATACCCCAGTCCTGTCCTTTCAGCAGAAAAAGCTATTTTTATATGTGTTTTTTTTAAACCCACCAGCATCAATAACAAGAAGTTATGTGATTATGTTCAAAATAATTTATCGTGTTTTTCCATTTCACTCTTACAAGGACAAATGTTGAACTATTCCTTTAACACTAGCATGGAAAGAAACAGTAATCCAGTTCTGCCTGGTTAGCGATCTTGTGTATATCCGTCACAGTCTGTGGCTGGATGATGCTGGACTGTGCAGCAGCAGCAGATTTAGAGACAGCGCTGCAGTGGTCTGAGTGAAATGAATGAGGTGGCGGAGCAGTGAGAGTGTGGAGCCTGCATGTTAATGAATCCCAGGAGAGGAGGCCAACACACACACACACACACACACACACACACACACACACACACACAGAGGTCCCTGTATGGAACACATAGATCACGTTGTTATCAGTTATATTCATTTTGGTAACATGAACCAAAATAACCTTACAGACAAATATGTTGAATTCACATAGTCACACTAATTTGATTGTCTCCATAACATCAGATAAAATTTTGTCTAGAAATGTGAGTCAGATTAATGTTTGCAGTTAATTTATTCAGAGTCAATAGATTTTGATTAACTTTAGTATAGGGGTGAGTTTATTAAAGAATTTAAATATTAAATTAAAGCTGCAAGCAGCGTTGAACAGGCCCTCGCACCCCGGCGCTCCTCGGGAGGTGTGCCCGTCGGGCCTTGCACCAACTTTGGGCTAAAAAAATATTTTTAAAAAAAGTCTGTTTTTGCTGTAGGGTTGTTTTTTAGTATCTAAAATTACATTACAGTCATGTGTTTTATTAAATATGTTTGATGGAGACATCAGGGGATGAGGACTGATCAGTTCTCATCACTGAAAAACTCTGAACATGTGACAACTTTCATGGCCAAACATCAAAATTTGATGAAAGTTGACGCAAAGCCACGCCCACACCATTCAGCGAACACTCAAGATTTTAACAACTTTTCGTCCTCATGGGGTTCAAATAGTACTGACCAAATTTGAAGTTGATTGGGTAAAATCTCTAGGAGTTCGTTCAAATACAAAGTGTGTGATTTTTCAAAAATGGCAAAAAATGGCCACAGAAATCAAAATGGCTGACTTCCTGTTTGTTTGAAGGCATTGCTCCCAGAGCCTTTTTTGTTGGTCTCAGTCAGTTACATTTGTGTCCTGAGTTTCATACATGTACGTTAAACTGGAGGCAGGGGCTGAACGTTAGGGGGCGCTAGCGAGCCATTTTGCTACGCCCTTTTCCAATCACCATATCACACGTAAATTTCACACCCGACTAATTTTTCCACCAACTTTCATGAGTTTTTGAGTATGGGAAAGTCCCCAAAAAGGCGATTCACTTCGGAAAAAAATAATAATAATTGCTTGCAGAACAATAGGGTCCTCACACGCTTAGTGCTCGGGCCCTAATTATTAAAGTCTAAGGTGGACCCGGGTATGGATGCAGATTCTGGATGACTTTTTGACTTTCTGTAACACAGAAGGGCCTTTTTTATGTAAATATTTTGCCAAAATCATGAAAAATAATAAGCCAATTAAAATAAAAATAACCACACATGAACAACTCATGATATTCCATCACTATGCACTACTGGATCCAGATCTGGGGCATTAAAATATATATTTGGAGGGGGTAATATGCATTGGGTCACACCATGATAACAGAGGGGTAAAAACATGGAACTGCCACCAATATGTAGCTGAGATTTCAGGTATCTATGAAAGGTAAGAAGTTATATCTAGATGAAAAATATGGCAAATATCCATCATTACGGAAATTCATATTTTTGATAACTCATAAACTACTGATGATAAACACGTTTCCAAATGCTAGCAGTAGGTTTCCAGGGTCAAGGACTAAGGTGGTACCACTTAATTTGTCTTGAGGCACATCATGGTGGTGATACACCTGATAAACAGTTGTTACAGGAGTTTGTTTTGATATATCCTGCAAACTATTTTCTGATTGTTCAGGTTTTTGTGACTTTAGCCCCATTTCTCTGCAAAGCACCATCTCTACTCGACTCGACTCGACATCATGTGCTTCTCTGCAGGTCGTTTTCCATTACGGGATAGTATCTCTCCTCAGGGTAGATGGACGCTGCGCAAAACTGCCTTGACGTATTCTTCAATGCAACACACACCTCTCGTGATCCTCTCATCAGCTGTTTAAGACAGGAATGTCTGCAAAAATGCGAGTCGAGCCGAACCGGTACTAGGTGGAGGTTTGTGGAGGTATGCATTAAAACAAAGGAATCCCGACATGTGCATTAGTCCTTCTGTCTCATCTTCTTGAAGTCTGTCAGCAGAACACAGAGGTTTGTCAATATGAATGTCTCAGATCAGATGACAGATCAAATAGAGGCATGTCACATGAGTTAGATTAAATTCTTCAACTTTCACTTAAACACACAGTCATCATTCAGTTACATAACAGGTTTCATATGGTGGAGGATCAGTGTGTGTGTCTGAGCTGAACTCTTTCTGAACCATCTAAAAATTAACACAGTGATTTGTGGTTGCACTAAGTACAGCCAACAGTCGTCTGTCCGAAAACAAAGTGAACATAAAACATGTTAATACCCTCGATGACCACAGAGAGAGTGAGACACAACATGAGACAGAGACACAACATGAGACAGAGACATAGGGAGACAACATGAGACAGAGACAACATGAGACAGAGACAACATGAGAGAGACAACATGAGAGAGACAACATGAGACAGAGACAACATGAGACAGAGACACAACATGAGACAGAGACAACATGAGACAGAGACACAAAATGAGACAGAGACACAACATGAGACAGAGACATAGGGAGACAACATGAGACAGAGACAACATGAGACAGAGACAACATGAGACAGAGACACAACATGAGACAGAGACAACATGAGACAGAGACACAAAATGAGACAGAGACACAACATGAGACAGAGACAACATGAGAGAGACAACATGAGACAGAAACAACATGAGAGAGACAACATGAGACAGAGACAACATGAGACACACAACATGAGACAGAGACAACATGAGACAGAGACAACATGAGACAGAGACACAAAATGAGACAGAGACACAACATGAGACAGAGACACAACATGAGAGAGAGACACAACTTGAGACAGAGACAACATGAGACACACAACATGAGACAGAGACACAACATGAGACAGAGACAACATGAGACACACAACATGAGACAGAGACACAACATGAGACAGAGACAACATGAGACACACAACATGAGACAGAGACACAACATGAGAGACAAAACAAAACACAAGACACAACAAGCTGCAATCTGAGACAGTGAGACAAGCTCCCCAATGTCTTGAGACCTAATTGGACACAAACCGCATAAAGAAACAAAATACGCACAGATGGGGCAAAATGCAGCAAGACTACACAAGATAAAACAGGACAAAACAAGATGCAACCAGACACCAGGATACTATGCAAAAAGGCAGGACAGAATGTAAATTGGACTCTGGCCAGTGACCCATAACCCTGTCCGATGCTTTGGTTTACGACCAAATGCCTGCAGAGCTAGAGACATTCCTATCAGTCTCAGCTGTGCATTACTGCAAAAACAGCCAAACTTTCTCTGCTGTCTAATCACATCTAATTCCAGTAACTATAAGGTTGTGTATGAATTTCTGTGTTTTTTTTGTCCACACACAGATTTAAACAGATAACAATAAGACACCCTTTTTAAATAACAGATTAAAAAAACCCATTCAATAAGAACTTAGATGGTGAACTTGGTAAATATAACTGCGAAGCATCAGCATGTTAGCATGATAGGAGGCTGAAGTCCAGCTTCACAGAGCTGCTGGCATGGCTGAGACTCTCAGACGGATAAACAGTTTGCTGTAAGATCAGACCGCCGTGGCTTCAGAGAGAGCTGTGAGAAATATGCAGATAAAAAGATTTCCAACAGAGGTCACAGTCAGGAGTGTGTGAAGCAGCTTAACACACAAACGCAGTGTAAATATCTTGTGATTGGGCTGAGCAGCAAAGAGACGGGCTAATACGGAACCCCAAATGGGACAAAATCCTCACACGCTCATGTTAAAGTCCACATTTAATGAAGCATAAAAAGGTTAATCACCAGTATTGGCATACACAAAAATTATGTACACACACACATCGGTAACAGTCATTTACAGTTGCATATATGGTCATTTACAAGAATAAAATCAGTACCGTCAAATCAGTGTGAAGCAGAAACCTCAAGAGGAAGAAGTTTTACTTTTTGGCTGTTAAACTCTTATATTTTAAGTATAAAATGTTTCCCAAAAAAATCACAAAGTCAAAAGAAACTCAAAGTAGCTCTCAGAAGATGTTTTCTGTGGATTTTGAAAGCATCGTGGCAGCAATTAATATCTGTCATTTAGTGGAATGACATTATATTGTTTGTTGTCGTATTGAGTGTCAAGATAATAAAATAAAAAGATGGACATCAGTTTTACAGGACATACTCAGCATAGCACAATAACTAGAAGCAGGGGGGAACCATTAGCTTAGCTCATCAAAGGGGGAAAAGATGACAAATGTCATTATCAGTAAAAGGAGCATATAACCTAGCTACCAAAGCCTAAGTTAATTTTAGTGAACCCCTTCTGACCAACCCCCAGCTCATGGGTTTGATGCTAATCACATAATAATGGTTGTTTTGGCAGGTTTTAGCTTCACTAGCTAACGGGTTACCTCTTATTTCTAGTCTTTGTGCTACACGAGGCTAAACACACCCCTCTGTGCTGGAAAACACACAGATTAAAAATCCAGTGGAAACATCTCATGAGTCTCATCTGAGATGACAGAGAAACATTACACTTACCTAAAACCAGGCTGTTTGTTTGGTGTTCATTAGATATCAGACTGAGGTTTCAACAGCATTTCAGTGTATTTATTCTTAACCGCAGCAGTTTTGATAAATGACCAGTAACATATGATGATGATGCAATAAAATGTTGAAAAACAGTGAAATCCCCATGCATCTCAGAGTCATCCATTTTGTTTGAAGCCAAGAAAAAAACGTTCTGCTGGATGATTTGACTAAATTTGGTTTGCATTATCCTGGGCCTGTGGAGAAACACGTCATCATTCCACTGATGTGAGAGCAGGATAACAACCAAAACAGGACATTGAGGTTTCTTCTAAGAGTGATGATAAAAAACCATTTACATGTTTTCAACCAAACCATTAAATGCTGTATAAATACGTTATTATGGCAACAGTGGTGGAAGTGTTAAGAAAGACATCAGACAATGTGTATAAATGTTATATAAAACGTACTGTAAATCAGCACCAGGTACGTATCCAATATGTACCAAGCAAATATATTAGGCTTTAAATAGCTTTCATCAAAAAAAAAGAAAAAAAAAAGAAAACGGCGAATTAAATCAGGGCTGTCAAATAAAAAGAAAGGCATTTACAAATGTTTGGCATGTCGTGTCGGTGCGCGACAACAAAGGGCATATTTCATGTGATAATAAATACAAAACAAGGCTACATACAAATAACAGATCAACATATTGGACACTGTCTGCTTGTCCTCTGACAGTTTGTCTCAGTCTCAAAGTGCAGGAAATAATGAGATTACAAGTAGATAAAAGATGCAACATAAACCCTCAACCCAACGAAAGAACATTTCAAGAACCGTCTGGACAACCTCCCGAAGAACCCTCTGGAGACGTTAAGAGACGTCTTAAGAAACACTTGAGTAACCAACTGAAATACTTTCTTGACAACTCTCTGAAGAAGCCGTCTAAAGGCCCCACTTCTGCCAGACACCAGAGAACAAGGTCCAACAAGAATACCAAAGGCCTTAGTATGCTTCAAACAAAATGCTGCTAGGAGTGTCGGAGAACTGAAATCCCCTTTCCAATGGCAGAGTTCCCACAATCATGTCCACTACACAGTGATTGGTAAGCTGTGCTGAGGAGAACCAGTAGGGGGTTTGAACTTCTTTCTCAGCTCTGTGACGATATGACCCACGTGAGCAAAATGCCAACTGAAACAAAAAAAGCTATAAGACCTGAGAGGGGTAGAGGCCTTGATTTCTCCTCTCAGGTCTTACTAGGCCCTTTGACAGCCTGTTCAAGGTGCCTTTAAGGCCCATTTATGCTCCATCTGTGAACGAAAATAGATACGTTCGTTTCACACAGTGTGTCCGTCAACGGCCACACACTTCCACGCATCCTTTACGTTGACACCTACAAGATGGCAGTGAAGAGTCACACCCCATAATTAAAAAGCAGTAAAAGCGGAGGCAGGGATGTACTCGGCGATGGTCTGTGAGGCCGTCAAATACTTTGCAACATGTGGACGGAGAATTTATTTACTTTTTCACGTAATTTTTTAATATTCTTCACTGCTTCCGTACACAGTTGCCATGCCTTACTTAAATTATGGCTACACTACCCCCAGCGTTTTCAGGTGGTACTGCTTCATTTTACCTGTTTCGTCTGTGTCGGTATGCTCTCTGAAAAGGGGCGCAAATACGTATGAAATGAACTCAGAGTGTTCGTATCTATATACATCCTCAATGATGAGCATAAATGGGCCTTTATTCCACCCAGCCACTCTATAAAACGCTATGAAAGCGTAACGGGGGGTTTGTGTTTTTCCACCTCTGGCGAATCAGTCATTTGTTCAAATGCACAAGATGGCGAGGCTGTGGGACAGGAGTGGGGCGTGACGTTCTGATGCCGTATTATGAATGCACCCCACAACCCGAAGATTTAAAAAGCGGATAGTAGCAGTTAGCAGGTAACGCAAAGAAGAAGAAAATCGACCTGAAAACATCTTCAAATTTGGGAGACAGCGCGAGGTTCCGGGAGCTCCTTACCCTCCGAGCAGAGGACGAGATCAACCGCCATGTCAAAGGGAAGGTAAACGATTGTTGTTGCCGTTCTATGTCACTGTGTACAAACCGCTGCTCGACACATACGTAAAATGGCAAAGTGGAGCAGCCTTATAACTCAGTTGTTTTGTTAAGTGAAAACAAACAAAGGCATCGTAGAGAACGGTCTTAGTTGTGGCGCTGTTATATGATCTCTTCGTAAAAAGGACTACTAACAGCTGGTTTGAGGCACTTACTGGGCCATGACAGAGGCAACAGAATCAGGCCAATCTGATTGGCTAAATCTGAACTCCGAATCAGCCCTTCACCTCTTTTCAAATAGTAATTTCCAAAAAGCATCTAATGCTGCATTTGTCCGGATTGCAGGTTTGATTGGCTCTTTGTAAGAATCAGGACCTTGCGGAGAAAAATCGGGACTTGTGAGTTCACTCTGCTTTCATGTGTTTACTGACCCACAGAGTCCATGTAAACACCCCAGTGTTGTGGTATGTAGTGTGACTTTCTCATCTTTTTATCACCTTCAATGAGTCCTTGAAATGCCATGTTGATACCCAAAACAACTTGATTTACATGCAGGTAAATTTAGACACAGGACGCTTATAAGATGATATGGTTGCCAATCAAGTAGTTTATGTATCTTGCAGGAGTACTGATGAAGGTTACTGACAAGAAAAATGGACACCACACCATTGATCCTTGTTCTCTCTTTAGTATGTAAAGATCACACAAAAGGATACATGAGGAGAAGGCACCAAAGGTGACAACCCTCCACGTCAGACTACCACAACCCTGGGTCATTTAGACAGACTTGACTGGTGAAAATGGAAGGCTGTGTCTGAAATGGCATCAACTGTTCCTTCTGACTAAATATTTCTCAGAAAGACTGGATATGAAGGAGATATTAAGTTAAGGCCAATCTTTTCTTGTTGGGGATCACCCTAGAAATCTGTCACACATGCTTTTACAAAGATGGATGACTGGATTGGATTTGTCTCTCAAGCTATAGAGGCTTGGGGTTGGTTTCAGTGTAGAAAAGTGTTTTTTCCACTTCATAAGTGTACCATGCAGCGCCTGTCCTCCCAAAGCACCATTAGGGGTCGGTCACAGTTGGGTTTGGTTCACTTACACTAGAGGTGCATGGGTAAGGCACCCCCAAAAGATACAGCTCTGGTCCAGGATGGTCGCAGGGCTGACTCAAACGGTGGTCATGAGTTTGAGAGAACCTGACCTGAACCTGAGGATCTTCTTCTTCAGGTTGTGAGAAGCCTTGATCTTGATGAAGGCCTTCGCCTGAGCTGGAGTCATTTCCTGCCCTGCCGCCCTGGACTCACCTACCCCTAACTGGCTCCACCCCCTGCACATTCCACCTGCCCCACCTCCTCCACTTTCCTCAGTATCACTTGTGGTGGTGCTCTCCTCCACGTACTCCTCTTCACTGGACTCACTGTCTCCAAAACAGTTTGTGGTGTAATTGGACCTCTCGTCCTCACTAGTGTCCACGATAGTGGAGTGAAAGAGCGACGCACACTCTGCTGAATATTCTGAGTCACTTCCTGCCACATATGAGTATGGGCTGCTCAACTGCCCATTGGAGGGGAGGTACACATTGGCTGCAGAATGTCTCAGCATCTCCTTTTTCTGACGCCGCTGAGCTCGCTTGAGCACCTCATCATACGGTACCTCCATGATCGCACGTAACCGCCGGTAATCATGTCGTTTGTACTTTGGTTTTGCAACAACTACGACCTGATCGCGTCCATGGTTATGATGATGACCGTAATGGGTGTGGTTACTGCAGTTATGGTGTTGGTTTCCATGGTGATGCAACTTGCGTGAACCTGACCGCACACTACTTAGTGTTGATGTGGTGTGTTTGTCCAGAACTCTGCCTTCTGGAATGGACCCATGGAGTCGTTTGATTCTAGAGGAGGACACCCCATGTGAATTGCCACCACCAGCTGCTCTCTTGGATAGTTTAACCTGGACAGAGCCTCCATCTTCCAATACCCGGGACTTTTTAGACCCAGGCCTGTGGTGGGATTTATCACCTTTTCTCTCTGATGTAGGCTCTTTGTGTTCAGAGGCTCGACTGGTCTTCAAACTCATTGTCGTTTTCACCTTGACATTCTTGACATTCTTACTACCACCCTTTCGGAGTTTGCCGTTCCGACACTGGGTGGGGACATACTTGGCATTGACCATGTGACTCCCTCCTCCTTCTCCCCCAGCTTCATCCTGACTCTGGGATGAGGAACCTAGACTGGCTATCTCCTGCACTGATCTATCAACCTTCTCTGTCAGGCCAGTTTGGAGAGGCTTGGGGTTTTTCTTGAGAGTAGCTGATTGCGTTTTGACAACTGGTGGTGATTTGTAGAGTAGTTCCTGGTCCGGAGGGTGACACAGCTGCTTTGACTCTTTGGGAGAGGAGTTCGATTTGGGACTGCCCAGCTCCCTCATGTCTTTAGGAAGAGTTGCTGTAGACACTCCTGAGAGAGGAAGAGGCTTTTTGTTTTTCTTCTTCAGCAGAGTGTTACTGCTGTTATTTATGTCGTTGTTAGAGAGAGAACAGCCATTTTGGATGCCATTAGTAGGAGGAGAGCTACTCTGATTTTGGGCCAAGTCAGTGATGTTAACCTTGAAGCCATGTTGCACTATGTCAATGCTGCTGTCAGGGAAAACATTTTGGCTCTCCTGCTCCTCAGATTTACTTTCCACAGACCACTGCCTCGGAGAAGAGGTGGTAGCACTTTCTGCTGATGCTCCTCCAGCCGGCCAGCACGGTTTGAGTTCAAACCCCCTCTGTGTCCCTAAAGCAGAACCAGAGCTGGGACCAGACACCTGCCTCACACAGAGACTGGCCTGCCTCAGGATGCCCTTTGATGGGTCAGTGCTGATGCTGGTCCTGGGTCTGCTCGTCCTAACACACAGGGCCCTCCGTTGTACCAGACTGTAGATGAAGCTATCCAGTCGCTTATGGGAAGGAATTTGGGTAGAAGAAGAAGAGGGGACGGGCCAAGAGCAGCTCTGGGGTACAAAAGGAGCTGAAACAGAATCGGGAAGAGTGGAACATTCTGGTTTGAGTCCTTCAAAACCTTCTTCTCTTCTGTGACCTCCGTGACTCAACATCTGCAGGAAGACGGGGCTCTGGACAGCCACAGCATGCAGTGGGCTTGGGTAGCGGTATACATCGCTGCCATTCCGGGCCACAAAGTCGCAGTGATACTTTGACTGGTGGTCACAGGATCCTACAAAGGAGACAGTGTCCAAGGTGGGTGGGTGAGGAGCTGAGAGCGAGCGGCGGACTGTACCAGAGGAAGACGAGTCTTCACAAAGTCCTCCAACCAAACCATCGCAGTCTAAACAGCTGGGGATCTCATCTGAAGGTAGAAACAGAAAGAAAATTGCATTATGGAACCAGACACAGCTGCAGATTCTGGATATTCACACTCGTTATTTGCCATCTTTGGATGACTTATGCACAGACGGTGAATGTGTACAGAGCTGCTGTAACTGCAGAACATTTCACAGTTTCAAAAATAAACAGTCTAAATGGATCTAAGTTTATTTCATGTTGCAGCGTTTCCTAATGTCAACAGCTGACAGGAAGTTAACTCTGACCAAAGCCGTTTCCTGGCCATGGCGTTCTGATGAAATGGTCTGCTGAATGTGGTAATGACCCTTCTTGGCATTAGTAAGTGGAAAATTCTTTCCTGTGGAGACAGCGTTCTGTGAAATTTTAACTCCTCATGGTCCTGGGTATGAAATGAAAATGATATACACCAATATGTCAGAAGCTGAATATCCTCTCAGAGAGGGAGGACCTTTGGGAATGGGAGGTGCAGCATTAGACTGTAGGAGCTGCTCGGGATTACAAGAACAATTTATTCCTACTTTCATAGAATTTATTCTTAGCTCACATCTTTGAAGCTGTCAATCAAAACAGTTAGCATCTAATATTAGTGTCTCATGGCTACTGTTGGGCAAACAGAGGCCCTCAAGGAACAAATTTAAAGTAACGATAGCAAGGGGAAGCTAATGGTGGCTGCAGGGCACTTGGATGTTTATTTCATGAACCTATCTAATGTCAGATTTAGTACAGAAGTGGTAACATTTCTAGGCTACATTTAAAGTGAAAGAATAACTGCTTCAAGTTCTGCTTCAGAAGTATGACATGACTCCCATGATCCCAAACGTCCTCATTCCTCATCTATAACTATTCTTATTTCTCTCTGGTCAAATCTGTAATCCAGACACTAAAAAAACAACAACACACACACACACACACACACACACACACACACACACACACACACACACACACACACACACACACACACACACACACACACACACACACACACACACACACACACACACACACACACACACACAGAGCTTAAGCCATTACATCACTTCCTGTCTAGACTCTGTTCTACTATCTTCTGGAACCCCACACAATCTTTTATCCATAGTCAAGAATGAATTTACAGCGCTGGATATTACAAGCTCAGACCTTTATGATTCTAATTAACTTAAACCTACCATTACTTGAAGCAAATAAAATAAATATGTGAGCACAAAAAAAAGCATGAAAATTTACCAGTGCTGTAAATTATGATTGGTCAAAGCTTGAGACTTTCACAGCAAAGAGTGGAGTTCATACTGAAACAAGAGCTATTAGCAAACTAGTGACATTAACGGATTTGTTCAGTATCAACATTTTGTGGTTTGCCCTATATGTTAATTAACTTTTCCTTTTTACATTAATAGAAAGTGAAATTTGTCTCATGCTTCCTCCAATATATATTTGCTGCTCAACATGATTCGTGAATGTAAACAGAATTTGTAGTTGGCAGGGCTGCTGTCACATTACAAATAAGATCATATCATGATGCTCAGTGTGGTTTGGGTGTGTTCACACTTCTTATCAGATGATCAGAGACAGATATTTCAGTCTGTTTACAGCAGACTGTGCCAGAAACACTGTGGCAGAGAAAAACAATTGTCATCATCAGCTGCTAGACTTAAATGAAATCTTCCTGCAGAGAAATAATGAGCATGTTAAGGTCATGATGCTATGTTTTAATGCAGACTGAGTGGAGGTGTGCTTCATTCACATCATACGACTGATTCTCCTCCAATCCAGACGGCAGCTAACAGCCTGTTGATTGGACTGTTGACTGAGGAGACAGAGGTCCTCTCACACTGTTATCTCATCTGTGTGTGTGTGTGTGTGTGTGTGTGTGTGTGTGTGTGTTGGAGGTGTCAGGTGTTCGAGTCGTATTATCAGAGGTGTGACAGTTTGAGCCTCAAGCAGGGAAACAGCTTCCAGATGTTTCCTCACAACTAAATAAACAAAACAACATAAAACACCACAACATACAACATTACACAGTATGTTAACTATATATATTAGAATGCTCAAAATTTTAGAATATCCTCATTGGATTTTGGGGTTTATCGGTCCACTGAGAACCTCATTGCTGAAGTGAAACCTCCTTTTAAAATTCAGCAAATAAAAGTTTTCAAAAAATTTGGGGTAAAAGTGACTTGTTGTTTTGTTTTTTTAAAGAAAACAGAAAATCCGATCATTCCTGATTCTTAAATAAACAACTCTTAGAATAAAATTTCACACTAGATTTCAAGATGCCTTCAGACGGCCACATGTGACAATCAAACAACGGAGGTGAGGACAGAAGGGGAAGGGGGAGGATGAGGAGGAGAGATAGAAAGAGAAGAAAGCCAAAGTGCAGACAGTAACTCTGTATCATCAGGATTTCCCTATCGTCTAATTATCTAATCAGTAGCTGGGTTTACATGGACCCCTTTATTCCGATTAAAATGGGTTTAAAAGCTCAATCAGAATAAAAATGCTCCATATAAACACCTCATTCGCAATAAAAACGAAATGAAATTTCATTGGGCTGCAGAGGGGTCTTATAAACCTTTTCTTAAACCGATCAGAAGAACCGTAACATGTAAACGTAGGAACGTATGTATATGGTGGAATGTACCATGTAAACGGTGGAACGTACCATGTAAACGTAGGAACGTATGTAAATGGTGGAATGTACCATGTAAACGGTGGAACAGAATATCTACTGGCAGAGTTCTGTCTGCGCTGCTCGGCATCGTGACGCATCTTCTGCTCGCCGTCTCTCTTTCACTGCTTCCAGTATGAGTAAGTCTACGTTATTATCATACTGCAGTTTTATTAAAAGCATCACAATAACGGCAAAAATTGCACCGATCACACGATCGACGTCCATCTTCTATACGTCACTTCCGTCACTTCTACGCATGTCACACAGCTGTTCCGATTGAATGTGGTGGCGAATGTAAACACCAGAGCGTATTAGATCGCAACTCGTGTAAACAGTTGGAATGATTTCAATCAGAATGTCAGAAAAGTGTCCATGTAAACCCAACTAATGAAGCGACTGATCAGTTGTGTACCTGCAGACGGGAGGCGAGCGTCGGCATCCGCCGTTGAACAGAAACACTCGCTGAAGACCGAGTTAGACGAGTTAGACAGAGAGCCGGACGCCCCATCACTCAACTCATAGAAACCTGAGAGAGAGACAGGTGAGGAGAGAGGGAGGGAGGAGAGAGAGAGAGAGAGAGAGAGAGAGAGAGAGAGAGAGAGAGAGAGAGACGGGTAAGGAAATAAACCATCAAATGATGAATTGATCCGTTAATAGAGGAAAAGCTGTTCAGCTTCATGAGAGGTCAAAACTGGATCATGAGTTCATCCCGCAAAAAACTTTATTAAAAACTTTATTAAATTCAGCTTTGATTTAGCGATTCTCTGGTACCTGAACTGGGTCGGCTATCGGTCTCCAGCTGGTCATGAGGCGTCTCGTTGTCCAATCGCAGGTCACTAATCTGTCGATCCAGCTCCTGTAGCTGACTGATGAGGCCAGCATCTCTCCTCCTCAGACAGTTCTGATGGAAACAAACAGAAATACACTCAGTCAGGCATTAGAACTTTGTATTTCAGGCTTTTCTTCCAGACAGACGGAACAAACATCTGTCAAGAGTCCTGATCCCAGAGGGGACCGGAGGAAACTTCCTGCTGACAGAACCAGACAGAAACCAGAACAAACCGGGAAGGAAAAGCAAAGGAAATTGTTTAACACTGAAAATATGATTCAAAACCAATAAAAACAAAATGAGGGCAGATGTTATGATTTGAAGCTCTTTCAAAGTTTCTAAACAGGACAGTTAGCTGATCTTGAATCTGTACCTGTACTTTAAAGCAGCATGTTCAGAGATCCAATGCAGTGTTTGTGTTAAACAGCTGATTAAAGAGCAGTTCTAAGCTTTCGATGTGAGAAGGTGGCCTGACCTGGAGCACTGGTCCAAACACTCTGATGGAACATTAAAATACTTCCAAGGAGCAGCTGCTGGTGTTTGGACTTTTTGATTGCCGTCAGCCGAGTTGTGATGTTGGACTGCGATGAGCTACAGTACACTTTATATCTAATGTGAAATCAGTCACTGCTGATTCAAAGACTACAGCAACGTCTGGTGTTGTGGGTCAGGACTGCTTACTGAACTACAGTGGATCCGGTGGATAAAGCAGATCGGTCTTTATTGCCCACAGGTTTGGGTTTTTCGATACAGACGGTGTTCCACAAGGATCAGTTCCGAGACCGTTTGTATTTACATCTATCGCCCGCCTCTACAACATCTCCTTCCACAGCTGTGCAGCTTTATCTGTCATTCAAAACTTAGTGGCATTAGCAAACGGGTTTCACTGCAGACCTGCTGAGGATGTCTAATAATGTCACTGAGAGATAAATAGATTATAAATAAATACTTTATTTACTCCGAATTGGTAAATTCCTGAAGAAAAGTTCTGACAGTTTGAAAGTCTGCCTGTGAGTTGAGCTCGATATTTTGTCTTTAATTTAATCTGCTTATACAGTTAAATCATCATGTAGTTATAAATTTGACAGGACAAAGAAAACCATATCTAACTTTTATTTTCTGAAATATTATTTTTAAACAGCTCTGATGGAAGACAGGCTTTACGTCTATCTGCTTTACTCCAAGCAGCTTCTCCTCCTGAGGAGACGCACTTATCAGTTCTACTGCAGGAGGATTGCTGCAGGTAATGGAATGAATGTTTTTTCTCATTAATGATGCATCTCATCCATTATTAATCAGACTGATAATTCAACTCTGCTGAGGGCACTATTCTAGTTATTAAAATGGTATTCGAAGTTAATCAACACAATAAAACACAGACCAAATAGAAATTCTCAAACAAAGCATAAAAGAGTACAAATGTAGGGTAACTACCTAAAATATAGTGTTAATGGTAAATTCAGCATTCAGGTGTCATTTTAATACTGAATGTGACTTAAGGCCCTAAAATAACTTTATTTTTCTAGTTTTAAAGATTAAAAACATGAGAAATAACTTTATTATTTGACTTTAATTACAAAGACATGAATCCAGAGATTAACAGACTGCAGTCACTGACAGCTGATAAAACCAGCGCTTTGCTCCTTTAAATATTTTGCAGTGCAAACAAACTCAGGTCTGGATGATTTGGTGTCACAATGCTGTAGGACATTACACACACACACACACACACACACACACACTGTGTTGGGATGGAAAACAGGCAGGTTATGCAGCGCTGCTCTCAGGTCATGTGCTGCATTCCTGTGACTGAGCTGCATCGAACAGAAACAAACTGTGTCCTGCTGATGGAACCAGAGCTCAGAGCTCAGAGCTGACCAGTCCTGACGCTCCATCAGAATCACTCATCAGAGGGTCAAACCGCTTCTAAAACTGTGTGTGTGTGTGTGTGTGTGTGTGTGTGTGTGTGTGTGTGTGTGTGTGTGTGTGTGTGTGTGTGTGTGTGTGTCGCAGCTGCTCGCCGGAATGACCCCCCGTGTTCAAACACTAACCGGCGCTCTCCAGCTGTTTCTCTTGTCAATCAACCAACTGACAGCCGAACCCCCCCCTGCAGGATGTGATGTCATAACACATTTCCTGTCCGAACCCTGAGTCCGTTTCATCCCATCAGCAGTCTGACCTCTGACCTGTAAACATGCCTGTAAACAAACATCTCATCTTCTGTGTTTTGACACTTGATGAGATATTTGACACATTTTATCACCATAGTCACCAGCTGGTTAATTAACCGCACCTTCCTGCTGTTTACTGCTGAGCAGGAAGTGTTCAGTCACTTTTTACAGCTTCTTCTC
Source organism: Chaunax sp. Z400 (assembly GCA_037577475.1). NCBI lineage: Eukaryota > Metazoa > Chordata > Actinopteri > Lophiiformes > Chaunacidae > Chaunax > Chaunax sp. Z400. Next base: position 3,140,206 of record CM075194.1, on the reverse strand, counting down.
TATGAGAGCACTGATAGGACAAAACAAAGGGGCATAAAAACAGTGAGCTGAAACTCACTATAAACCTCTATTATGCCAACATGAGCTGCAAAGTCAATTAAAGACACATTCATATTATTAAAGCCTCGGAGTTCAGTCCTGAACAACCAAACAAACTGTGGAGAATTCAATTATTTGAATAAAGAAGAGGACAACAACAACAACAACAATGTCGTTAGACACCTTAAAGACTGAATTCATGATCATGTCGCCTTCTGCACCACCATCAGTGTGATCTCTGTACTGGTTCTGTCTCTGTACTGTTCTGTCTCTTTACTGGTTCTGTCTCTGTACTGGTTCTGAAGTCTTGCAGCAGGATTCTAATTTAATTTTTATCAAGAGCCATCAGACGACAGCATGTTTGAATAGACTAGTGAGTTAATATCAATATTAAGGTATTTGCAAAAAGCGTAATGCTGGCATCTTCACTAATAGATTAAGGATCCATACATACAACATCACAGCAAAAAAATCCAACTGAGTTGTCCGAGTTGGAGATTGCGTTTTCCCAATTTCCAACGTGTCATGAACGCAGCATAGGTAGGTTTACACCGCCACCGCGGAGTTAAGTTAGCATGACTGAAAAATGAACAAACCGCGTCAGGGAGTAAAACAGAGACGCCACCTGCTGCGCCATCGACGCCGCCAGACTGAGCTGCAAGACATAGATCATCCTCGCTTACATGGCGGCAGTTTGGGTTTGAAAAGGTGGATATTGCTCCAAAGATCAGTCGCCGTTACAGACAGCTATACGACCAACTTATGTCACCAAGTCTGAACAAACCAACAAAACACCACTCAGAATGTGAATCCCAGAAAATATGGAGATAAACCATTCTGACCTTTGACACTCAACAACCCAGAATAATGTTAAGGAAAAAAAGCAGTGTCATCATCAGAAGTGCTCATTGTTTCTCTTCAAATGTCTTTGCCTGTGCAGCAAAGGATTTACCATCATTTACAATCCAACAACATCTTTATTTCACACTGGAATAGAAAAACAGACCCTGGATGGAATGGTTGACTGGCCACGAACATAAACAGAATAAAAATTTGTTTCAGGTTTAAAATGATGATACTGATACTGGTTCAACATGAAGTCCAGCACAGACCAGGCCCAGGTTCGGTCCCGGTCACCTGAGTTTCCCGTGCAGACAGTTTGAACATTGTGTTTGTGTCTCAGCTGCTTCGCCACAGCTGAAAGTCGATCTGCAGAGTTTCCAGCAGCTCACAGGAATCTCCATTTGTTCCTGCTTTTTTTGGGGGGGTGGGGGAGTTACTAATCTGATCCAGATTCGAGTTTAGAGCTGCATCTGCAGGACAGGCAGCGTCCAAAAACACAATGGAACAGAACAAATCTCTGCTGGGAAAGCAAGACTGTCCTCAGAGAAGAAGAGGAGGAGGAAAAACAGGAGAAAAAGATGAAGAAAAGAGGTGAGAAAGACTCAAAGAGAACAGAGATCAGGTTTCCTGTCTGTATGACACACGATTCAATCCTCCAAAATACAAAACAGCTGCAGAAACACTGAAACTCAAATCAACATGATACACGAAAAAATCTGAAAAAAACCTGACAAATGTCTTCAGTTACCTCTAAAAAAGGTTTAATACCATTGATAACGAAAAACATCACAAGTTACTTTTTCTTTTTCACAGGAACATGGAGACAAAAGAACTGAAATCTTCCAGATTGACGTGGCTGAGATATTTCAAGGCCTTGAAAGTAAAAAGTAAAACCTTTCCAGGAATTCCAGGCTGAAGCTACTCTCTGCTGTTTTTACTCAGGCTGACAGAGACAACAGCTGACTGTCAGGTGATCTCTGACACGGTCGCAAACATCCGGTTCTAAAACAAACTAAAACTAAACTATGCTCTCAAAGCTCACAGTTTCAATCATCAGCTACTCAAACATCCGGTTCTCATACATCAGGTTCTTAAACAAACATCAGGTTCTCATGTGGTTCTAAAACCTCACGTTCTCAAACATCAGCTACTCAAACAGCTACTAAAACATCAGGTTCTTAAACAAACATCAGGTTCTCAAACAAACATCAGGTTCTCAAACAAACATCAGGTTCTCAAACAAACATCAGGTTCTCATGTGGTTCTAAAACCTCACGTTCTCAAACATCAGCTACTCAAACAGCTGCTAAAACATCAGGTTCTTAAACAAACATCAGGTTCTCAAACAAACATCAGGTTCTCAAACAAACATCAGGTTCTCATGTGGTTCTAAAACCTCACATTCTCAAACATCAGCTACTCAAACAGCTACTAAAACATCAGATTCTCAAATATCAGGTTCTCATACACAGGTTCTTAAACATCAGGTTCTGAAACAAACAACAACAAACTCACTTCAGCCCCAGGTTCTCAAACACAGTTTCTCAAACCTCACATTCTAAAACATCAGGTTCTCAAACATCATCAACCCAAACATCAGGTTCTCATAGACTGGTTCTCAAATATCAGCTACCTAAACTTTAAGGCTCTTAAACATCAGGTTCAAATATGGCTGCAGCCTACACTTAAAAAACGTAGAAGAAAAAGATCCCAGTGTAGATGGTGGATGGTGATTGTGCTCAAACAGACCAGATCACCCCCCCCCCCATCACACAGAGAGGATGCTGATCTCATTTTACTGGCAAAAACACTATTGAGACAGGAGGTCTGTAAATGAAGCTCAACAAATCAACATGAAGTGTGTGTGTGTTCATTATCTCTGAGCTGCCTCAGGTCATGTCAGACTATCGTGCCTCTTTAATTGAAAACACACACACAAACACACACACACACACACACACACACACAACTTAAATATCTTAAACCTGGAATCATTGAAATTCCCAACATCCTGTCTGAGCCACAGGGGGCAGAGGATCAGACTGGAGGAGTCCAACAAAAACTCTCCCCCTGCTCTTCACTCCCTACCATCACCCACACATCCTCCATGACATCATTGTCTTCCTGAACATCAAGATGTTTGTTATCTGACAATAAAGAGACAAATGACCTCTAATGAAGCAAAGTTTCACATAATGAAGAGGAACAGACTGAAGCCATAAAAATGTCCTGAGTTGTTTTATATACATTAAATGTTTAAGGCATCTTTAAAATACATCCATACTTATTAAAAGCGGTGCTCCAGGAGTGATTCTTCTCTTTCCTCCCTCGACTTTGTCTTATTTATGCTTTCATTTGATGACCTGTTTCTGGTACTGATCCATAAAGTTTCCCTGTTATTTGCTGGTGCAACAAATGTTGTGTTTGTGTAGATTGTCGTTCATCCAGTTCTTGGTAATCCTAAAAGGTCAATACAAATCAACGGGCCTGTTTTTAAGGTGTGAAGATGTTCCACCTCATCCAAGAGGTTTCCTCAGTTCAACTATCTGCTGTCTGTTAGCATAACTCAAATAGTTATGAACAGATTTTGCTTGCATTTTTTGAAAAGGCAGGGTATGGCTAAAATAACAATCCATTAGATTTTGGCAGTGAGATTATTTTAAAGATTTTTTTTTACCATTGTGGGATTGGAGCTATTAGAAGATTTTTGCTTCTATTCAATTTATCTGATTGTCAGATTTTATGTTTTTTTCTCTGTTTTCTATCAGTAATCTGAATCTTTTTGGGTTTTGAGCTGCTCAGCTCAGACTATTCAACATTTTAAAAAAAATATTTCCTGATGTTTTACTGCAAATCGATTATTTAACCAAATTAATCAGTAATGTCGATAACTGTTAGTTGCAGAACCTAAAGAACGTCTCAAATCCCCCTTTTCACATCCCTGACTGATTTTATCTTCCTCTGCATCACATCATCCGTTTCATCATCTGAAGGAGACAGACTGCCCCCACCTTCACCCCTGACCTCTGACGTCACACAGCACACCTGAGTCATTCCATCCCAGACTGGGGTCACAGAGGTCAGAGGTCAGGAGACAGACAGGTCAGGACCTTACCAGCTGTTTCCTGAGCAGAAGGATGTTGTCCTCCAGCAGCTTCTCCTCGGAGCTCAGATGAGCCTCCCTTTGCTGCTGCTCCTCCTCCTGAAGATCCAGAGCGGCTCGGACGAGCACCTCCTGCCGCTGACGCAGGTACTCCAGCTCACCGAGTCCGGACACGGTGGCCTCCAGCCTCTCCCGTACCGAGCGCAGCCGCTCCGCCGCCTCCGCGTCAGCAGCGGCTCTGTCCCGTTTGGAGGCGGCGGAAAGCAACATCTGCTCCGTCAGTGTCTCCGGTATGATGTCAGGGTGTCTGCCGCATCAGAGTGCGGAGGATCTGCATGTGTTGAGCAGCATGGTGCGGAGCGCAGCGGGTCACTGTGAAGACATTCCAACGCAGAGAAGGCAGCGCGGTCCAATCACACCAGAGACACACACCTGCAGAAACCTGGTTTTATCACCTCGTTAAACTCTTATCCCGGTATAAACGGACCCGGTTAGACAGTGAAACCAGACCCAGATCCTAAGACTGGTCTCCTCTGCATCTCCCCACTATCAACCGGTGGTCTGACGGTCCTGCTGCGGTCAAACAGGTCAAATTAATCCAATAATCAGTCCCGAGTGCAGTCAGGTGTCGTGTCCAGGTAAATCCCAGCGTGCCACGGGGCAGCAGAGGTGAGAGGATCCGTCAGAGTGAAGCGGAGAGTCGGTGAGAACTCCGTCCTGCTGCAGCTTCTCCTGAAACTTCGTCCAGACTGACCCACAGCATCATAGTGTACAATAAGCCCCGCCCCATTCGCACTGACAGACCGAGCTATGTTACGTCAGCAACAATGTAGGCACGCAGTTCCTGTAGATACCTTCAAAATAAAACACTCTACTGTATCATGAGGGTTCATTTCAGTAGCTTCACCAGTAGCTCATTGAGTCATTAAATGAGCCCCACCTTTAAAAGCTTAATTATAATTTTAAAAAATTAACACATTAATGCGTCACTCAACACAATAACCCATTCTGCATAATGAGTACTTTTACTTTTTGTACACTTTTGTACTTTATTTCACCTAACTACATATTTTTAATGCTCGTAATGGAGTATTTCTACATTTACCAAAGTAAAGGTCATAAGTACTTCTTCCACCTGATGTTTCACATACGGAAATTTCACAAAACAGACAAATGCAGTTTTCAGACATTTCATATAAAATATAATTTTTCACATGTAATCTTTTGTTAAGGACAATCTTTTCACCAGCATAATAGTTAGACAAAATTATATTCAACTAGAAAGGCACCCAGAGAGCACATACCTCCACCAAGGCTGTAAAAGATTTCCTGTACAAGATTTTATTGAAATCTGTGTAGAACATTTTGAGAAATTCTGCTAACTAACAAACAACAGATGGACAAACAGCCATGAAAACAAAACTTAACAGAGGTAATGAGTTAATAAAAAACAATCAACTTTGAATTAAAAAATTTTCTGTGTGAAAACGCCTTAATTTTGTCTCTAATTCTCACCTAATTCAAAGAAATCTCGCAACAAAATAGATGAATTAAGTCACAAAAACACATAATTCATCATTTATTTAATTATTCATTTTTTTCATTTGATTTTCATTGATTGTGACTTTATTGTTCTGCCGCACAAAGTCTGAGCTTTGAGTTTATAAATATATTAAGTGTTATGAATACAGCAAACCTTTGTTAAGCTTTAGAAAAGTACATTTTTTTTATCTATTCCTTCCTTCTACAGCCCAATACTTGACTTATAGTTTAATAATAAAAAGGATTATTTTGGAGGGAAGATTCACATAACTTCCTGTCTGATAGTGTCGATGCTCCGCCCTTCAAACCCTCCTCCTCTCGCTTAGGTTTCCTTTAGGTCCTAACGTCCTCCAGGTTCAGACCCACTCAGAGGAGCTTTTGTGACAAATCCTATCAAAAACCTATAAATTATTTTAAATAATAATGAGCAAAATCTGAGGTGTCATTATATAATACTTTTGTGTGTGAATTATATAACTTATATAAAATAGATAATACGTTTAATCAGTTTTACACAAAATTGTTTTGGTACAAAATGATTTTGAATAAATAGGCTTAATTAGATTTTTTATAGTATAATAATGTTCAGTAAATACTTTACAACATTAATATTCCAAATAAAATGAAATCTATCATTTTAATATGTTTTATCAAAGCTTCAATGAGTCAAATATTTTAACTTCATATTTTGGTTAGAGTTGCTTTTTTTATATAAGATTTTAACTTATTATTCAAATCTTGATCAAGTGAAATCTAACCAAACACGTTTTGACATCAAACACACATTTACTCAGAATCCCTGAAAAGAATAAAATCATTTGAATCACCATCTGAAGTGATGTACAAATATTTTTCACATTATCTGTCTGTTCCTGACTTCTCTTTATTGTTCTCTGTATACTGAACAGTGTTAAATATATGAATGTGGGTTTTTGGGTCATCTGGGATTAAACAGCGTAAACAGTGTTTAATTACTCTGTGTTAGGAGTTAATGAGGATGGCACTCTGTTCTTCATTTGTATGCTAATGAGGGGGAGGAGCTGGGAGCAGACCGCCTCCTGCTGCTGCTGGAAACACTTGATTTTAATATGAATAAACAGTCACAATGTCGGCAAACAGGATTTATACCAGACATGCTGAGTGGGACAATATGGATTAATCAGGGAATACAGTTTATATGTCTGTTCACCACAGACTGGGCACCAGATACATCAAACGTATGTGAATGTATAAATTAGTCCAAAAAATAAAGACATGACATGAAAAGATGTGACTTGGAGTTAAGAGCTCTGGTCAACTCACTACAATAGAAATATTAACAACCATCAACAATACAGAATCACTTACCTGGTTGTCAGGGCAACGCACACAAACTCCCCAGAGCCATAAATAAACTGAGTTTGGCTGCTTTTGGTTCAGGGGCTGCAGAGTTCATCAAGCTTCATCATGCTGCTTTATTCAAAAGGCAGAAGTTTTTAAAAACTTATTTTTTTAAATATCAGAGAGTAATCGACTACTCGAAAACAGTCTCTTTGCAGTTATTGTTTGACATCTGGAGAATCTCAACACTGACAGACTTTCACCTGTCAGATAAAACATATTTATAATCATAGCAACATGCAAATTTTCAACTTGCATGAAGACGTGAATAAGGCGAATTTTGTCTTTGTATCATTCACATCACTTGGCACAAATTTGCATCTCCTCACAGCTTTGCATTGACTTTGTATGAAATCATGCATGAAAAATCTGCTTCGTGTTCCGTGTGAACACACCAGTAGCTCACTTTGCCTCATTATTGGAGGCTTTTTACATTTAGTATGAAAATCCAACAATGTAACAATAATAGGTCCCCTTTAAAAATTCCCTATGAACAGATATCTGCATATGAATGCAGTTCTGTTGGTTTTAGTCCTCACGGTATTCAACAATCACATTTACACAGGCTTCAGTTGCATGTAGGTAAGAAGTCAGAGTGAAGAGCAAAAGAGGTGGAAAGCAATGCCGAAAATGTAATCATGGAATCTATCAAAGTATCATTTCATGATGTCTGAGTTTTTTAAAAATAATCTGCATGTCATATGCACACATCTGTTCATAGAGGTTAACTGAAACTGCCCGGAGGAGGAAGTCTAGGCCCAGATCTCTGCTACCTGGAGGCTACGCTGGAAGCTGTGAAGCATTAGCCATTGTCCCCAGAGGCTAAATCATCGTCAGATGATGGTCAATGGTTTCTGAGTTTGGGGTTTTAGGGCAAGTTGCTAACAGTTCCAGACTGATTTTAAAGACAGTTTCAAAGATCTATAAAACATCCAGACTTGTGTTAAATCATCAACATTATAATCTGGATAACTCAGTGCTGCAGCAAGAACGAGTTCCACATGTGAACATGAACATGAATGAGTGATGTGGGGGATTGAGGATAGAAATAAACAGCGAAGACAATAGAGATAATAAAATATTCATGGAGATGTTCCAACAAAGAGCTTCCATCTGCTGCAGCGTTAACGCTTTGTGTTTTTATTGATATTTATGGATCTCTAATGCACACAGGAAACCACAAGAGACTACGAGTCCACCAAGTGAATCAGAACAGGGACTAGAACCAAATCAGGACCACATTTTGAAAGAACGGTTTGTTCATTTTAACAAACAAAATCTGATTTCTTCCTGTTGAAGAAGTTCATTAACAGTCATGTCATCTGTAAACTGACTGAAGGTCTGAAGTTCAATGAGAAAAGTTGTCTCATAATGTGGACGACATGTTAAGACAACATGTTAAGACAACATGTCACATCACAGCTGCTGTTCAGTGACAGGACATGAGACATGTGGATTGTTTCGTATTGATGAGATGATGAATAATAAACAGATGGAGGTGATAACGAAGAGCAGCAGAGATCAGCTGATCCTCTGGAGCTTTGTTAAACCTGATCAGGAGTTAATCCTTCATCTGAGAATATTGATCATCAGGCAGATACACAGAGAGCGGATCAATACTGTCCAACAGAAAGAAGCAGACAGAGAGAGAGAGAGAGAGAGAGAGAGAGAGAGAGAGAGAGAGTGAGAGATACAGACAGTCAGAGACACAGACAGTCAGAGTTAGTCAGAGAAACAGTCAGAGACACAGACAGTCAGAGACACAGACAGTCAGAGGAACAGACAGTCAGAGATAGAGACAGACAGTCAGAGTTACAGTCAGAGAAACAGACAGTCAGAGACACAGACAGTCAGAGGAACAGACAGTCAGAGACACAGACAGTCAGACACAGACAGTCGGAGGAACAGACAGTCAGAGACACAGACAGTCAGACACAGACAGTCGGAGGAACAGACAGTCAGAGACAGAGACAGACAGTCAGACACAGTTACAGACTGATGGTTTGAAAAGTTTCGTGTTTCAAACGTCTCACTGAAAACTGTTCCACATGACAGGCTGCAGCCTGTCCTGCTGAGATGTTCTGTTCAGTGTCAGTCTCTCTCTCTCTCTCCTGCTGCTTCACTAATCCCACTTCCTGCTTATCACCCTGTTATCTACAACACACTGACTCTGTGTTTCTGCTTCACTCACAGTTTTTCCAGTTTGTGTGCTGATATTAGCTCTCTGTGTTGTTATCTGTGTGTGTGATGGGCATTATTAAAACGTTAATGTTCCCACAGTTTTGACTGGCAGGCTCTGAAGACAAAGATTCATTTTTACACTCTCTTCATATATACAGTACAATGACCCTGATAAACTGAAACACACTCGCATCAGTAAGTGTCAATAAAATCTTTATTGAAACATTAGTGAACTTTTGTGGAAAAAAAATGAAAAACTGAATGGTAAAGAGGATGATGGTGATAAAAGTCTCTGTATGAGATCATCAGACATCCTCTGACATCATCAAATATTCAGTGGCTGTAAAACTCATGAACCAGAACCAAAATGAACAAAAATCAACCAAAACTCTTTTCATCTAGAAAACATCACTGATAGATGAGTCTGTATCTGCTGGAGATTCCAACATCACCTCCTCCATCACCTCCTCCTCTGGTCTGACGGAGGGCAGATGAACATCCATCCTCCTGGTTCCAGCTGCACAAAAAAAAAAACACAACTCATCAGTTTTAAACTGTACTTATTCAGTCAGATCTCACAACTCATTTCTAACCAATATTGGCTGGTCAGCAGTTTGCCACTGTGCAAATCACTGGGCTAGCTAGATAGCTAGCTTCCTACGTAATACGCTCAGCTCCAGCATTGTTTTTTGTTGTTGTTCTGGCTGCATACATGAATTAGGCTGGAACCGTAATAGGCATGCGTGTAGCTGGGCTATGACATCATCGCTTCCAGAGGTGTTGCGTTTTGCCTGTTTACACGGCGACTGTAATGGTGGTGTTTTCAAAAGATTACACTCTCAAGCCAGTTTTCAAAAGTTTGCATTTTCAGGAAGGGAAAAATCTGTTCTTGTGTAAACGGACGGCCAAAATGCAACAAAAGTTCACCATATTTGGGTTTAGGGGCCGGTTTTTGGAACGTAAACCAAATCAGCGGTTTCAACAAGCAATCAGCTTGTAGTGAAGTCAGCTGATCAAGTGAGTCACAGGTCTAAAGGATGGAGCTGCTACAGAAGTAAAGAGAGATGCTGGTATGGAAAAGACAAACTGCCCCCTCTGGTCACACTGGTGTAAAACAGCAGACAGAAGCACGTTTGAACTCATGTTGTGGTGAATCGTTGGTCTGAACTGGGCTTTACGAAGTCGTGTTGAAATGACTGAACCACAGACTGAAGAGAGACAGACCGGTTTGTAGATGAGTTCAGCTAAATGTGGATGAACCGTCAGAAACACACAGCGTCTGTGTGAACAGGAAAACACTGACCTCAGTGTGTGTTTGTGGTTTGACTCTAATATTTCACAAACAAGACACATACAGTCAGTCTGTGTGTTCGTCTCAGAGAACCTCCGTGACTCCAGCTCTCGCTGCGAGAACAAACATCCGTCTGACAGGAACACACAGAAGCAGAGAGGAGCTGCTGGCTGCCACGTCGGAGGTCTGCTCAGTGCCCCAGTGTCAGATGGTTCGCCTCCCTTGTTTCAGTGGGATGGAGGAGAAATAGAAACACATTAATCCGTGGAACAGAGAATATTCCTGCCTTCACGTGAACATTTTAATAACTCTTCTCACCCAATGCGTCTCCAAGCCGACACACTAACAGTAAATCCCTCCACGAGCTGGTTGTCACGGTTACGGAGCTTGTTCTAATTACAGGGATGAAACTGACAGACCTTGAACCCAACAGACGGCAGAGACTTCCAACCTGCTTCCATGACAATAATGTTTTCTCACACTTTCACACAAAATACCAATCTTCCATTATAATAATGAACTAATACATATTCATCTAAATATGTTGTATTTATTTTTAAACGACAGCAACGATTCTAGTCTGAAATGTCCCTCCTGAAGCTCAGGTCCTCTAGCTGGAATCTGCTGGATGGAGTTACATCCCATAATGCTCCCATCACCACTAGGACAAGTTTGGTCTTCACCTTCCAGCATCTGTTCCAGCTGTTCCTTCAGCTCCTGGTCCTTCTCCATCTTCTCCTGCTGCTCATCAACCACCACTATGTTTGGTTGGTCAGCCAGCAGCTGTTTGTCAGTCTGGACCTTGTAGTCCCACAGGATCGTGGTTCTTTCGGCAGTGCCTCCCACGTGGACTAGGGGGCCTCTAACCCATACTGGGCTCAGATGTTTCTGCACACTACCCCAGCTACTTGGTTATGCCTCTCATCTTACATCTTACACCCTGCTACTAGGTGTTGGGACTGTTTCAGGGGCATCTTTGCACAGCCTGGACCTTGGGTCCTGTCTGGTGTGGCAGACCCCTGCCTCTATGGATCTGGTGCTTTAGGGCCTGTTCTTGTGCTGCCATGATCAGAACCTCTCTGTCCTTCAGTCCAGCCTTTTCCAGGCACTGATACGATTTCTTGATGTCAACCACTTCCTCTATCTGCCGGTGGTGCATCCCTTGGAGGGGCTCGGTCTTCCACGATGATCCCTCTTCTTCCTCTTCATCACCTGCTGTCTGTCTCTTAGCAGTTCATCCCTGGGGACCATCTTCCTGCTGTATTCATAAATGCTCCTTTAGTCATCCTGGACTATGGCTCTGACACTAATCCTAATCCTCTCAGGGTGCTGGACTTTAGATGGAATCCTCTCTTTTTCTCTTCTTATGGCCTTAAAGTGTGGATTAAACTTGTGGCCCTAAACACCCCCCTCCCCCTGGAACGCAGAGCAGAAGAGCTAACTAAGACCTATATTTCTAACCTGGCTTTTCATTTGGGTTAACTCTGCTTCATCCCTGCATCCTTCATCTGATCCCCCGCCCCCCCCTGTGAATCATGAGCTGCAGCTTTGCAAGAAATGTGCAAAAGATTTATTTCTGCTCGTGCTCCTGTATTAAATTAGCAGTTTATGGAGCAGACGCATCACTTGCTCCTCATGCTTCAGCTCATAACGCTGAGATGCCATGCAGAGAGGGCTGGGTGGAGTTAGAGGCTCCAGTAACAGTAGCAGTCCATCACTATTAACACCCAGGAGTCAGTGCCAGCAGCTGTTCTTCACTTCAAACTGAGCCTTATGTGCTAACTTAGCCCTGTGCAAACTGAGTTTAGTTTTTAAGTTAAAGTAAGAAAGTAAATGTAGCAGCAGATAGCACTAACGTTAGCATGCTAATGAGGTAATATGGAGGTGAGTCGACATATATCTGATGTGAAATTTGGTAAATGCTGCTTAATAGTGATTCAGCTGATGAAGGTCTGAGGATAGAAACATGGGGAACGTGAACAAAGGAACACAACACGATGGCCCGAGTCCAACAGAACCACAACTTCAGTTTGGACTTCCCCCATATTTAATCCCCCATATAACAATAATGAGCAGATCGACGGACGATACAGAGAATAGTTGTTGGGCTGCAGCTGGAGCACCGCTGATGTTGTCCTAGTCACACTCTGACGGCAGGAAATGAAACCTCTCCTGTTATTGTTGTGATTATTTTCACTGAGTGAGTCTGTTCACTCAACAGGCAGTGAGGATTCAACTGTCAGCATGATCACACGCACACATGCACACACACACACACACACACACACACACACACACACACACAGAAGCAGCTCAGCTCAGTCAGTGTAAACATTACCATGTATGGAGCTGTGGTGACAGAGTGGCTGGATGTGTGCACTCAGATGGGAGCTGTTCACACACACACACACACACACACACACACACACACACACACACACACACACACACACACACACACACACACACACACACACACACACACACACACACACACACACACACACACACACACACCATTGTACTTGTGTATTCTAGTCATAGTCAGCTGGCCGTTATTATCCATGTGGACCGCTTGTATAACTTGAGGTATGAATCCATCCTTGGACTGTTGTCCACTTGTTGACGTCACGTAAACAATGCTGTCATAGTCTTCACTCCCAGGGCTTCATCTCCCCCCCCCCCCCCCCCCGGTCGATCAGACACTCTGCCCCCCTCACCCTGGAGCCCACGGCAACAGGAACTGAAGCCGTCTAGTATGACTTTAAACCACTTTAAACCACTTTATGTCCATAATTGTGTCTGTAAATAAAAGTTTCATTAAAAATAGACACATATTATGATGCCTCCACTGTCTCTATGTGTTTGATGGAGGTTTTCCTTTTGTATTATTTACTATTGTTTTGTTCTTTATACAACCAGGTTTGACACAGTAAGTTTTTAATATGAATAAAATGTTTTTTTAAAAAGATCTGTGTGAATGTCTGAGAGATTCTGACCAGTGGAACCAGTAAACCTGACTGGGAGACGGACAGAGAGGACCATGTTGCCCCAGTAGAGTTAGTAAAGCCACACTGACAGTGAGTGGTGGACATACATCGCCCTCTAGTGGTCATCTGCTCATTGACACTCATACATGATGTGGCCAAAAGTTTGTGGACGACCCCTTAGTTCTAGTAGAGAAGAAAACACTGATGAGGTTCCTACCTGTTTGTGGTTCATACGGTCTGACCTGGACAGGAACAACCTGAACACACACACACACACACACACACACACACACACACACACACACACACACACACACACACACACACACACACACACACACAGACACACAAACAGGGGCTTAGTTTATTTCATTTCAGTAACAGGGTATGCAGTGTGTGTATGTGTGCGTCTCACCTGTCTTGCAGCGTGTCTGTCCTCCATGTGTGGCAGAGGAGGAGGAGACAGTGACAGGTTGGTCCGGAGGTCAAAGGTCAATGCACCGATAGGCTCCCCCATCAGGTCGCCCACGGTTACTGAGCCCCGATTTTCCAAACTGACTTCTGACACATCTGGAAGAAACAGAGGTGTGTGATGTCAGAGTGATGTCACTGATGTTGCTGTTGTCTATGTCATGTTAGAAGTGATTATTATTTATTATCATTATTATTATTATTATTATTATTATTATTATATTATTAGAAGTGTTTATTTGATTTTGCTTTTATTTATCCTTTTATTTCCTTTATATATGTATTGTTCATGTATGTATTATGTATTGTTATATGTATTGGTTTACATATTTGTATTGCTTATAATTATAGAATAAAGTTCTATTTTAATAAATAAATAAATAAAAGAGGTGACCCAAAAACAAAAATTGCCAGAAGTGAACCAGGAAACACTTTGGTTGGTTCTTGGTGGAGAACTACAACAGCTATCATCTGAAGGCAGTCCTACCTGCACACTGACTCATCTGCTCGGTTGAGGAGGAGCTTTGACCCTGCCAGGCTGCTGCTGTACTTTTGCTGTTGGGATATGTAGTCCAGTGAGGTTTTGTAGTCCAATCATCTCTCAGCTCCCCTTGGCTCACCTCCTCGTCCTCCTCTGCCTGATCCCTCCCCTGAGAGCCCTGAGGACACAGCAGGTCAGAGGTCACGGTGTGTGTGTGTCTGTGTGTGTATTTAAATGTGTGTATGTGTGTGTGTGGTACCTCTGGCTGTGGTCTCTCTCCTCTCTCGTTCTCCCTAGACTTCATCTTGTTCACCAAAGTCCGCAGGATATCATGACCTATGACCTCTTCAGGGGGGTCAAAGTCCTGGAGGAGGGACAGGAAGTGTAAGAACAGCCAAACAGGAAACACTAGAAACTTGATCATTACTTACTACTACAACTGGAGTATTACTGCCACTAAAACTGCAGTACTAATACCAATACAACTGCAGTACTATTACAGTTGTGGTACTACCACTGCAGTGCTACGACTGAGGGATGAACAAACATGTTTCTCACACCTCCTGCAGCTCCTGGCCAGAGCTGGAGAAACTGAAGGCAGTGTCCTCCTCTGAGAGACAGAGACAGACAGACATGTGAGGTTAATCTGAGATGCCGACAACAGAGAGAACCTGTTAGACTGATGATAACCATGATGATGAAGATACCTGTCAAGGCAGACTGCTGGTTAGCACTGATGAGCAGTTCTCCCTCTGAGACGTGTTTGAGTTCTGCATCAGTCTCTGCTGTCACCAAACTGCTGCTGCTGCTGCTGGAGCCGCTGGTGTTCCTGGAGTCCTCTGAGAAACTGGAGGGGGACGGTGGTCCTGCTTCAAGAGCCATGGGAGGAGGAGGAGGAGACTGGGGATGAGCAGGAGGAATTGGGGGTGGGGGAGGAGGAGGCACTTCCTCTGGTACTGAGCTACAGGAGGAGAGAGACACAAAAAAACACCATCAGTTATCTCAGTTCAACCTTTAACGGCACTGAAAAGTCAGTCCAGTCCATAGTCACTGGCTTTACATGGTTTAAAATGACTTTTAAAAGTTATTACTCCGTTTGAAAGAAGGACTGGAACTCAGTAATAAAATAATCTCAACATCTGTGTCCACTTATAAAAGCATTAAAAGACTAATGTTGTCGGATGTCATTCAAAGAAACACTACATGTTTCTGTGTGAGAGAGAGAGCTGGAGCGACGTCTCAAAACGTGATACCTGTCAATCATCACATCTAAGAAGCTAGAATCTATTATTATTATTATTATTATTATTATTACTGATTAATTTCCTTGTGATCAGCTACAAACTCAATCAATACTTTCAGCTCTACTGAATGTATGCGAGTATACAGTATATGGTTAAATGTATACATATACTGTACCTGGTGGTCTCGTGGTCAGGATACGGCCCCGGGTTCAATTCCCAGTCAAGGGAACCTTTTCCTGAGTTTCCTCTTAGGGATTAATAAAGTTTATCCTAAATTCAATGTCCTTCTGTTCTACTTATCTGTATTTATCAATCACACTTTATCGAAAACACTGGATCCTACATTTCCCACAATGCACCTGCCTTGTAAAAAGGTGTGTGTGTGTGTGTATGTGTGTGTGTGTGTGTGTGTGTGTGTGTGTGTGTGTGTGTGTGTGTGTGTGTGTGTGTGTGTACATACAGCGGCTGTGTGTGTGTGACCAGGTGTTCCTCTGGTCGCTCCTCTTCCAATGGCAGCTCAGAGTCTCCCAAGGTGGCAGAGGGCGGGGCTTGAGGAGAAGCAGGAGGACTTCCTGCAGAGTGGGCGGGCTCTGGGCTGGCGGCGGGCGTTTCTATATGCTCTGGAGTAACAGCCAGACAAATAGCATAGTTACAGTGTTGTTAATGCAGGGAGTAGCTAATGCTACTACTGCTAATTATATTAGTGTTAATGCTACTATTACTGCTACTACTAGTACAGTTAGCACTGCTGGGTATGGTATTATGTCTGCTATTGCTAATGCTACTACTGCATCTGATGCTAATATGTGTCTAACCTGGTGCTGTGATTGGCTCCTCATTCAACAGACTGCTAGGTTCAGAGGGAGGGGGTGTCGTCAGAGGCGGGGTCTCTCTGCTGGATGGGGTTTGGCTGGGTGGAGGGGTTGGTACTGGTGTGGGAACCAGTGGTTCCAGTTCCTCCTAGGACAGACCCAGCAGCTGGATTAAGACAGACTGAAGAGGGAAGATTTTGAGGGTGTAGTTTGTTCTGAGGTGTTGTACCTCCTGATGAGGTCTTGGACCTGGTTGTGGTGGTTCCCGTCCTGGTTCTGGTCCTGTTTCCAGTATGTCTGTGTCTCTGTGTCCCAGGATACGTGCAATTTGCTCTCTCAGAACCTCTTCAACCAGCTGCGTGACCAGAGCAGAGTCCACCATGTTGGAGTCTATAAACAGCTGCAGATCTCCACCTCCTGCTGCCTCCACTGAACACACGACATGAACATCACAGTGAGGCCGGCTACTGTGGGCTCATAGCAGCACCTTCAAGCCTCTACCCAGGGCCAACTAAATCCTCCTAGTGATCACAGGATTTCAGCATCCTGTGACCAGCATTTTCACAGATTTCTATAAAATTCTTAAAATAAAGTGCTTAAAAATATTGTGGAGGCATGTTTTCTACCTGCCTGCTGAATGAACATCTTCACAGGTTTGAAAAGAGGAAACTTATCTGTAAATCGTTGGTTTATTTGACAGAAAGCATCTCATTTAAAACCAGACAAACCCTCTCAGGTGTAATAAGGTCTCGTTTGAAGAGGTCATGTAATGTTTGCTGTACTGAAGCACTGAAAGGTCGATCTGGTGTCGACTTGTTTGCTTTACTGTGATAATAATCAATGAGCCACACGGTTACATTTCACATTCTGACTCGATCCCACAGACACCCTGCTGCTGCCGCGATGACTCACTAGACAACCACATGTGGATTCATCTGCTGCTGAAAACAAAGGCACTACTTCCTCCTGTTTGTTTTGATAAAAAACAAGAGTGAGCAGCTGTTTCAGGAAATGACTGATAACTTCAGTAGGAACCAATGGGCTTGGAGCTGACGGACAGAAAGTCAGACTGATGGTGGATAATAAAAGACTTAATAAAAGACTTTAAAAAAAAAGCCAGTCTGTCTGCTCACCAATGTCTGAGGTGACGCTCTGCCCCTCGGACTCTGATTGGTCAACAACTTGGTTCTGGGTGGGGTCAGCGAGAGGGGGGCGGTACATCTCTGAGATCACCCTGGACATGACCTGCTGCTCCACCCTGGATGTAACAGAGAAAGTATACATCTAAAACATTCTGTCAGTGCAACGAGGATCCAGTTCAGACCAGTTCCTCACCATTCCACCATCCGGTTCTCCAAAGCATGTCTCTGCAGGTTGATATCTAGGGTGGAGGCCTGACCCTGAGCGGGGAGGGCAGAGCGAGCCTGGGGAGGGAAGGCTGGACCCTGATAAACGACCCGAGGGGGAGATGGACCTCCATCCAACTCCACTGCCTCCTCGGTCACAGCACTCACCTCCTCCTGATGAGGAAAGAGAAGAAGAAGAAAATGAAGCACAAACCAGAAGGTGATGAAAATTGAATTTAAATGAAGGAAAAATCAGAAATGGGGAAAAGACTCAAACTGAAGAACAACAACAAAACAAGAATAAATAAAACACTGTGCTAATATTGTTATTGTTGTATTATTATTTCATACATAAGTGATTTAAAAGCTATTTCTGATTCTGCAGCCTCAGATCTTTAGGATCAGATCTTTAGGATCAGATCTGAGAGGATCTGACTGTTAAACCAGATCTCCTTTAGTCCTTCAGGTGAACAGTAAAAGCTTAAAATCACCTGTAAACCATCAGATCTGAGCTTCAACACGTTGAACTGCAGGTCTGATGTCCTTCCTTATATGAGAATCTGTCGTTATTGCCTGTTTGAAGTAGTGACCCTACAGAAGTACCAAAGAGACCATCGCACCCCCTTCACACAGCCCTGTCTCACACCTAAACTGTCCAATCATAACTGGAGCAGGAAGTAGTTTCCAACCTGCGTCCAACAGGAGGAGCTGTGGGACTGCAGCTGACTCACATGCTGACACCGGCTCATACAGGAGGCTATGTTAGCTGTTGGGACCAGGGTCTTACAATTGAAATCAAAGGTCAGCAATAGAAAAAACTAATATGAAAAAGGAAAAAAAAATGGAGCAAATACAAATAATCTTCTACATGTTCTCCCTTTAGAAAAGGTTCACATGTGTCTTTTCTCTCTGGAGCCCTGTTATAGTTTATGCAGGAGAGGAATGTAATGACATCATATTTTGAGATTCAAGTGATCCCTAAAGGGTGACGTACATATGCTTATAAACATTTCACGTTATTTTAGTCATTATACAGAGGATGATGATCTATGTCTTGTTTATCTTGTCTATAAATACCTTGCTATTTGAGGACACCATTAAATGTGTAACCTGTAAAAACCAAAATAAAGAGATGTGCAAATACCTGAGGAAAAGAAGGAGGATGAGGAGAGGAAGAGAACAGAAAGAGGAGGAAGTGGTAAAGAGGAAGAGGAAGGTTACCTGGTTGACATCAGCTACAGACAGGAAGTCAGTCCCAGGAAAGATGTTGTCTTCATCCTCCTCTTCCTCACTCTTCCTCTCAATTATATCAACTTGAGGACCCGGAGGAGGAGGAGGAGGAGGAGCCTCACCTGCATCCAGCTGAATCAATAATTTATAATTATTATAATTATTATATTAATGTCTTATCTGTGATTGAAAGTCAGGAAGTGAGGCTGACTCACTATGTCAAAATGAATCATTTAATGCATAGAAAGGCTAACAGGACGTTAGCCCTGTTAGCGCGGCACACTCACGTGTAACTGTAGCTCAGAGGCTCCGTTGTCCACAGCAACCTCGCTAGATGTGGGAGGAGCTGTGGCTGGTGATGTCACCACCTGCTGACTTTCAATTAAACACCTAGAAGAAGAGTCTCTCCTGGGAGGACCTGACGGTGAGGACAGAGGTCAAGATATGTTTGAATTGTGAAAGTCATATAAAAGCTGTTTTTGTTTAAATTTGAATTTAATCATTTTAAAGTCTAAAAGAAGACTTACACCAATCAGCCATAACACTATAACCTCATGCCTAATACAGTATTCATAAACATAAACAAAGAATTATGGCTGTATTCGGTTGTCTTCAGTTTTTTGGTCATTCAAATCTAACCTCGAATAGAAATAAATACTATGATGTCATTTAGTTTACTGACCCAGTGGGATCGCCGTGGGAATGGAGTGACTGTCTGCAGGGGCTGCTGCGAGGCCAGCAGGGTCGCCACTGGTCAGGTGGGAGGAGCTGATGATGTAATGACGCTGAGGTAGACCAGGTGGCAGATTGAGGGGAGGAGCCAAACAAGTCTGCGTCTTGCAGGACTCCACCTTCACACCTGATGGAGATACAAAAAGGAAAACAGGAAGACAGTGATTAGCATCTTTTGCTTTGATTGAACAATTAACCCTTGACTGGTCACTGCTCAGCTGGCGACCATTGGCTCAGGCTGGGTCAGCTGACCATACTGCCTGTGTATTTGTCTGACAGATTTTGTTTGACCTAATGGACACATTTGGGACCTTCCTTCAAAGGAAAATACGTAAATCTGTTCTAGCCTCTTGTGTAACCTCCTAGCTTTTCTTCACTCTTATTTGAAAGTTGCCAGCGGTTAAGTTTCCTGCTGACTTCTTGTAATAATTATCTCCTATAATTTAATCACAATATAATCAACCTTTATCTGAACCTTTTCAGTGTTTTGTGGTTATTCGATCCCTGTTTAAATGAAATCATTATAAAAGCCTATTTTCTGACCTCTGACACTCCCCACCAGTCGAGGGCGGGGCTTCCTGCTGAGCGGCGAGCCAGGTGAGCTGACGTGAAGGTACGGACTCTTCTTCATGGTCCGTCTCATACCTTCATACGCAGCTCTGCCGTACAGACGACTCAGGTATGATTCTCCATCCACCTCCACCTGCTCACTGCCTGCTCCTCTACCTGTGGGTGTATCAGGCTCCGCCCCCTGCATCTGGAGACAGAGATAATTAATGGCGCTACATCAATGAGTCATCACCTGTCTTATTGATCAAATCAATGGGAGCTGAGCTCAGACTGACCAGTTTTTGTCCAGCTGTCTGTCCTTTGCTTCCTCTCCCTGCCACAGTCTTACTTCCTGTTCCTCTGAGCACGCTCACTGGCCTGTCCTTGCGTTTGGGGGCAGACCGCCCTGCAACCTTCTCCTGTGATGTCACTGTCGCATCTCTGCTAGCTGAGGGTTTGGCTGCAGCGTTTTCTGAGGACATTTCAGCCTAATGACAGGAGCAGGAGGATGTGGAGGTGAAGGAGAAGACAAGAAGAAGCAGAAGGAGGAGGAGGAGGAGGAGGAGTTTGCAAGTTAAACAATGAGACAAATCTGTTGGTGTGAAGTTAGCGGCTCCTCACCTGTGCTGCAGGCTACAGGCTGCATTAGCTGCCACTAGAATAACACACACTAATTTACAACACGACTGTGAGAGAAACAGTTTCATTATGGGTAATGTAGTGAGCAGGTTTTGGCCAGGAAGAAGGATGTGTGGAATAAAAAAAGATGATATCTCTGATTCTCCTGCATCTATTTTGAATCCTCTTGTATAAACTGTCCATCATGAGTCTGACACAGTAACAGGAGTGTGATAGTAGGTTTGCAGAGGACAGTTTTAAAAACTTGTACAGTATAAATCATTGTTATTTTCTGTGCATATCAAGGTTCCTCGTGGAGGTCCAGGTGTTCCAGGATGTGTGTAAACCGCGCTGACAGCTTACCTGGATGTCTTTGGTTAAAACGTTGATCCAGGCATCCACTGTCCTCTTGATCTGGACCTTATCGGGCCAGTCTCTGCCGAGGACAGAAACACAGAATGGGACGCTGAAGTTACACAGATGATGGTTATGACAAATGACCAAACGACAATAAAACAGCTAAAGTTTTCAGCTACTTGTTAGCTTTGAATACCTAATAGCAATACTAAGGTGTCCCTGATAGCAGACAAAGTTAACATAAGGTACACGTTAATGCTACACATCAGTTAGCGTACTGTAAGCTAGCACTAGCTTACCTGTTAGCAGCCAATGCATCCAGTTGGCAGTGCAGGATCTCTCCTGTACTTGCTCTCTGCAGAGCCTCAAGGTTCTCGTCCAGAACCTTCTTCTGTCTCTGAACCTGACGGAGAACATGGCGTGCCTCCTCCAACACGGACGGAGCTGGAGGCCTTTTCTGAATTTGGATGGAGCGGGACTTCTGGGAATGGGTTTGACGGGTTGGATTTTCCTGGGACTGGATTTGTTGTAAAGGGCTTTGATGGGACTGGGAGCTGGTTTGTTGGGACTGGACTTGTTGGGCTTGAGGGTCATTTTGTTGGAACGTGAAGTGTTGGGCCTCAGTTTGCTGGGACTTGAATAGCAAGTGGTTTCGTTGGGGCAGATTTTGTTGGGACTGGATTTGATGGGAGCAGGTTTGTTGGGACTGATGCAGTTTTTGCTGAGACTGGTGGTGGTCTGGTCCAGCTCTGGTGGTTTTCAGGGAGTCTTCTGGCTGTTGTTTGACAGAAAGTCATTTAGAAGAAGGCAAACTTGTCCACTGAGTTAATTGCCTAATTTAAGTTGGTTTACTGCGTTTTAAAAAACCTGCACAGATGGCTAACTTTATCCAGATCTGCAGCAACAATGTAATGGATTCTGTTCTGGCCCAAGACCCATCCTCCCACCAAGTTTCATGGAAATTTGTTCAGTAGTTTTTGCGTAATCCTGCTGAAAACCCGACGAATGAACAGACACAGGTGAAAACATGACCTATTGGTGGAGATAATTGTATTATCTCCAGATATTCTGCTGTACTCTATTGTACTCAACCCTACTCTTCTGTACCAGATTGTGTTCTAATGTTATCCTCTACTAACTCACCGTCTTCAAACGTTCCATCTCCCTCAGCATGTCATTGTCATTGGCTCTACTTGCCGCCGTCCGACTGTCATTAGCTGAAGATCGCAGATGACTTCCTGCAGCTGGCTGGGTTGCCGTGGAAACACTGGGAGCATCACGGCGATACTGGTCATCTCTGAATAAAAGAAGAAGAAGAAAACCGACAGAGAGTAGAGTTAAGGGTTAGATGTAGTGACTCTTCTTTCATGGTATGTGAGCTGTCGTGTCTCCAGTCCGACCTGCTGCATTTCTTCACATCTAAGTATTTAATGCGGTGATTTCAATGTTCAAATCATTTTGATATTTTAAAAATTATATTGAAAAGGTAGTCAAAATCAATTTCGCTTAAACCCTTAAAATAAGTAATAAAACTTCTGTTCTTGTTCTCATTGCAACACTTTGGAAACTACTTATTTAATCACTTATTAGTTTATTGACAAGAAAAATAATAATCAACCATTTTAATGATTATTTGACCTACAAAATGTGAGAAAAACCATAAAAAGTCACCATCTCAGTTTCTAACAGTCCGAGCTGTGTTTATACGTCTTGTTTTGTTTGACCAACAGCTCAATACATAAAGATATTCAGTTTAGTGAAATAGAAAATGGAGAAAAATAGAAGAGCGGTGTCCGGCTGAAGAAACTGCCAAACTGTTGCTTTTTATTAAAAATTCAAATATTTGTTCGCACATGGGATCAAATGAAATATTCAAAGACGTATCAGAAACCAGTGGAGCAATGACAGACTGTAGACGTTTGACCACAGTCATCCTCAGGAGGAAGGTGGATGTAAAAATGCTATCAATAAGAGAAAAGCTTTATATGCAGGAGAGGAAGCCTTTTTGTTTCAGAGGTCTTTCAGGACAGACAGAGAAGTGGAGACAGCAGAATGAGACCAGGGAAATAAGAGCCTCCACAGATATGATGCTAACAGCTCTCTGGATCTCAGGCTCGCATTCAATTGGTCAAAACTGAAACAGGAACTGCCAAAAGTCTGAGTGTGTGTGAGCTGATAAATGTGGATATGTGAGGCTTATTATATCATTGCACAGGCAACTGCACACACACACACACACACACACAGACACACACACACACACACACACACACACAAACACACACACACACACACACACACACACACACAAACACACACACACACACACACACACACACACACACACACACACAAACACACACACACACACACACACACACACACACACACACACACACACAAACACACACACACACACACACACACACACACACACACACACACACACACAAACACACACACACACACACACACACACACACACAAACACACACAGGCTGCAGGAAAAGCCCGTTAGTGACGGCTCTCTGGACTTAACGGAGTCTCTCTACAGTCTGCTGCCTCTGGAGTCAATCAGAGGACGCCACAGTGTGTGTGTGAACTCAATCCAATTCAATTGAACTTCATTAAATAATCTATTACTCAGGTATGCAATATAACACAAAAGTTTAAGCATTGGTTTTTCAGTCGCGGTACAACATACAAGGCATACAACAGTGCACCAAACACACAGCAGGGCAACAACTTAGTTCAGAGCTAGAGTGGCACACGGTTGAGTAAACACTTTATCTCCGCCAAGGCTGAAAAATGCTAGAGTGTGAAAACATGACCTCGTTGGCGGAGGTAACAGCTGTAGGACTGGATGGTGAAGTGAGGTAGTCTGGTAGTAAAGTAGCAGCCAGTGAGGTGCAGTAAACCCAGAGTGAGAGCGAGTACTAGTCAGCATATGTTTGCGTGTGTTCTGTCATTCAGCTCCTGCAAACACTCTTCTGCTGCCGCCACTGTTGCTAGGCAACACCTCAGTGGTTTCCAATGGTGACAGCGAGCAGAGATGAAGAGAGAGAGAGAGGGAGAGAGAGAGGAGCTTCCATTCAAAGAGAGGAGAAAGGGAGGAGATTTAAAAAAAAAAAAAAAAAAAAAAAAAAACACAAGCTTCTCCTTTTCTTGTTTCCTCCTCTCCTCTCCTCTCCTCTCCTCTCCGTAGACCTTTTCACATGTCGCCCATAATTCATGAGTTTTGTAGTAACGGGTGAAGATGAATATTAATGCGGTGTGAAATGTTTCTCTTTCATTTTGTCCTTGTGGTTTTCCCATCATCCTCTCTGTCTGCCTGTCTCTGTCTCTTAGGTAAAATGGAGGATTTAAGACCAGCGTCAGTCAGCTCAATGTGAGCAGGGTGTCCACGGCGTCAGTGCATGACTGATTTAACACTGATATTATAATCAATCAGTCAATCAAATTAATCAGACTGAAAGATCATAAGGGACAGATGTGGCTCCACTAAAGCTGGATCATCGGACCAAGTGGCCCCGATGATTCAAATGTGTGAAATCAAGACCCGTATGGGCTAAATGTGAACCCATGAGGACTAAATGTGAACCTATGAGGACTAAATGTGAACCGATGAGGACTAAATGTGAACCTATGAGGACTAAACGTGGACACATTAGGACTAAATGTGAACCTATGAGGACTAAATGTGGACACATGAGGACTAAATGTGGACACATGAGGACTAAATGTGGACACATTAGGACTAAATGTGAACCCATGAGGACTAAATGTGAACCCATGAGGACTAAATGTGAACCCATGAGGACTAAATGTGGACACATTAGGACTAAATGTGAACCTATGAGGACTAAATGTGAACCCATGAGGACTAAATGTGGACACGTGGGCTAAATCTGGACCATGGGAGGCTAATTGTGTGTCTATATGAGCTGAACGTGGCAAGTATGAACCCAAATGTATCCAGATGAACTCATAAAAATCAGGGGTTCAAACGAGACAATTATGGATCAATCAAGGCTAAAAGGCGACGCTTAATGATAAAAACGGGATCATTAGGGCTAAATGTGTATCCACATGATGTCGGGGGTATTTGGCCGACATGTGGACAAACATTTTATGACATTTGTTTTACTCGATATTTTTATAGGACTGTTCAGTTTAGTGAGTTATAAATACGTCTAAACATTCAGTAGAAATCTGTTTCTGTTGGGACGACCTCAGCTCGACCAATCAGACAAAGAAACGTGTGAATGCTGCAGCAACTGGGTGAGGTGGGGAGAGCGGGGGGGGGGAGTCAACACATATCGGACTGCTCATTTGTCAGTCAGAAAGAAAGAAACAGAAACATGGGGGGGGGGGGGGGGGGGGTGAGACACTGGAGGTGTCAGAGCTGGGAGGAGGGTGCAGCGGGTGATGCTGGGAGAAAAATAGTGCTGACATCATCGTCTATAAATGGAGTCGAAACCGTGAGACGATGAAGGGGGGGGGGAGCAATACACACACATCTCATCACGTGTCACCTGCAGGTCAGCAGCCTAATATCTAAATTCAAATAACCTTTATTAGCCCAGAAGACATTTCACTGACTAAATCTGGAACCTCAGTTCGGTCTAGATTCACATGTCACACATCACATTTTCTCTGTCTTTGTTTCCTCGGCAACATTCGTGGATAAAAGGTTTTCAACCATGAGCCTAGTAACCATGGCAACCACCGCATCCTACACGGCAACGATGGGAGGAGGGGGAAACGGACTGCGGTGATGTGCAGACAGACAGACTGACGAAGCTAACGCTGCATCCAGGATGTCTCAGATTGTCAGCTTGTTGATTCTGATAAAGAGAAAATGTGTGTGTGTGTCTGTGTGTGTGTCTGTGTGTGTGAGTGTGTGTGAGTGTGTGTCTGTAAACAACAGACAGCTCATGATTATTATCTTGTTATCAATTAATCACGTAAAACAACCAAAACAGACAACAAATTAAACCAATCGACTGACAAACTAACGGATATTTCATTAATCAATACACTATTTTGTGCGACACATAAAAAACAGAGAGCAACAAAAGAATTGTGATACATCGGAGGACGTGACAGCAGACGACAGAGGAGGGTTGTTCTCAACGATTAATCAATTATCAGATCGTGTAATTGTTTCAGGTGTACTGCAGTGAATGAAGAACTCCATTCACATCCCTCCTAACTGCACCCCCCCTCCCCCTGCCCCTCCCAATGACACACACACACACACACACACACACACACACACACACACACACACACACACACACACACACACACACACACACACACACACACACACACACACACAAGAAAGATGTGCATGTGAGGACTTCTTAGAAATCACCCTGGAGTCCCCACAGAGAATGTGTGTGTGTGTGTGTGTGTGTGTGTGTGTGTGTGTGTGTGTGTGTGTGTGTACATTAGCATGCACACAGTGAGCTGCTGCACTGAGCCAAGGGCACCTTAACCATCACAGTCCCCCCCCCCAGCCAACGACACACACGCAGACAGACACTGACACACACACAGTCCAGGTGTGTGTGTGTGTGTGTGTGTGTTGTTGTTCAAAGAGAAAAATCTGCAATGCAGCAAGAAACCAAAAGACTGAAGACTGCTGCACCTATTTACACCAAGATACTCCAGCTGTACAGCTGCTGCTGCTTTAAAACTACAGCAGTAGTGATACTGTTGCTACTGCAAATATTAACAATACAGCCAAAACAGAATTTCATCAGTACAACGAGAAATTGTATGACTTTGTTTGTTGTCAAACAGACTTTTATAAATAAAACATGTTTGATTTTCTGTCTGAAGCATTCATTTCTTTAGTTTCCTGCTCGAGTACACATATTGCTAGATGTTGTAGTATTAGTGCCAAAAATACTACAGCCAATGATAGGGCTACTACTGCAACTAATACTGACATTATTGAACTGGCAGTCGTAATACTACGACAGTACTACTGCTGTTATCAGAGTAAAACTTGCTACTGATAATGCTGTTACTACTTTAGTAACACATTATTACTTATATTGTACTGCAACTGCTTACAGTACTGATACTGTACTGCAGCCACATAAAGTACCGATACTGTACTGCAACCACATACAGTACCGATACTGTACTGCAGCCACATAAAGTACCGATACTGTACTGCAGCCACATACAGTACCGATACTGTACTGCAGCCACATACAGTACTAATACTGGACTGCAGCCACATACAGTACTGATACTGTACTGCAGCCACATACAGTACTGATACTGTACTGCAACCACATACAGTACTGATACTGTACTGCAGCCACATACAGTACTGATACTGTACTGCAACCACATACAGTACTGATACTGTACTGCAGCCACATACAGTACTAATACTGGACTGCAGCCACATACACTACTGATACTGTACTGCAGCCACATACAGTACCGATACTGTACTGCAGCCACATACAGTACTAATACTGGACTGCAGCCACATACAGTACTGATACTGTACTGCAGCCACATACAGTACTGATACTGTACTGCAGCCACATACAGTACTGCAGCCATGTGCTGATATTGTACTGGAGCCACAGCATAAACATTGTGTAGTATACAGAGAATAAATAAATGTCCTTCATGTTGTTTTCTCTGATGAAACCACAGACTCCATGTTTTCATGTCTGCTGTTTTGCTTGACGTACATTTCCCCAAAATTATGCCCCAAACATTTGAGCTCTATATGGAAACCAAAGATCTCCACACAAGAAGTCAGAAAGTCCCACGACAGTCAGTGGAAAGGTTCATACCAATGGAATTTATTACAACTGACTCAGCTCCAAGGCACATTACAAGATCAAATATGTTTCATTGGTTTTATGATTTTTAATCTGTGACTACAGGAATAGAAAACATCAAAAAAATAAAAACAAAAAACAGGCTGACGTGTATATTGAATTAAATATTACGGGTAAAATAGATATACATGGGAGGTCAGACAGAAAAAAGGTTTATTGCAGTCAGAAAATTAAAAAAATAAAACTTTAAAATTAAGAATTTCACAAAAATCAATTACATACCTTAAAAATGCAACAACAAAAAATTGATTACAAAACATTAACAATAAAAAGGTTCTTTAAAAAATTAAATAGTGTAGAACTTGTATAAAAAATAAAAAATGTTTTTACACATAGACACAATTTTATAAAGTGACGGTATGATGAAGAAGTGTGAGCGTTATCTCATCCTCTGAACCTATCTGCCTGTTTAACCACGTCACTGTTTACACCTCCACCTGTAACCTCCACGACAACACAAACACTCTTTTTTCTTTGTTTTTCTGAAACATTCACATGTAGAATATTTATATGTTTCATCCTGTACTGAATAAAACACTTGGTCGGTGGCGCAATGCTATCACTAATTCATTATCACTGTATGCTGATGACACCCACTCATATTTTTCAGAACCTGGCGACTTAATGCCTAAACTTTTGGACACATTAGACTTTTGACAAACTTTCTGGTAACAAAAAGTTTTTTTTTTCCTGGTTAACCACACAGACATAGATAATAAATTTATACAGTTCCCGTTCAAAGAGGAGTCAATACTTTTCATTAATTCATGGTACAGATTACATGCACTTTTAAGGCATTGTTCAAATTTTTTTTTAAACCTTTAATTGCTCAGACAAAATGTGACACGCTGGTGAACTTTGTTTCTCTGGGACACAAATTTAAATGATAGCATTACTTGTTTCCATTGTAAATAAAATCTGTCAGAAAATCGAGCTATATCAGCGAGTATTCTGGCCATCAAGCTGATAATCATTACCATTGCTTCAGTATTAACAGCCTCATGTCATCATGAAATGAAGCTGTTTGAGTGAAGGTGCTAACCTCAAGCAGAGCTGCAACCAGCCATAATCGTCACTGTCAATTTTTATGATTTTCTCAGTCATTTAGTCTATAAAATGTCCAAAAGGGGCAACAAACACAAATGAATACTCACTGATGTGACAACTTCAGATATCTTATTTTGTAATAGCAACAGTCAAAACATTTCATAACAATTCATCAATCAATAACATCATTTATGATTAATAATCTATTGATGGACTAATCGTTTTTTAAAAATTACTTTACACTCAGAACCTAGAAGCAAACAAATTAATTTCAGATGTTGATGTTGAAATAATTAGTATCTTCAGAGAAAAAGGTTTCATCTCAAACAATGATGCCTTGTTGATTGTGCCCATCATTATTCATGTTTAAATGCTGTTTTTAATTCAGCTGGGGGAATTATTAAATCCCTTCATTACATCTTGATCCGATTGATTATTTTGGGATTAAACAAATACATTTTGAAAATACTAAGTCTAACCAG
Organism: Chaunax sp. Z400; assembly: GCA_037577475.1. Taxonomy (NCBI): domain Eukaryota; kingdom Metazoa; phylum Chordata; class Actinopteri; order Lophiiformes; family Chaunacidae; genus Chaunax; species Chaunax sp. Z400. The sequence continues at coordinate 3,110,587 of CM075194.1, read as the reverse complement.
ATTCACCATATGTTAGTGAGTAGATGCAGAATAACTGTCCGCTGCCTAAACTGTCTTATATCTATGTGCTCATCCTAAGTGGCAGCAACAATCTGTTTACATCCTGCACTTCAAGCTCGGTCCAGTTTCATTCTGAACAAACGTTGTGTTTAAATGTTTCACTCAGAGGTCAAAAACAGCGGAGGGAACATTTAAAAAAAAAACATGTTTAAAGCCGATTTAGTGTTTCTGAAGCGGCTGAATCTGTTTTTTATTTTTTATTTTAACAGTTTGTTTTATGAAAGAACTCTATTTTAATATAACCAGGAGAAGTTTAAGTAAACAGCTGTAAAAAAAAAAAAGAAAAGAAAAGAAAAGAAAGATTGTAGGTGGTGATGTGAGTGGATTTGACTCATGACATCATATTGTATATTATTATATTATCTGTGAAATGACAGGAATCTCTTCATCCACATGACATACGTGTCACTAATTTGGACATTTTATAAACTAAATATTTCATGAAAAAACAAACGTGATGTGTGAATCGACAAGAACAAACATAAAGGGACAAATATCTCCACCCAAACACCTTCATAGCTGGAAGACTAATTTATTTTTCAAACCCATGTTAGATTCTCATTTTGGATTTCATTCACATTTTCTATTTTCTCCAAAACGCTGGATTCGGTCTCTACATTTGTCTGTTTTACACAGAGATGGCCTGATGCTGCTTTTATTCTAAGCGCTGCGAACAACAAAACTCATTCTGTAATTCAATCCTCAGAGTCATTCCTGGCGTCTGTTTCTATCGGCTAAAAAGACAGAATTGACTGCGTGAATCATTTTCAGCATCTGTCATTAAATCACTGAATTTACAACTATAACATTCAGTGAGGCTGAAAACAGCAGACTGAGCTAAAATATTTCAAATTAAGTGTTAAATGTTGTAGAAGGCTTTCAAATCAACAAAAAATACTCACTTAAACTTAATCTACTTATTGTATAATAGAAACCTGCATTGGGACTGTTTACATAATATCCACATTATATGAAAATGCTGAGGGGTAGTTTGTTACTTTACTCCTTTACTTTTCCTAACCTCATCCACACCTGTCCCTGAAATAAAAACAAATCTTAAGTGTTTCTGTTGTGGAATAATCTGCAGTCCTGATTGGCTCCACTGTAATCTAATCAATATCACTTCATCCCGATCAGCTCGATTCCCTCACTCCTCTGACAGAAAGTAAGAAGTCACATTTTGAGGCTCGGCAGAAGAATGACTGCGTTTCATATTAATGTTGTTGTTGTTGTTTTTTGCAGAGAAAGAACCAAAGAGTTCAGAGTCTCTTCATCATCATCATCCTCAGGGATCTCTCTCCTTCTTTACCTTCACATCTCCAGCCAGGATGGTGGCTATCTCACCCTGCATGAAGGCCCAGGGCACGTTAGAGCCGACCAGTGGACACTTCTCTCCGCTGGGGCAGTACACCTCCCCGGACGGACCCTGTGCCTTGATGCTCTCTCTGGAGCAAGGGAAGCAGAACTTGTGGTTGGGGACGGACGGACACTGCACAAAGTGCGTGTCCTCTAACCGTTCGTGGCAGATAGTGCAGCACAGAGGCCCGCTGTTGGCCATGGGGGAGTCGGGTACGTTCTGTGCATGCACCTGGTCGGACTGCGATGGGGTGGACAGTCCGAGGTCTCCGTTGCGGGACGAGAGGCGCCTCTGTCCGGACGCGGATGCGGGGGACAGTGGACTGCTGCTGTTGTGTCTGGATGAGGTCGTGGAGTGAACCGAGTCTCTGTCCTTGCTTGGGGAGTGCGCGTTCCCGAGCGTGTCCGCGACTGACATGAGCGCAGCCATCGGGGACTGTCCGTTCTGTGAAGGAGCGGCAGACTCTGGAGGTGTGGCGCGGCCGGAGTGTCCAGAGCCAAGAGGAGGTGGCGGCCCGGCGAAAGAGCTGGCAGCCATGGAGAGTTTGAGAGCTTCAGTCTGGCTGTTGATCCACTGCTGCCGATGCTGCTCGTCCGTCAGTTTCAGGCCGCCCTCCGCAGAGTCCGGCTCCGGGGAGGCTTTCCTCTTCCTTAAACCAGCCCTGGAGCTGCTGCACCCGCTGCCGGAAGCCAACGCTCGGCCGGGAAGCACCAGAGAGGTGGGCAGCAGCGGGTAGCTGCCGTCGACGTAGGGCTGCGGCAGCATATCTCCCCCGACACTCTCCTTAAAAAACCGCAGAGACTCCGGTAATAAATCCCCCAGCAAACGCCAGTCTCCAGAGCCGTGCTTCTTCTCGTACTCCAAATATTTGAACCCGGAGGACAAACCCCTGCCGTAGTCCTTCATACAGTCCTGGTACATCTGCTTGGCCACCCCAGAGGCGCTGGAGAACACGTTTCCCGAGCCGCTCGGATACTCGATGAAAATCTTCAGCTCGTTCTCCATGCCCGGTTTGGACACAGCATCGAAGGCGAACACCCTGCCGACCAGGCCGTGGTCTTTCTTGAAGCGGACGTCGAAGGGAGTGCAACCGGACAGAGTGACCAGCGTGTCCCTCACCATCTTCGGCTTACTCGCCCACTCCTCCTGCCGGTTCCGGAGGCTCTCGCCCAGCTCGGCCAGAGCTTCTACGTTCCGCTGTTTCTCTTTCAGCTCCCTCTCCTGGTCTGTACTGGACACCGAGGCGGGCCGCTTCCCTCCAGGTTCAGACAGCCCCACCGGGACGGGCAAGGAGACACCGACCATGGTGTTCTGTGGGGCGGCTCTGCTCCCCACGCTGTGTGGGGCTGGTCCGTTCAGCAGAGTCTGGGGCAGCAGGTTGGGTGGTACATTCATCTGTCCCGGTACCGACACCAGCCCACCATGGCTCCTGCTCCTCGAGTTGGGGCTCTGTCGGTTCAGCTCGGGCGGTCCGTCGTCCTGTTTGAATCCGTTTGGTCCTCCGAGTCCGTTAGGCAGCCTGCTGCTGCTATGCCCGCCGTAGTCAAACCGAACACGGCTGTCTGCACCGAGCGAGTATCGGTCCAAACCGGGCTGCTGAGACTTCCCCGATCCGTCCGCCTGGTGGTGGTGGTTCAGCTGTCCAACCGACTCTTTCCCGGTCAGCAGCACCGCCTGGTTCTTAGCCACGGGGTGTTGCTGCTGCTGCTGCTGCTGCTGCTGCGGCGGAGGAGGCGGTCCGCCGGCGGGGGATCTGCCCTCCTGGAATCCGTGGGCCCGTTTCAGATGGCGGGCTGTCTCGATGACAAACTCGATGCGGTCCGCGCCCTCGTAGTTGACGCAGCCTCGGCACACGGGCTCGGTGAAATCCCAGATCATGGCCCATGGCATGCGGGGCAGGTCGCACAGATAACACGACTGTCTGCGGGACGAGGAGACCTGCGGGGAGGACATCTTCCCTCTGCCCGTCTCCTTCCCTGCCGCCTTCGCGGAGCTGCGTACAACAGCCCGGTTCGTTCAAAACGGAAGTGATGGAGGGAGACAGACTCCTCTCAGCTTATTGTCCGCCTTCCGAGTCCTCTGACTGCTGCCGGAGCTCCGTGTTGTGCTGCAGAGTCGGAGGAGGAGGAGGAGGGGGAGGAGGTCTGCGTTTTTTTCCCTGCATGCTTCACTCCGACAGAAGATGAGGAATTTGGGTTGTGTACACCCCCCCCCCCCCCCTCCCCCCACATGGAATGCCACCTGGTAGAACGAGTACCGTCATGCCCCCCCTCCCAAAATGAAATGATGCCACTTGTTGTTGCCCTCCTCCCCACATCCTCCTCCATCTGTTTTAATCCCCCCCCCAGTCTGAGCCGTTCACTCATCCATTACTGTCACATTACAGCTGCAGCTTCCGCTGAAGCTCGACACAAAAACACAATGAAAACACGACATGTTTGGGCTGCAGGATCACAACAGGCTGCAGGATCACAACAGGCTGCAGGATCATAACAGGCTGCAGGATCACAACAGGCTGCAGGATCACAACAGGCTGCAGGGATCGGCTGCAGCATCAGACATTAACATTCAGAGGAGTGAACCGAGCGTCTCGCCTCCTCTTGGAGAGGCTGACCTTGAATTCAGCTCACATGAAACCAGTCAAAGGGGTTTTAATGGATGAAGAAATCAATTCTATTTTTTTTTTTTTTTGCGTGTAGATCAATATCGTATTAAGTAAAGGGTTTTCAATATTGCTGTCTGCTCCTGGTTTAGATCATTTCGTAAAAAGAAATTTAAAAAAAGAGTTGAATGAAGTGACGATAATGACAAACTAAACTACAGTTTGTGCTCATCGTCATCGTCATCGTCATCATTATGATTCTAGATCACATTTTCTGCTTTACTAAGACATAACTTCAGTTGGGGACACAGAAAGTTTCAGAAATAAAGTTACGTTTATAACCGAAGGGAGAAAAACCTAAACATCAAATAGACAAACTGAACAAATGATTTTTACAGTCTGCAGGTCCAACAGCTGAGTGTTTGCTGCTGCAGAGACATTAAGGAACAACATGTGTGTCTGTGTGTGGGTTGCTAGGCAGGTTTCAGCTCTCTGTCATCACCGCTCTCTCCGGTTAACCTCGATCACCCAGCTCAGGGTCGATTCCCTTCTCTTTGTGTTTCTGTCCTCGGTCTATTTCCGTCGTCAGGTCAGACGTGTTTGAGATAAATAAAAGCTTTACTGCTGAACTAGACAGAAAAATGTTAGAAGCTATGAGCAACTGATTGACAGAAAATTAATCTGCAAATGTTGCAATAACTAAACTAATCAATAGTTATTATATCAGTTATTTTTCTTTTTTTTTAAATGGCACAAATCCATGGATGGTGATGATGTTGTGTCTCTGACATTTCAAACCGTTTTAATATCATGTTCGTATATTTATTAGTGAACACCTGGAGATGAAAAATTCAAACACAAAGGGGTGGAAGAGTTCATCAGTCGTCCAGTCAGGACAGGGTTAATGACTGATGCATTCTGGGGAAAAAATATATAAAACCCGCGGTCATCAGCCCGCTGACATCAAGCCTCCAGTGAGGGTTTATAATGTCGGCCGGTTGGCTCGGAGCCAGATACGCACACACACAGATTAGCTCCAGCGTGCTTCTGATGGATACCGTCTGTGTAGCCATGGCAACGCACCTGGCAACTGTGCTGTGGAGGAGGAGGAGGAGGAGGAAGCTGCTGTATACATGGAGAGCTGCAGCCTCGTTCACCCCCCCGACTCACTCTCTGAATGATTATGCAAATAGAGCAAGTCGAGAACACACACACACACACACACACACACACACACACACACACAGTAACACACACACACACACACACAGTAACACACACACACACACACACACACACACAGTAACACACACACACACACACACACAGTAACACACACACACAGTAACACACACACACAGTAACACACACACACACACACACACACACACACACACACACACACACACACACACACACACAGACCTGCAGTGTTCACACCCAGAGGTTTAAATAAAGCCTATTTTAGTTAGCGATGACCTGACTCACTGTTTCTGGTCTTTGGGAGGAAATGTTTTGTTTAATTGGTGATAAATATATAAATATGTGATTATGGCTGATTGATTGATAAATTGTGAGGTGTGATGTCACAGTTTAACAACAAACAAAAACCAACCCTGGCCCCCATCACCTGTTTTCCTCTGGCCATGGCTCACTGTGGGGTGTTGCCATAGTAAATGGCCCAGCCTCTCTGGTGCTTGCTGAGGAGCTTGGCTGCTGGCTGCGGGGGGCTTTTGCTGATGGAGAGGAGGAGGAAAACATGCAGAGTGAGTCAGTAGAACACACGAAAGAAATTTAAAGAGACGTCTCCACTGGGCAGCAGCAACAACAACAACAACAACAACAAACACGTTGTACACACAACATGTCAACAGGTGCAGCTGATGCTTCTAATTCATCCTCTGTAAGAGCATCGATGTTCAGCCAGCTCCACATGTTTATGGAGCTGTGGAATCTAATCGTTGGACATACACATAAAGCAACATGGCGGTACTCAGGGCCCCGCCTCTCCACCACTTCAAGTGAAGGGGTCAAAGGTCAAAGTTGTGCTATGTTCACTTCAGAGTTCAGGTCAGCAGTATATATATCAGGTCTATATCGCTGCTCAGTTCCCTGGAAACACGGACCCAAAGGAACCTATTAACATTTAGAGATTCTTGTATCACCGCCTCTGATACGACTTTACTCAATCTCACCTGTTCGCAGACACACACACACACACACACACATACAGACACACACACACACACACAGACATACAGACACACACACACACACACACACATACAGACACACACACACACACACACACATACAGACACACACACACACACACACAGACACACACACACACACACACACATACAGACACACACACAGACACACACACACACACACACACATATACAGACACACACACACACACACACACACATACAGACACACACACACACACAGACACACACACAGACACACACAGACACACACACACACATCAGCAGTGAGCCCTGGAGAGAAGCTAAAAATAACCTGCTGCTTCAAACAGCCTGGTTACCATGACAACCCCATCTTCACACCAGGGTGGGAGGAAGTACATACACTGATCATTTATAAGCCTGCATCAGTTTGAGCCGGGATGTGATGACGCTGCTGCCACCTGGTGGTCACAAGGGCTCATAAACCTCTGAGACATTTAACTCAGGGGACTCCTACAGGTCTGAACTACAGTTCCCATGATGCCATAAGGCACGTGTCCAAATAATCGGAAAAAAATATAAGTTAATTAAAGCAAAATTTGAGTGATTTTAGGGAATCTACTGGTTCAGCATCAAGTCTGAGACTAAATCATTTTCTATTATTAAGCTTCATACTTCAAACCACTAGAAATATATTGTTGAAACACTATAAAACACAATAAAATACAACACATCTTATTTCTAGCATCCATGTTGTTTCCACATTAGGATTTAAGAGCTCAAGCAAACACTGAAGTCTAAAGAGCGACTTCTTAACTCAGGAAGTGAATCTGAGGAGTACACGAATGTTTGTTTACATTTCTTTACATTTACTCAAATAGTCTCCATTAAAAGTGTGTGTTTGTTTACCTGCAGTGTCCAGGTGAGTGACCCGCAGACAGGCTGGATCACCTGGACGTCTAAGGTCAGGGGTAACAGCAGGGTCAGAGGCTGTAGGGTTATCAGGGGCGCGGCTCATCACTATGCTGAGGGTTGACTCCAGCAGCTGGCTCTGATTGGAGGAGAGGAAGTAAGCAGTCAGACAGCAGTAGTTGGATGTCAGCAGTGGTTGGAACAGGTGAGTGTGCTTACCTGCAGCTGCAGCTGATGGCTGTGTGTCTCTATGTGATGCAGCGTCTGCTGGCTCAGGCTCCACACCTTGTCCCTGCCAGACAGTGAGGTCACAGAGGTCACAGTGATGTCACAGTGAGGTCACAGTGATGTCACAGTGAGGTCACAATGAGGTCACAGTCATGTCACAGTGATGTCACAGTGATGTCACAGTGAGGTCACAGTGAGGTCACAGTGAGGTCACAGTGAGGTCACAGTGAGGTCACAGTGAGGTCAGGGATGCAGTGCAAGACATCTGATTTGTAAATGTGTCTCTGATCAGGGACGATATTCAGGAGGTTGAATCATTTTGAGCATGTAGTCGTCACTAAAATTAGATTTTTGTGTTGAATGTGGGAGAAAAAAAAAACTTTAAATCTTTTCCACTGAGATATTTAAACTGTTCCTGTTTGTACACCATAGTACACCATAATCTATAGTACAGGAAACCAGCATAGTACAAAAAAATCTAATAAAATATAATTAATGATAACAACTATAAATATACATATTATATTCATTTAGCATCTCCACATTTAGTGTATTGACTGTGTTTGTGTATATATTCAGGATGAACAGATAAGTCCTCACAAATACAGACAAACAAACAAGTGTGTGTGTGTGTGTGTGTGTGTGTGTGTGTGTGTGTGTGTGTGTACCTGTCAGCCTGCAGTAGCTTGTGTACACCATCAGCCAGCTGAGACAGTCGAGCATCCACCTGAGCCTGAAACACAACAGCAAATACTTCATCCTCTAAGTACTACAGGTACTACAGCTAATTCAATGTGACGAATGGATATTCAAATAAGTAATGCAGTATTTATTTTTTTTACAGGTCATTGAATACAGACTAAAACTGTCAGCTGACAGCATCTGAATCAACTCAAACATCACTTCTCTACAGAGTCTAAAACCTCAGCTGCATGAATACAAAGTCCTGTTCGACCTAGTACTACCATCAGTACTGCAGTACTTCCTGCATCAGCAGAGTTTTCAGTGAGCTGATCTCAGGTCAGATGTACCTGGATGAGACCAGCAGCTGCTGCCTCAGTCTGGATCCCCACCACACCCACTGAATCCTGCAGGCTGGTCCTCAGACCGGGAGCATCCTGGGAGCTGGTCCTCAAACTGGGAGCATCTTTGGACCTGGTCTGAAGTGGACCTGGATCCAAAAGCTGCACTTTGACCTCCCTTCTGTGGGTTGCACTGTGACAGCTGAGCAGCAGAGAAAACATCACACAGGTGAACGTGAAGACAGTGAAGGGGCCAGACGAGACGTTCAGGCGCTCCTCGTTAATTATTATTTTTTCTGAATAAAGAGACATTCTTTTTGTTTTGTTATTTTACTTAAAAATTCTCATGAATAAAATTCATCAAACTCGATAGACTTAAATTTTAGACAGGAAATGTCTATTTTCTTACCGCTTTTTCAGAGCTGCCAGCCCGACTCCTCGACCTCCAGCAGTGAAATGCGAGGTCAGGAGGTCACCACCTGAGAGAGATGATGTAAGCAGAGGCGGGGTGTAAGCAGAGGCGGGGTGTAAGCAGAGGCGGGGTCAGCCTTAGGGCTCACCTGTCCTTCAAGATATTCACAGCATCAGCAACAACAAAACATCCCAGTAAATGTTTCATAAACTTATTTCATGTCAACTTATAATCAATTCAACTAAAACTATTGGCCCTTCTGTGTAACAATAATTTGTAAAAAAAACAACAACACATCTTTAACATCATGCACTGAGCTGTTGAAGTTTCGGCATCGTCTGTCCTGACAGACATCATTGATTAAGCTGGTTCTCTCACCAGGCTGCTGCTGGCTGTGTGTCCCAGCATAGAGCTTCCTGTCTGGACTCAACTCTGCCGCTGGAGGCTGTTGAGAGAACAAACGCATCACAGTCAAATTGTGACATGCCAAGTACTGCGGTTTGATCCAGAGAAGATTAAGAGGTTTTAAAAACTCTCATACACTATATTATATATTACTGCACACAAACTGCAGGGTCTGAAAAAGTTCAGAGAAGCAGCAGAAAAAGGAGAACAGGACTCACTCTTTTCTCTTTGGTCAATTCGGTTTTCTTCAGCATCTGCCTGTCTACACACACACACACACACACACACACACACACACACACACACACACACACACAATGATCAACTAAACACAGCATGAAGGAAACGATGAAACACTGGACTCTGCTGATTGTATGTTTCATGCAGAAATGAAAGTATAAGTCATATAATATAGAAAATTGGAAATAGCCAAATTAAAACAAGACATTATCAGGTACATTATAAATGTTTTGACCTGATCACAGCCGAATAACTGAGTCTTTATGTTAAAGTTGAATTTAACGACGTCACGTTGGCTCCTGTCAATCACAACAGCTCAGATTATTTTCATTATTGATTAATTGGATTATTTTCACTGTAAATGGAATAATTGTTTAGTGAAAAAAATGTTTAACATGCTTATCCAAATTAACCCAGAGCCCAAACAGACACTTTGAAATTATTTTGTTTATTCAACCAATGTCCAAACCCTAAAACCTGTTTATTTACTAAACAACCGACAAAAAAAAAGATGAAAATCCTGACATTTAAGAAGATTAACGCCAAATGTTTGACAATACTTGCTGAAAAATGACTGAAATTGTAAATCGATTCCCAAAATAGTTGTAGACTAATTTTTCTTATTGATTAATCGACTAATCGTTGCAGCTCTGAACATCTTCCGGAGCTCTTACAAGGCTGAGAGTCCACCACTGCCTGCAGAGGAGGTGCAATGTCTGGCTTCTGTCGAGGCTTGGGCCGCTGCTGCCTCTCTGTCCCGGAGCTATACTGCTGCTGCTGCTGCTGCTGCTGCTCGGACACAGGAGGCTGCGGGTCCCGCAGTTTCTGAACGGTTATCTTAACAGATCCGGCTCCTGGTTCAGCTTCTTGTCTCCGATCCGAGGGAAGGACCCGAGTGCAACGGATTAAAACGTCACCGGTGTCCGAGCTGCAGGAGGACTGATTCGGACTGATTTCAGCCGGTAAATGCCACTGTTTGTCTAAGCTGCAGCCCGGATGATGCGACATATTAAATGTTATATTAATAAAGTTTTGATTGAAGTTGTTTTGATGATTTTTTAGCGAGCCATTAGCCGGGCAGGAATCTTTTGAACTTCCCGCTCCAGCATCATACGGGACGAAAGAGCAGCTAGACGATTAAAACTCGGTGAATGACAGAAGTTACTGCAGAAAACGTAATATTACAAAGTTCATTAATTACATTAAAAGTAGAAAGACACTTCAGAGTGACACAAAAAAGAGAAACTAAAGAGTGTAAACGCGACAAACCTGGAGACAAACTGTTGCTGACAACAAAACACAGTTCCTGTTTCCGCTTCGGAACTGAGATTTAAAATGATGACAGACGTCTCACTTCGTCTCTAAATTCCTGAGACGTAAAACACGAGCGAACAAAATACAGACGGGACTAGAGTGAAAACACACGAAGTGAGAAATACATATTAAAAAAATTAAAACATAAGTATTGTCCCACTTTATCAAACACTGTCGGTGGTTTCAATTTTCTTAAAAATCTGTTTGTACATATGCAATTCAACATTTTGGTATGTTTGAAGACACTAACAGAATAGAATGAAGCACCAGCCTTATCAGTAATTTTAAGTGGGGATTGCATAATATGTGCTGCAATTTGTTCATGTAAATAATTTGACATTTTTTACACTTTTTCTGAGAGATTGAAACAAACTTTTACATATATATGTAAAAGTATGCTAATGCTATTATCGCAGCTACTAGATAAATATTCTGATTCTATTGCCTCCATGACAAATTATAATTTCGCCAAGAGTGGGGAATCATATTTTTCTTGGCAAAAAGTAGGAACATTATATTGGTCGGTACTTGTAGCACACCGGAAGATCTCATCAGTAGCGCACTGTTACACCTTTGATTTCTGAGTTCAACTTTCGTCACATTTTGCTTTTACTCTTTTTATTTAGTCGGATATAAATCGCCTAAATAATCTCTTAAATAATTTGATTACATTGTTTGATGTGCTATTTTATAAATTTATTTTCAAAAATCGTTTTGCAAAGTGAATTAAAATAAAGTTTAAAGTATTCGAATCTGCGGTTTAATGTCTCTCTCTGTTCTCACATGTCCTTCGAGCCACTGGAGGGCTTTTCACATCCAATATCGTCCATAGGTGAGATTTAAATATACATTCTGGGTATAATTACTATTTCAGCACATAATAGATGTCTGTAGTCTATTGTTCAGAAGAGTTTGGAATTAAAAGTATTGAAAAGAAATGGAAAAATAACACCGAGAGACAGAAAGGTTAAGGAAGGCAATGCTAGCTAACGTTAGCTGTTGGCTTACTGGAAAATATTTTCATCCCGTAAATAAAATGGGATTAAGTATAATAGTATTGTATGATATCTAACCATTAATTGAAAAGTTACTTAAACTCTGTAATTAGCTCCATTCTCAGATTTGTGTCTTTTCTGTACCAGATTACATCATCACCGTGCACCAAAAATAATAATAATTTAAAAGAAAATGCTTAAAACCTTGAGAAAGTCAGAGGAAACGCGTTGGAGAGGCTTTTGATCTGGGTGATGAGTCGAATAACCTTCCATGTGTAGATTAAAGAATCACTATGAACGGGAGAGTGAATATTAAAATATGCAAGTTTTTGAATGGAGTCTGGTTTGGGATCAGGAGATTTATTTCTTGTTTCTTGTGTTTCTGGTCCTCACAGAGTCTCCATCATGGCCGTCCAGGTGTCCGAGTCTGACCAGATCAAACAGGTAATTGTCTGTTTCAACATCACACTTTTATCTGGATCACTGTTCTGAGCTTGTTGGGGTGAGATGAAAATGACAAGATTTCAAATCTGGCAAATGCCTTTCCTGCACCCTCCATCAGCTCTGTCGATATCTTTGTTGACGATTTTAATTATACATATTTGCTCCACTTTGTCAGCTGTAAAGAAATTATCGCTAAGATGAGATGCAGGAAAAGCAAATTACAATTTCAGTTTGAAATTTTGAAAGATTTTAATTTTTAGTAATACAGTCAGCAAGTGTTTTTTGTTTTTTTTATCGAACTATGGACTGTGCATTAAATCCATCACCTGTTCGGTCTTCATAACTCAATGTTTACATTCAAAGATCCCACAAATATGTTGTGTGTGTGAGAGACATGATGAAAGGAAACAAGTTTATGTCATCCACCAAGCACTGAGATATTAAAAACAGATTTAAAACCTTGTTGTGTCACATCAGAGTCCATCTTGTGTTTGCGTTTCAGTTTAAGGAGTTTCTGGGGACGTACAACAAGGTGACGGAGAACTGTTTCATGGACTGCGTCAAAGATTTCACCACCAGAGACGTGAAGCCAGAAGAAGTAAGCAGGAAGGAAACGCAAACCTTCCTGAGAGTCAAAACCCATCACAGATTCATGTTTAAAAGTTATATTGTTGTTAAAGATCCGGTTGAGATCTGCAATCTAAAAAAAAAAAAAATATTATCGTTGGGACACGCAGACATGTGAGTTTTCAGATTTATAAACCCAAACGACAATCGGCTAAAGAGGAAGTCATGAAAAAAAGCACACATGAATATGTGTGAAATCAAAGCGTTAAATGAAGTCTCCTGGTTGGTGATCCTTCACCAGACCTGCTGCTGAAAGCTGTTCCCAGATCAGATTTCTGTCTTGTATTACAACAGGAGCTAACTATAATGTTGATACTGCTCAAGAGCTCAGATTGGGGACGATCTGATTGGTTGTCGCGAAGGAGTGATGATGCAGAGAAAAGGTTTCGCTCAATGAGCTGATGATGTCACGTGATGTCACCTCTTCTCTTGGCTGTCTGACCAATCCTCAGCGAGCTGAGTTTGGCTTGAAATACTACCAAGTATGAACATGAAGCTCTGATTGGATGTCTGTCAGTGAAATGCTTTCTGGGAATTGTAGTTGATGTCTCTTCATCAGTATTTATGTTACAGGCTTGTTTTACTCTGAACTCTTCTTCTGATAATTCAACAGGAGACTTTATGTTGATCATAAACATCCATATTTATTTCTTGTTTCAGTCCAGCTGCTCTGAGTCGTGTCTACAGAAGTATCTAAAGATGACTCAGCGGATCTCGATGCGTTTTCAGGAGTACCACATCCAGCAGAACGAGGCTCTGGCTGCTAAAGCAGGACTGCTGGGACAACCTCGCTGAACTGGACTCAGAACTTTACTCCAGCAGATCCAACATGTTGGACAAATAATGACTGTAAACTGCAGCTGACGACGTTTGATTTGCAAAGTGAGCTGGAAACAAGGATCAGACGATTCCTTTCACCTGTGTACAAACACAATTGATTTGTCCTTGTATTTGTGAGTTTTCTTTGTTGTTGAAATAAAGTTTTTATTTGACATGAAGCCGTTTTCTTATTAACAAATATTCTGCCAACAGAAAGTTAAATACAAGGAGTTTCTGCAGTGTGGCTTTAACCTGCTGGATCACCACTGCCACATCACACAAACACTTCAGAGGGCTTGGAGAACTTTTGAAAGATACTAAGCACTGCACATTAGAAGCTCCCTACAGACCTGCTGCTTTGGAGATGCCGACCCAGTCGTCAATCCGTCAGATTTTACACCATTTTTTCCTGCTTCCAACACATCAACTTCAAGAACGTGGTGCCTGATACATCCCAGGTGCTGCTGTCGATAGATGCTGAAGGTTGGGTACCTCCTGAAGAGCCCTCAGTCCCTCGAGCCCTCTCTAGCTCCACTGCCCCCCCCTTCAGGTTTTTAGGATTAGTGCCTTCAGGTCAAACTGATGAAATTACAAAGCTATAAAATAAAAGTTCCTGATGTTAAAGGAACAGTTTAAAACCTGGTGAAAACCTTCCATAAAACCCATATTTCAGCCAACAGGCTGGATCCTATTTGATTGATCCAAGTGTGAAAATGAAACGTTTTACTTCCTGGACAGAAGAAGGAATTTAAGTCTTTATGCTAAGCTAACCAGCTGCAGTCTGCAGCTTCATATTAAGCATACATATATGTAAGAAATAAGAAAGACGATGTCATGAAATGTTCTACACATGAAAACTGGGGATAGGGGAGAACCTGAATGGAGGCGAGACGCCGAGTTCAGGAGGATCAGGACTCGTGGAGATGCGTTTAAAACCTTTATTTGAAACAGAGAGCTGTTTATTGTCCAACATGGCTTCTGTTGTCAGGAGGAAGTGTGTGTTTCTCTATTTACAGTCATCGCTCTCAAACCACCGCTAGCAAAACACCACATAGAAAAAAATAACAACAGAGGAGGTCATAATACAACAGTACAAACAGTCTTCTCTTAAAAAATATTATAAATCATTCTTTACAGGTGTGTAAAATGTAGTTCTCAAATACATGGTGTGGTTTTATTCTTTTCTTTACTCAGAGCTTATTTACAAAACAAAGAAATGTTCAGGAGCTGAAAACAGCCGTCTGTCGCAGCCACTCACAGAGCAGAAAAACTGTAGAAGAAGAATCAGGGAAGTCCTCCGGGAGCGAGGTCAGTATTTAACATATGGAAGATCAAATTGGCCAGAAAAGAAGAAAATGGATTAAATGTTATGAATGATGACAAGAAATAAAGTTATGGCGAGTCCAAAATATGATACAGCATCCAAAGTACATCAATATGATTCAAAATGAACATAAGAAAATCAAAATCATGGTTAGATATGAATCCAAAATCAAGAATGAAATCAAGATTCACTTTTAGATAAAAGATAAAAAGTATTAATTTCAAACTCCTAAATCAAAATTAACATATTGCTTAAAAATTAAATCACATTTTGAACTAAATTTAATGTAAGTCTAACTTGAGAATCAGGAAATTTTGTTGAGTCATATCAACATTTCCTGAGTCAGGAAGTCAAATTAATAGCAAGATTAAGTCATATTATGAGACCAAGTCAAAGCATTTAAGTTATTGTGAGAATTTTGATTTAGTTAAGTGAAATTATAATTAGACTTTTCAAATTAAAAGATGAGATTCAAAGGTTGAAATTTAGTTTGTATCATAAAACTAAAATAAAGCATCATAATTCTGACTTGTCATGAGGTTTTTTTTTATCATCAATCCTAACTTTATTTTTCCTGGCAGTAATGATCTTCCATACTACACACACACTCACACTCACACAAACACTAAAAAAAAATCTATGTTCACTGACTGAATAAATAAACTTCACTTTAATTATTTTACACATAAACAAAATGTCATCCTACAAATATGTCATTTTCACGCCTGCTGTGACATCAAACTTTTTGGAATTTTCTTTGTTTTTATCAAAATAAAAGCTCTGATTCTATATAAAAAGGCCAAAAACACACAGCAGGAATTCAGGATTTTTTTTTTTCTATTTTCTTAAAAAATAATGAGTTAATGAAAAAGGAAAAAAATTGCATAAGAGCTGTGCTGCTTCCTGTTTCTCTTCAATCCTAAAGGAAATTCACAAAACCAGTGACCTCTGACCCCCCATCTCAAAAAAAATAAGCTGTCACATTAATTTGAAATGGGTAGGAAGAAAGGGAGGAAGGAAGGAAGGAAGGAATAAAGGGGCTCTGTGGCAGTTGAACAAACGGCTGATTTTTCAGTCTTGTTTCTCTCCTCAAACAGGATATCAGTCCATCGATAAGGGGGCGGGGCTAAGGTCAGGTGGTAGTGCCCCTTTCCCATCAGCCACTCCGTCAGTCCGGACTCAGACCGACATGGAGGAAAGTTTCTGTGTTTGTTTTTTCCCCGCATCGTTCCCTCAGAGCTGACTGAATGGCCAGAGTCTGTGGCTGGACGGGGGGGAGCGGAGCTAAGCAAAATGAAGTGATGGTGCAGGGGTGGGTGGGGTCTGGGTGGGCGTGTCATCACCTGCACTCAACGGCGACGGTGTTCTGAGTGGGCGAGGCCGAGGACGGACTCATACCTGTGTCTGAGGAGCCTGACGAGGTGGACGCCGTCGTGTTGGACACTGAAGGACACAGAAACACAAATATGTTTTGAATATTTCATGATTAAGAGATTAAAGCAAGAAAAAACATCTTCTGACTGAATTTTCCCATTTGCTCTGATGCCTGCTAAACAAACAGCATGATATGTAAAATTAGGAGATTTCAGCAGCAGTCCATGAAAAAACCTACTGCTGTTCTCTAATGTCTGAGTCTTCAATTCTAAGTTATTTTTTAAATACTCATATTTTAATGGAGGTGAAAATCTTTCTAATGGCAGTTTGCTTTTATCCAATGTCAATGCAGATTTCAATCTATGAAAAAAAAGATCCTTTAATTTAAAAGGCTGAGTTATTACACAACCTTTCATTTTTTTAAACGAGTCTCTTAAAACTTGACTCATCAAAACATTTACTGAATTATTTAATCTGTCAATATCATGTCAGAGAACTAAAAAAAAAAAAAAAGTATGATGTCATCGCAAAGATATTACATCTGATTTACTTATGAGTCCTGCAGGAAAGATACAGTCGCATGACAATTAATCAGATCTTACATTTGAGACGTTCAAACCAGTAATTTTTTTTCTTTATTTGCATTATTGCTAAAAAATGACTGAACTGATTGTTGGGTTGCTAAACGTGCTCCAATCTGGAAGATGTTTGCTGGTAAATGAGGGGAAAACATGGAAGTTAAAAATCATTTATAAGACCTACATTGTAATGATTCAAAGTCAGCTGAAAAGTTCCACCTTAAAGGCATCATGAGAACAAGTAAAGGTTCCTTAAATGTGCTGCTGTACTGTCAGACACAGGCAGGTGCTGCTGCTGCGTCCTTCAGTGTGAAAAGCACGTTGATAATAAATCAATCGAACACATGATCAATGTGTGATTTTCTCCTACCTTCCCTCTCTTTCTTTTTTAGTCTCTTCCTGCGTCTGTCGATGGAGGCCACCTCAGACTTCAGGGTCATGTAGTACTTCCTGATCTCCTGCAGCTTGTCCTGCAGGAAGGAGATCCTCTCTGTGCTAGACATGCTGTTCAACTCGTCTGAGGAGGAAAAGGAGGAAGAGGAGGGAGAGGAGGAAGAGGAGGGAGACGGGTTACAACTTTCTCCGCCACTGTATGGGTAAAACTCATTTCTCCTCAGACACACAGAAACTGAAGGACAGTCTCAGTCTGAAGATGAGTTTTAAATGTTTCTCGAGATGCTTCGAGTCAAAAATCAGTGGAACTGATGTTCACCTAGCTGGAAGGTCCACTTGTACGTCCTCTGAGGGGAGAAGTTGTGTTTGTCTTTGCTGTGAGAGGACGGAGACGACAGAGCGGGACAACGAGACTTCTGAGACTTCTGAGACACAGACAGACGAGACTGGTCCTCACTGTCACTGCTGTGACCTGAGGGGGGGGGGGAGAGAGAGGAGTTAACGATTAACTGATCAAATTCATAGTTGATCCTGTGTAACAACACCTGTGTGATGTCACCATGACATCACCACAGCTCACCTGCTCCGTTCTTATCCACCTTCCCGGGGGGGTGTGGTCTTTTCTGGTTCCGTTTCTGTTTCTTGGCCGTCGGACTCGAGTTACAGTCCATCAACCGCTTCTGACCTGGGGGGGGCGCCAAAAGGTCAGACGGGTTATTTTCTACAACTAACCAATCAGGAAGCTTAGAATTCTGGTTTAAGTTTAAAAGCTTTAAATCATAACGCTTCACTGCTCCTACCTCTGTCCTTCTCCTGCAGTGACAGCAGGGAGGTGGCTGTGGAGGTGGAGGAGGCGCTGCCATCAAACCCAGGGCTGGAGTCTCCCTCCTGCTCCCCCCTCGCTGCTCCTCTGTCCTCATCGGTGGTGCTCCTGCCTGCGTGGAGCTCCTCGTGGCAGGAAACGCTGGTCGGCATGAAGGTCCTGACCTGAGTCTGGGGGAGGTGGGGGGAGGGGAGGGAGGCGTGGAGGAGGTTAGGTTGCTGCTCCCTCATCATCAAGAGGAGGTGCTCTGGGGAGGGCGAAGGCTTGTCCTTCTCATCTGGGTCGTCCAGGTCCACCTCGTGGCAGACCAGCGCCTCTGGGCCGATCTGAGGCTCCTGCTCCTCAGCGGAGGCGAGGCCCAAGGCCTCTGAGGGAGGGGGAGGAGTCCCGGGACACACCTCCTTTGTGACTATGTCTGTGAGACACTGCAGTCCCTCCGTTTGCATCTCCTCAGCTGGGTGGGGCCACTCCACTGCCTTCATCCCTCCCTCACTCCTCCTCTCAGACTCCCTGCGTAGAGGTGAGGAGAGGGTTTTGGTTGAAGCTCCAGCAGCCATCTTGGGTGGATCAGGTGGGGTTTTGGGGGAAGTGACCTCCTCCTGCCTCCAGTCAGGGCGGAGCTTTTTATCTGCTGCTCGCTGCTCCCCTGCCTTACGTTTGAGCACGGAGGTGCACCTCTCCTCAGGTAAGCTCGCCTCCTCCTCCTCAGTGGCAGAGTCCGTGTCAGAGTCCGCAGTGACGGATTCGGGGAGGAGGCGCTGGGTGGGGAGGCAGTGGAGGACCACCATGGGCTCGTCCTGTCTCTTCAGGACGCTGCGAGGAGACAGAAGTGCTGCCATTTGAGAGGGGCTGGTAGTAGGGGAAGGAGTACAGAGGGGGATTCTGGGGGGAGTTTCAGAGCCTGTCTCCCTGAGGTTGGCCCTCCGACCTTTGAGCCTGGGGGAGGACAGAGGAGAGGACCTGCTGTCCTCCTCTTCTGCAGGGCTGGGCTGAGGGGAGGACATCTGTGGCGGTTTCTCAGGAGACACCTTGTGTTTGTCGGTGGCGGCGGGAGACGTTTTGCTGATCTTGTCGGTCAGAGGAGACGTCCTGCTTGGGGACGTTTTGATGAGCACCTCCTGCGAGGGAGACGTCTTTGTGACTCGTTCCTGCACCGAGATCATTTTGTTCTCCTCCTCCAAGTGAACGGGCAACATGGCAGCTTCCACTGCAGACCCCTCACCGTGTTCTGCCTCCTTACTCTCTGATTGGCTCAGGTGTTTGTCAGCTTTCTCCTTAGGCATGCTGGGACATGACAGCGCCGTGGCAGCAGGCAGCTGATCTGCTGTCGCCGAATCGACGGCGTTGTCGTTGGCGGCCGTCGTGACATTAACGACCTCGCTTGTCTCCTCCTCCTTCACCTCCTCCTGGAAGGGCGGGGCTTCACTGTTTCCTCGCCATGGCGACTGCTTTTTGTCAGGCGGGTCCTCTGATTCGCTGTCCTCTGATGAGTTCTCAGACTCCTCTGCAGGGAGATGGGAATGAAGCGTTTTAATTCTCACTAAACTGGACCAATGACAGGAAACAGAAGCAGGAAGTGGATTTCATCTCACCGTTGGACGCTCGGTCCGAGTCGTACATGCCTGATGTTCTCCTGGTTCTCCTGCGAGGAGTGTCTGCAGAGAGGATGGAGAGTCAGGACCGAACCTCTTTGGGTTTTTGGACAACAGGAAACATTTGAAGACGTGTTGGAAAATATTCAACAACAGTTAAACTGTTAAAACCTGACATGTGCTTCTATTTTTTAACATTTCAGCTTCTTTGTGATGACTAGGATTTGATATTAGAGTGAATTTTCATATTGTTAATAATTGTGACACTGTGTGTCTTCTGGGGCAAAGACGAAAGTTAGTGTTGACAAAGCTTTCCTGTCTGAAAATAACAATACATATTGATTTGTACGTCGTACTGATTACATGTGAATCCCCATTAATCTACAGACTGATATCTGCATGCTCAGCGTTTCTTACTGTCTCCATTGGTCATGCTGGGCGGTGCCTCCATCCTGCCGGTCTTGCTGTTGGAGCGTCCATCGCTGCTCGGCGTTTTAGAGATACCGTGTCCTGCTGGGCCGCTGGGCGGGGTCCTGATCTGAGGACGCCCCCGCTTGGCTCCCGGAGGCTTCACCGCCATCGATGGAGTCTTCTCTTCGTCTTTATCTCTCTCCTTCTCCAACTCGTCCTTCTCTTTGTTCTGTTGAGACAGATGGGAGGCGGTGAGGCTGGGAGTTTACACGTAAAGAACAGGTCTCTGAGATCGGTGCCTACAAAGGCTGTGAAGAAGAAGGCTGCTCACTAGTGAATATGGTGTAAATAATGTAAACACAAACAGCTGTTTAAAGAAAAGTTGACAAAACACCTTTAAAGTGCTGCAAGTGGTTACACTGGAGAAAACCTGCATCATTCAAACTAAGCCCCACCCTTGCCACCCGCCACCGTCTCCCTGCAGCTGATTGGTCAGTGAAGCTCATCAGGCTCTGGTCAGACAGCCAAGAGGAAGTGACATCACAGGACTTCAGTCCAGCATGCGAAACCTTTCTCAGCATCATCACTCCTGGCCTTGAGCAGGTCACATGACCACACCGGGCTCACCTTCACCTTCTTCCTCTGTCTCTTCTTCGTTCCTTTCTCCACGGGCCAGATGATTCTGTCGGCCTTCACCCACTCATCGTACCTGTGGATCAGACACGCCCACGTCAGGTCAACACAGACTCCGCCTCCAATACGATTATTTCAAACGCTCAGGGAATCGTCAGACCGACCTGACGTTCCAGCCGTAGTAGTGAACCAGGTAGAACTGCTCTCCGTTATCCATGTCGGTCTTCTTGATGTGAGCCTCGTAGATCTTCTGAGTCTTTCCTCTGCCGTACTTCACCCTGACCTTCGTCCCCGTCAGGGAGTCTTCGTCTTCCTCACCCTCACTCCTGACAAACACACACACACAGTATCACACCAAGATGAATCTCTAGCTTTAAAGCAGGTTTTTGTCCCGAGTTTAGTCTTTCAGGCTGAAAAAAATCTGCACATCAAAATACTTCATGCATCAATTCTAATAATCCAACATCAGAAAAAAAGCCCTCAGGAACTGTTCTGTATGCAGACGACTGATTTTCTAATGCATGTATTTTAACACTATTTTCATATTGTGTTATGTTTACTTTTACTTCATTACAGGACCTGAAAACACAGATGATTACCATCAAAACAGACTCAATGACTTTTCCATGCAAAAAATATTCAAATCAGTCACGTAATCATCACAGTGAACTTCAAACGACTTTTCGTCAGTCTCACCTGTCTCCTCTCCTCCTCTCTAACTCCTCATCTTCATCATCATCATCCTCCTCCTCCTCCTCTTCCTCTTCCTCGGAGCCTTTCTCCGAGTCGTCCATTCTTCTGTTGCTGCGTCTCCTCATCTCCCTCTGCTCCTCAATACTGTCTCCTCCTCCTCTTTTCTCTGGTCTGGAGGGCGACTCTCGCTCTGGCTTCACCTGACTCCCCACACACCTCCTCCTCCCCTACAACCCACAGAGAGTCAGAGAGACAGGAAAGAAGACATTATTAATCTGACAGCTGTTTAGTCATATGTGTTCGCTGACAAACTGTTGCGTTCATGGACTTCGTTCAGCGCGTTTACATGCAGCAGGTCACCTTTTTTAGAAGTTTGACTGAATTATTTCACCTGTCTGTGCCCAAACCTATCAAATAATAAAACCTACTAAGACCTGTATACCTGTGATATAAATAAATACATAATAATAATATAAATAATATAAAATAATATAAATAATGACTATAAATACATAAACACCATCAGTCTGATGAAGAGACAAAGACTTTTACAGCCTCTGTTCGTAAACCCAGTGGAATAAAGTTTCAGTATGAATGAGTGTTTTCGTATTCTCACCCTCGGGGAGGACTGTCTCTCCTTCACCTCCTCCTTCTCGCTCTCACTCTCTGACTCCGCCCCCTCTGTCTGGTTATCAACAGGCTCCACCTTCTCCTGTGGCGTGGAGGGTTCTTTAAGCTCAGGCCCGGTCTGCTTCTGATTGGCTGGAGCGGTGGGAGGGCGGGGGTTGTTGTGATGGATGGTCCTGAAGGTGATCGAGGCGGAGCGGCAGTACTCCTCAAAGCCGTACAGGTACCTGATGACACAAAGCACACAGTCAACAAACCAAAGGGGCTGATGGGAAAAGGACGAAGTCAGAGGTGAGCTGAAATGTTTTTTTAACACCCAAGAGATGAAACCACAGCTGAGTTATCATCAGATCAGAAACCAGGTGAATGTGTGTGGTTGTGCTCTCTCACTTCCTGTAGGCTGTCTTGACGTTGTAGGACGCAGCAGAGTTCAGGACGGGGATCCCCAGATCCATGTAGACCTGCTTCCACACGGTCCCAGACTCGATCTACAACACAGGTCAGCTCCAGTCACTTCTGACTTCTCATGATTTAAGATCATCATCAGTGATGTCAGACTTTACAGGATGTGTAGTCACTGTTTGAGAGTTTTCACCTTATGGCAGCCTCCCAGGTGATAGACCAGTCTGAAGAGTTTGAAGAGGTTTAGGTCCTTATAACCCAAGACTGGAGGCTTGTTAATGGGGGTCCCTGGTGAATACACACAAAGAGAGATGGATAAAAAAAAAAAAGGTTAGTGGAGCTAGAGTTCATTCTTTCCACCTTTATTTGCTGGACTGGACTGGATGAACTTGCTGAGGTCATGTTTAGAAGAGAAGAGAAAAAAGGAAGAAGATGAAGAAAGAAAGAGGAAAGAGGAAGAAGAACAAAAGAAGGAAGAAAGAAGAAACAAAGAAAAAATGAAGAAAAAAGACAAAGGAAGAGGAAGAAATAATATGAGCATTCTCTGGTTTATTAACTGAGTTTGTGATAATTATAAATATCTGTTAAAGGATTTTCTTCTTCTGGAGGTAAATCAGTGTTGTTGTTTTGTTTTTTTACTAAACTACTAGCAGCAGTAAGTTAAGCAGGCCAGTCTCACCTCTGTCCTCCATGAACTTGTAGAGCTGCTGCAGGAAGTGGTCTCTCTCCTCTGGATCCAGCTCCTCCTCCGGCTGACACAGACACACAAACACAGACACACAAACACACATGAGTAAGAGTCCGACTACTCCAGCAGCATCAGTCACACCGGGCGCACGTCACACTCTCACCTCTTCCTTTATGTGTTTCTTCTTCTCTTCGTCCTCATCGCTCTCCTCCTTCTCTTCATCGTCGTCGTCCTCCAGGATCTGACTCATGTCCATCTTCCACACATCTGGAACGTCCCTGTTCTTGAGGAACATCAGGGCTGCGTCAAAACCTGGGAGGAAGAGGATGCAAGACAAAAAAAAGAAAAAGAAGAAGAGTCAACACTGAGCTCTGATTGGGGTATGTGTGTGTGTCAGTGTACCAGTGCATTATGGGAGTAGCAGTCCCTCACCTTTCCTACTGGCAAACTCAGACTTGGCGACGCTCGTGGAGCCGACGACATGGACGTGTCTCCTCGCCACCGTGTAGCTGATAGGATGGCAGGAAACGGAATGCAGGAGAGATGAGATGAAGTTGATCTGCTTCTGATCAAAGATCAATAAGAAAGCAAAGCAAACTCACAACTTGGAGTCGCTGAAGGTTCTGACCAGACACTGATCCTTCTTCACCAGCAGCTCGTCGTTACAGCTGGGAGACACCACCTGTGGGACGGAAACACCTGAGTGACTCCTCTTCATCTTACTCATTTACAGCCACCATATTCTGTTCATTGTTGTTTGCATGTTTATTCTCATACAGCCTATATGAGAAACACTGTATTTACCAGAGCCAGGTACCAGCTGCTTGGATCCTCCTCATTCTCAATGCTGCAAACTTTTCCCAACAACTCGTCGTTCAACCTCCTCCTGTCCTCCTCCTCCTCCTCACTGGACGAAGACTCGTTCTCCTCATCAGCCCTGAGCGTCAGACAGACAGAGAGACAGACAGACAGACAGGTTCCGGTTTACAGCGATCAGGAACCGACTCGGTCATGTGGTCTTCGTGCTGGTTGGTGGATGTAGGTGATGAGAGCCGTTTCTAGGTCAGATTGATAAAATAAGCTCCAAGACTGATGAATATTGAGGTAAAAGTTGATCATTTTCACAGCAGCTACTTGTAACTTTAAACAGCAGCTGATTTATTACACATCCAATTATTGCATCACTGTTTCCTTTCATTTCCCTTCACTTTTCTTTTTTTTGTTTTAACTTTGATGTTTACCTACATAAGAATCTGACTAACTCAAAGCTTGAGTGTAGCTCTGTGATCATGAGACACAGGCTGTAGTGATGTATGTGTAGAACATGTATAATAAGAAGCGCATACTGCGGTTATTTCTGTTTTCGTTTGTACACACGTTGAAAACACATTAAAGTTCAACTGGAAAATTTGTGTCCAAGGAAACAGAATCTCCTGCTACTAGAAAAAATATTTCTGCTATACCATAACCTCTATGGTCTATGCATCAGTCTGTTAGCTCCCTCTGTAATAGCAGAATAAAAGCAGAATCACATAAAATTCATCCAAGTTCAAATATGCCTAAAAATGAAGAAACCAATTATGAGATGCACACTTTTAGGGTCCTACAAAGCATGTGTGAAATTTAATTGAATTCCAGACCACACCCCCCATCACACCTGTTATAAACAGATGGACGGACAGGGGTAACCCTACATGCCCCCCCGTACAGCCGGGGCATAAAAGCAGCAGACTTACGTAGCCTGTGACGAACGTCGCCCGCCGCGATTTGACTTCTTGCCGATGACCGGAGTGCCGAAATGCTCCGGGTTGGTCAGCGGCAGCTGGTCCAACGTCTGAGCGCAGGAGAGAAGAGAAAGATTTTATAATATTTAAAGACAGTTTGAGATGTTTTAATATGTTTGTGGCCTTTAGTTTGAGATGATAGTTAAGAGCCTCTGGTGGAAGGAGACGGGCCTGAGAAGTAGTCCCTCTCTGCCCACGTGTGAAACTTGCCTCACTCTCTGCAAAGTGTCTCTCTCCCTTCAAACACAGGGACGTTCGACGGAGAGTCTTCTCATCTCCATCATCGAAGACTGAAACACACAAACGGACAGAGAGTCCAATCAGGAAGGAAACGGGACTCAATCAGGACTAAGACTGACAGAGGATTGGTCAGACAGCCAAGAGAAGATGTGACATCACATGACATCAGCTCCATGAGCGAAACCTTTTTCTCAGCATCATCATTCCTCCCCCCGTTAACCAATCAGAGTGTCTCCATTCTGTCGATTCGTCACATTATATCTCATGTTATCACAGTTATTGAGCTAAAGATAGAAATCTGCTTCCAACAGTTGTACCAGATGTGGTTAAAATGAACTTTTATGACCATCCTCTCTCATACATGGTTACAATCCATCATTTAATGGTCATGATACTCTGTGCAGTTTCATTTTCACTATTTCAGTCTGTTCTGCACACATGGCTACTTCCTGAACAGATGGCTCTTCTCCGCTTGTCTTCCCTCCACTGACGGGAGTTTCTCTCTGATGGTGTCATGAGTTCAACAGATTGTGAAACCCTTTCATTTATGATTTTGGGCTGTAAAAAATAGAGACGACTTGACTATTAACAACACGACCCATCTACATCTTAACACGTGAGTTTAAACAAGCCACACCAGGAACCAGCTGAGCGTGGACCAATCAGCAGGCAGGAACGGAGACTCACCCACAGTGTAGAGGCTGGCATCCGTTAGCTTACTGATGACGGCGTCGCTGGATAAACCCTCGTTAGTCTTCACCTCCACTGTGGAGCCCACCTAAAAAAGACACGGACACACAAGAGTCTGAACAGGGAAACACGATTCAGTTTATATAAAGACATCAAAGTCTCATCCCACATGACAGCATAGTTTTTTTTAATTTGCTCTATTTTGTTGCCAAGGTGACCACGGCTCACTCTGCAGGGAGCTGAAGACTCGAAATAAAACACGCTCGTCATCAACCTACCCTCAGTGGTCCTTTGACCTGGTCGTCCTGCACCACCTGGGACGTGCTGTCACCTTTTAAAGTCACCTGAACACACAGTGAGACAAAAGGTGTGTTAAGTCTTTGTAATGAGACACGTGGCTCATTTTTCAGACACAGAAGATGGTGAGAAAATGTAGACAAACAAAAATCAGGACAACCTGAAAAGGAAAAAAAAACAGACATCCTCTCTCTTAGATAAACTACTTTGGCTTTTGAGGACAAAAACCTGAAGGCCGGATCTGCAGCGGCTTGTGAAAAACCTTTTTTTCCTCTGTAATATGCGATGATTCAACAGGTTCAGTCTGTACAGTTGGAACAGTCTGTCGACATGGACAGAGACAGACATGCATGCAGATAACTGTGCAGAGGGGCAGGACAGTTTGCCCTCTCTGGTTCTGACGGGACAGAGGCGCAGAAACAGAGTCAGTGCGTCTAAATAACAGATGCTTATAGGAGTGCAACAGATCACAAAACTCACGGTTTTGGACTGTAAAATAATGGACTTTTAGTCATGCATCAGATCATTTTTCACATCAGCGAACAGGAGAAAAGCATGAAATCAATTTAAAATGGTGCTACTTTGGCTGTAATGTGGGTTAGGGTTCATGGATACCTCTGTCTGTAGTCACCACCACAGATGCATTAGAAGTACTGTACTATTAATTCTTTTTTAATATATATACTGTATATAGATATTGCATTATAAACTTGTATCCATGGTTAACACTGTTTGCACATCACAAACAACAAACTATCAACACTGTAAGTTATATTATGCTCGACAAGCAGAGAGGCAGAAGCCAGTCTGATAGGAACACAGCTACAACAGATATTTCCAAAGTTGCAAAAAACATTCTCTCATTCCCAGATTCCCCAGTTGCATCACTGAAAATACCTGAAGTTGCCGCCAACGGGCTTCAATCAATGGAGGCAAAAAGGCAAGGTTAAAAAAAGAAAAGAAAAAAAAAGTTGCTAATTGTGCTGCAGAGTAAAACATAGCATGCATCTGTCTGGGATACCTTTTCAGTGCAGCTCTGCAACAGTAACAGCAGCAGCCAATCAATCAATCAACCAGACGATCAGACGTGTACAGAACCATAGGACGCAATCCGTACGAATCATGGATCAACTGTCTGTAACTATAGGAAGCACAGATCTGAACCATTTTTATCCAATCACACTGTAGCCGTCCACGCTATTCATTATTCTCGTCTTTGATGCCGCCCATGCTCATGTATAAACCTGGACTTCCTGTCCCCTGCAGGTCTTACCTTGACCTTCACCAGGCGTTTCACAGTCTTGATCTTCGCCTCACAGAAGGCTCCTCTGTACTTGGCGCTGACATCCGTCCCCACTGTCAGGTAGGCAGGCTCATCTGCTGCCTGAAAGAAACACACACACACACAAACCGGGTGAAATCTGGGGAGGCGCTCAGATTCCCAGCATGCAGTGCAGAATGCAGGAGTGGATCTGCAGCAGTGAGTCTCTTTTTATGATGGTTTGAGTTTGGTTTCTATCTGACAGCTGCCAGCATTGAATATTCAGGCCTCTTATTATTTCTTTACTCACTTACTCGTATACTGATGTTGCTGATATCTCCGCCTTTAATAGTCACAGCTGACTACATGCTTTTTTGTTACCCAAACAAGCTGTAGTAAAAACATTATGGAACCATTTCACCTTAAAAAAATTGAACACCTGATGATGCACCATGTAACTTGGGGTTGAGTCGGTGTGGATCGATCCCCTACACAAAGTGCGTAACACTTTATGGCACTATGGCGTACAGCTGCAAATCTGCTGGTGAAGCCAGATCATATTTTATGGAGAAAATGTTTTCTGTTTTGTCCTCTTGACATCCTTCAGCTGCTCTGCCTCAGCTGCTCTGTGATTTTGGAGATTCTTGATCGACTAGAATAGGAGCTTAGGACGGACGTGAAACAGGAGGTGATCCGAAGGGTGGCAAACGGTGCTGGAATGATGACCAGAACAGGAGTCTGGCGGGAAGGCAACAAGTCTCTACAGACAGACGGACATAAAGACACCTTGTGAAGTGAAAGACTCCAAACACACCAAGCTGGCCTTGTTGCTGTAGGACTAATAAGTGACAGTAGTTGCTAGATCCCAAGTCTCTTATTTGGCATTTCCTTGACCCAGAAGTTGCTCTGGTCTGCCACGGTGCAGGTCGCTCCAAAAGGAAAACACAAGAGCAGCCTTCCTGGAGGACTTTCAGCTGAACAGCATGATGTATAAATACTCCTCCCACGTAGGGAACTTGGCACGTTTGAATGCGATGATATAGAAACAGTGACTGAATGGAATGTGCCTGTTCATCATAAATAAACACAATTCTTTCATTGCGCTAATGAGCAGGTAGATTATCGGTGCGACAAACTATGACAAACGACTCTGTAACGATGTGAACGCAGGAGGATATGTTGAACAGTCAGGTGTCGGACTGTTTGCGTTGGTGCGAATGTAACGGCAACGACAAACGTTTGCCACTTGATGCAGCAGAGACGTTGCTCCTGACTTTTACACTGGAAGGTTTAGACGCTGAATTCAAAATGATTTGATGAAAACGTGTAGAATCAGTGTAAATATTGTTGGATCAGTTTGTCTGATTAATGAATCCCATTTGAGTTCCATATTGTGCGAGGCTCTATAAGTCTGATGTGTAGTTGATCAGGATAGCTGGCAGCTCATTTTCTGTTGCTCAACTAATAAAATAATAGACTAATCATCATGTCAGCCTTACTGAGGATTATATGGGTGTGTAGTTCTTGTGTGAGTCTAGACACAAATGTAAAAACTCGTTAGATAAACTGGACAGAGACAGGTCTTAAAACTGGAAGGACATAAACCATCAGAGCCCAGTTTAAAGTGGATCTGTCAGCTCAGACTGAGAACACTGCCTTCTGTTTGTGTCGCAGGTCAAACACTCACCTTCATCTTTCCGGTTATTTGAGGGAGTCCAGCTCGAACGATTTCGGATCACTGAAACACAAATAGGACGTGATCACTGATTTAAGTTGACGACACAACAGATGACAGGCGGGGGACAGAGTGTCCAACTGCCCTAGGGTTGTAAATAAAAGCTAAGCTAACCAACTAGCCACTCACTTGTGTTAGCTCTGGCATTATTTTTTGGCTTGGTACAGCCCCCTCCTCCCTCCTCCTCCTCCTCCCTGCCCGGATCAGATCAAATATGTGGCACAAACAGCCCTCAACTTAACTAGCGACGTTTGCTTCGAGTCACCAGTCTCGGAGGGTTGTAGTGTAATAATCGGCTATTTGATGGGCGGACACCGTGTACCTACGGACGAGGACGAACAGTACGGCTGGAGGTGCGTTCCTTCCCGCTCCGCTCCCAGCTCCACTGAGTCACGTCGCCATCACAGCTCGCCATGTCAGATCTGCTAGCTCGGCTAACTTTACCGTCCCTCCACAGCCGCCTGCTAGTGACCCGCAGCTGGAGGAGGGCCCCGGTTATAAACGACCGAGTCCTGACAGTAACAAAATCCAAACAACGACTATTTGCCGCGAGAAGAGCGGAGAACCGAGCTGGGATTCACTCTCCGGTCCACAGCTAAATTTAGCAAGTTAGCTAACTAGCGACTCAACTAGCTAGTTTATGGATCATATGGCGATTTAAACCGTCAGATAACAGCAGCAGAGGCTCCACTAGCGTTAACAATAGCTCCCGTTTCGAGGGTAAACTAAGTTTCTATCAAACACAACGAGAGTGTGTGACATTAGACGGAACAAAAACTGTTGTGGATTTATTTATTTAATATGTGGCTGGTCCACAAAGGCGCAGAAGCTTCACATTTCTTTACTGCAAAAACAAGCCGACTGCCATTCAATTCAGTCAGCTCGTTACAACGGCGATTAACAGGAAAGCTATTGGCCGCTTTTCTGGCATCTGCACGTCTTTCTGTACAACACGTGTCTGTCATTTTAACAGTCCCAAGTTTTAGTTTGATTCAGGACAGAATGTGAAGATTTTTATACTTACATATACGGACGCGACTGCTTCCCCTCTCGCTCGGGTTGCAAAGCGATACACGAACAACAAGCTGTTGAGCCCCGAGCTCTGTTTCCCGATAGGCTATTGGCTGCGGTGACAGCGGTGGTCGCAAAAGATTATTCCGATAGGCCGAACAATTCCTTGATTTTAATTGGACAGATGTCGTCTGGCGCCACTATTGGTCGATACGAACGCGCCGCCACGAGGGAGATGACGGCATCAGTTGGTTCAGTGTCCAATTAGAGATGAGTGCAAAAGAAAATCCGCCACTTGAGATCGCAATTGGTCTCGCGCGCTTTGTTCCCAGCAGGAGCGGCTCACTATTGGCTGAGCGAGCTTCCTTGTCTTTCCTGACACTGTAGGAAGCCCTGCCCCTATACGTGCTGGAGATCTGCACACCAAACTCCATTCAAAAATCTTCAGAGGTAATATTGCCGTGTTCGATGACAAGCTGTGTAATTAGTAGAAAAATAAAAGTAAGAAAATAATTAGAATTTCTAACATATTTGCACACAAGTACCATTTAGTTAACAAAATTAAACCAGTTCACTTGGTTTGCACCGATAATTCTTTTAGATCGAAATATTAGGAGATAGTGCACTAAAATTTAATTTATATTTATATACAAGCTGCTTATGGTAATGACATATATGCCGGAATTAAGAGGTGCCATTGTGACATTGTTAGCGGCCATACGTTTTGTTCTATCACGTCTATTACTCGCCGACGACCGCTATAAACATAAGATCTATTCTTTTTTAAATGAAGTTTGGCGCTGCCGCTTCCTTATGAGACAACGTCACGGATCATGGATCGAGTGAAACCAGGCTTCACAACAAACTGCTCGACTGCAGTTTTAACAGCATAAACATTCAGTCAACCAGCAGAACTGAAGCCTGATGACGGAGGTCAGACGACACATGCACGTTTAAAAGACTATCACAGGAACAAACGTCGGCTTTAGTTGAGGACAGTTTGTGTTTGTGGCGCCGTTTGTAAAGAGCCGGAGTGGGCGGAACATTGGTGTTTTGACGTAACAGGAAGAGGATGACGGCAGCGCCATATATGTCATCTTCCTCTTCTGGATTGTGGAGGTTATTTCTAAACGAACACCGAGTGAGCAGTGACGGCTGCCTGTCAGGCTCCATTCATTTCAAACAGCTGAATGACTGTGTCTGCTTCACATCTCTCAGTAAAATTAATTATAATTATACAATAAGTGTTTATGTGATGCAAAAGATATTCATAAGACTGATCAGAGCCTCTGTTCAGTAAACAAATATTTATCATGTGTTTAGAAAACACGTGCCACTTCCTCTCCACCGTTTTTTGTACCTTATTCTAACTCTTCTTCAGTGTTTGAATGTCTAAACTCCTGATTTATGCCTACATTAAATAATCAACTGAGTGTGAGTCAGACAGAAAAACACACCACTGGTACAGAAACTTCTTAAACTTTTTTATTTTCAAAGCTGAAATTCATCAAATCAAAAGAAAAACAACCACAAATGTTTATCAACTATAAAACATAAAAAATAATCCGAGATGGAGAGCATGTGTTTGGGGGGGGGGGGAGGCGGGGTCTGTGCTGGGACTACATGTTATCTTCATCAGAATCATCATCCTCCTCCAGAGAATCCTGAAAGAAACAAAAACAGGAAGATCAGCTGACTGTGGGTGTGTGTGTGGGGGGTGGATGTGTGTGTGGGGGGTGACTACAGGTGTCCTGCTCACCTTGGCATATTTCTCAGCTTCCTCTCTCACGTCTTTGGGTACCAGCTCGTGACGTCCGTTTGTGACTGATGGAGAGCAGACACACACACAGACACACACACAGACAAACACACAGGAGAGTCAGAGGTGTCGCCATGGCAACACAAGCATCAGCAGGTACAGAAGGAGACAGCATGTTTCATGCTAGTGATTATGTTGAGAATGTTCTGACTGATTTAGCAACATGATGTCAAAAACATCAAACCTTTAGTCCGTTAATAGAAACGGGCATCAACAAAAAAGGAGTCTAAATTTTAAAACTAGTTTATATGTTTAATTTTATATTTTTATGACACCTGAACAATGTGAAGACAGACGGGAAGATCTGTTCTCCTCTTGACAATTAAACAGCTACATAGTTTTATTTGTCAGTTTTCAGAAACACTGGAATAATTTTTAAAAAAACTAAAAAACTAAACCAGAGAAAAAGAAGTTTTTAAATGACAGCAACTGAATAACAGACTGGATCTTATACAGAATGACTAACAAACTGAGTTCAGTCCACAGATAGTGTGCAGGAACTTAAAATATTATTACAGATGATTCTGTGTGTGTGTGTGAAGTGAGTTGAGCGCAGGAATTGGTCAGACAGCCAAGAGGAAGTGACATCACAGCAGTTCAGCCAGTGAGCGAAACCTTTTGGATTCTCATCATTTCTCCCTGCTGATTGATGGACCTGGTTAATCAGTTTGATTAGCTGCGATCAAAGATGTGACTATGGATCTTTTTATTTATGGTATTTCTATCGGTGGAATTTTAAAATTTAATTTAATGACGCCGTGTTTTACTGCTTTCATCATTGCTTGAACATTACTTGCGTTTTTTACGTTAGCTTTTTAAATAAAGGCTTTAGAAAAGGAAGTAAAAGCTTTAAAATAAACGAACAGGACAGTCCAGGCTGGACAGAGCAGCTCCAGACAAGCAGATCAGGCAGCAATAGAAGAAAGAGGAGGGCACTGGTTGGTTGGGTACTTACCTTCTCCAACCCAGCTGAGCTCCAACTCAAACGCTTTGTCCTTCACCTCATCATGAACGATGTAGATTCTTGAATCAAACACACAATATATTCAGCAGAGACAACAGATGCTTTTAGATGCAGTTTAAACATCAACATTATGACTGAAGCTTTTAAAGCACTTCACAAGAAGAGAAAAAGAAGACAGAGGTGAAGAACACTGAATGAAATCACTCTAGTGAGCAAAATATAAAAGTCCATATAAAATGGTTTTAATGGTCTTTGGAGGACATTTCTGGGGTTATTGCAGAGCAAACAGAGTTCATATGTTTTCTATCAAAAACAGCAGAATATATGTGGAGGTGTGGAGGCTTCTCTTAGAAGAAGTCTTAAGAGTTAAGAATATACATATAAATACTGTACGTAAATGTAGGTCATGACTTTGCAACTGTGGTGCTTCTTTACACGTAAACTCATTGATCTCCTGTTGTGAGAAGCAGATTCATCTAAACAGACTGTTTACTTTATGTCCACACTTCCTGCTTTCAGATCAGCTTCTAAAATTTCTCATTCCGCAGAGACACTAACAGCAACTAACCGGAAGGGTTTTCCAAACTGGTCTGATAACCAGTTCCAGATTGGTGCCAGTGGTTGTCTTAGATAAATAAATAAATAAATACTGTCATTTTGGGTGATAAAATGTATGGTTAAACAATAAAAAATAATCTGCCTCCATTCCATGTTTGTCACAAGTGTTTACACTAGAGCATAATATCCTATATCAGTATTGACTCCAACCTACAGTCTTAAATTGAGCAATAAATGGAGTCGAGCCCTGACATTGATCACAGATGTCTTTTTTAAGCATGTGTGAAAAAGAATCTTTAGTGTTTTGTTATCATAAAAAAAACAGTTTCCAAGTTTGACTTTTTATGTTGACGTGACGACATTCTGTGTGTATAAAATCTAATATCTAAAGAATCAATTAAAGATTTTTAAAAGAGCAACATTGAACAGCGTGTGAGGCGAGGCAGTGTGATTTTAATTCACTTTAACTTTTATCTTATGTGTTATTCAATCTTTAAAGGAATAGAATTGAATACCATGTGACCTCATTCCTGCTCTAAATGTGTAAAATAGTGACAAAAACATAATCAAACATGTTTCTGTGGTGTCGTGAAAAACAAACCGTCACATATTATTAACCGTGAGGCTGTTCGGTGTCACAGTTGACTCACATTTTGGCGACCTCTTTGACCAGCTCCCTGCATGTTATCTCCTTCATCTGACACACACAAACACACAAGATCAGGAAGAAGCAGACATGAACGTCCAAATCAAGACTGGATTATTTTTTTTATCATCCAATGATATTTATTTTCTCCATTTATTGAACCTTAGTGGAAAAACAACTTCTCAAAATGAGGTCCTAACAGTTCTATTGTTGTATAACCTTAAATCGACAACATTTAATTTATTATTGTGCTGAAAACAAGGATCAGTCATCACTTTGGAAAAGCTGGAATCGGGAAGTGTTTTGGGACTTTTACTTGAAAAAAATAACAAATAACGATTTACTTATGAACAAAACAGCTGATGATTAAATCTTGTTTGGAACAACTGATGGATGGATTGTGCAGCTCTGAGCTGGACGGAAAGTTTCAGACTCACCTGCAGTTTTTCGATCTCCGTCTTGGCTGCTTGTTTGGCTTTTCCGATGGCACAGCCCCAGTAACCCTGAACACACAAACACGGTCTGATTACTGGTCAGACTGGGACTCACAGGGACATCTGATCGTATTTAACTCTCTCTACTGCTGTGTGTGTCTGGTGTTCTCACTTTGCGTCTCACTGACAATTTGTGGACATTCAAACATGTTTCTTTTCACAAACACAGCATTTGTTGTCACTGGTGTTATTTTCTCATGCTTCTAAGGATTAATGTATCAAAATGACACAGTCAGATTGTAATAATCTGAACACCTGAGGGCTTCACTATAAAGCCAGTTTATCACTCGCATTTAATTTGTGGTTATCGAGGAATGTCAGGGTTGATAAAACACCAGAGTTTAACAGTACTGTGACTGCATAAAATGTTGAGTCGGCGTTACGCGGAGTTAGTCTGCATTTGCATAAAAGGGGGCATGTTCTGTAACACAAGCAGAGTTTGTCTTTAATGGCTCGTCGTCTGCAGTTTTCCCAGAGGTTTGCACAAATATAATGTCAGGATATCAGGAGTTTACAGGCCCTGACACACCAGGCTGACAGTGTCCTATAACGTTGGTGCTAGTAGGTCCTCAACAGCAGCTTTTTAGCCAACCGGGCATGTTGAATCGGAGCAGAGTGCGTTGGTGAGAGCAGCTAAGTAAATCAGAGCACAAGATCAAGCAAGCACAAACAGGAGGCTCATCTCATTTTTCATGACATGACTATCTGGAATAAGTAAATCCTGATTTTACCAAAAAACCTTTTTGACCTCCAAAGTCTACTGCAACCTCCTGGTATGGAGGGGTTCCTAATCTAAATTAGAGATGCAGCATAAACTGACATGAGAACAGATTAATCAGAGGTTAAATGCAATGTCTCAAAGGCCCTATTTACACAGTCTGTTCAAGGCAGCTCTGTTGCACTTTATTGCGCCTCACTGCTCTGTAAAAAAAAAAGTACAATGGCGTAATGGCAGATCACCGTTGTTCCGCCTCCTCCTCTGCCTTCCTAACAGGATTGACTCATCCTCTGTATAAACAGAGCGAGCCAGCAAGGAGTAAGGGGAGGAGTTCCTCCAATCAGGGTACAAGCTCTGCCGCCATGTAACAGGAAAGGTAAATGATTGTTTTTGCCATGTTGTTTTGTAGCTTACAAAGCGCTAATCAACGTACGTGTGAACCATCATACTAGACACAGACGCTGCCGTTATAGGTCACGCCTCTTTTGCTTGACAAACACCTGCATGCTATCTAAAAATCACACACAGGAGTGGCTTTAAGCTACCATTGGAATCTTCAGTGCAAACAAAGGCGGCATTGAAAAGGGTCATCATTGCAGCGCTATCAAACAATCTCTGTGTCAAAAGGGCAAAAGTTACTCTGAGCTCTCGATAAGCCTCCTTCATAGAACCCTCTGGTCTGAGATCAGTTTGTTCTCCCTCATGTCACCACAACAACAGAATGGGACAAAATATTGTCAGACCTCCAGTCTGAGTGACTCACGTATGAGATGCCGGACGGGTCGACCATGTAGAGCTGAGGACCGTCGTCTTTATCGTATGAGCCCAAGATGAAACTGAAGACAAGAGAGTGACAACATGAGCAACAACAACAACCATACAACACAGACTGAGACTGAAACGTGCATCCAAACTAATGTTTCCTGTCAGCAGCAGCTAATTTTTAATCGTCTTTCTGTGGGTTGAAAACAGTTGTTATTAAATCAAGAAAGCTTAGCGGTGAGAAAATGAAATATCCACAGTTCATATAATTCAGTCCAGATTTTTCATCACTTGAAGGTCTTATTATCACTAATGTGTTTGTCAGGCATGAGAGGCAAAAAAACAAACGGAATAGTCAAGTTTTGTCTTGTTGACAAGAAAACATTCAACCTAAAAAAGGAGCCTTTAAGTTGAAGAGAATGTTTTTTTCTCTCTCCAGTCTGTAGTGATTAAAAGGCAGAAACACATTTTTTCATTCATCATTCATTCTTCTCGTGGTTTCTTAACTTGCAATGAATTTACAAAGAAATATGACTAAGCCAGCCTGTTAAACTTGGCCTGGATCCACGTTGCCTGCAGACAATGAAAGCTTGTTTACCGTTTGCAGCCTTGCCCATTATTATTATTAGATGAACTCTGCATATACTGCGACTCAGAATCCATGTTTGAAAGCAAAAGTAATATAAATTGCTTGAGTTTGTTCACCTATATTCCTTAATATCATGCTAATTACAACCTACTGCATCCAGTGTAGCAGCTACTACTACTTAGGCTAGATGTTTGAGTGATTTTTCATAATATTCTCTACATGGTGAAACTATTGCTGACGTCGGTCTAACATTTGATCATGTGGTCAGTTGTATGTAAGCCTTCTACTGTGGGACCAGCAGTTACATAACCTTAACCATGCATGTATATCATAGGTCCACTCAGATACTTCAACAAATAACACTTCAGACAGAGTAACATGTCATGTTTCACTATTCAAACTCAAGACATGTTTATTTTGTTTCTGATCTCATCTTGCAGTTTAAACTGCCTCCAATTGTCACTTTCGTTGTCCCTGAATGCACCACCACACAACAGCTGGTGAAGTTGACCTCCATGATTTAATTATTAACACTGAGTTTCATGAACCGGTCATGCTTCATGGATGAAACAAACTGACGGAACAAAGTGTTCTGATTTTTTATCAGAGTAGAAACTTCTGATGCGAGACGAAGGCAGGTGTGTGTTTTGTGTGAGTGAGGCGAGTTGAGCTCAGGGATTGGTCAGACAGCCAAGAGGAAGTGACATCACAGGAGTTCAGTCCAGTGAGCGAAACCTATGAGACTCTCATCATCCCTCCCTGATAGACTTTATTGATCAGATTGGTGTGTGTGTGTGGCTCAACAGCTTTGCTTTCATGTTATACTGACCCCGAGATTCACTATAACCGTGATGTACCTGAATGCACCACGGCCAGCTCTCTGTGGATATACAATCAGCTGATGGAAGAAATGTCGTGAAGGTTTCAGACTCACCTACAACCAAACGGCCGCACAGCGCTGTACAGTGTGTAGGCGTGGACATACATGGCCACTCTGTCTGACAGATGCTACAACAACAGGAAACATTGTTAGCTTTAGCATCACACTAGCACTTCCCATGTTCTTTGGTAAGATTTGGTTTCAGTGTTGAGATTAGAATGAGGTTTGCAGATTCTTCCCCAGAAGAAGAGAGAGGCAAACCTTTAATGGGATGTCATGTCCGTAGTTCGATCTAAAGTTGGAGGCTTCTTCTCTGGCAACGTCAGCGAGTGAGCGAGCATCAGCCAACAAGCCAGCTACTGCCTGAAGAGAGAGACAAAGACACAGGGAGAGAGACAGGCTGAGTGACAAGTCAGACTGAATCATTTGACTCAGAGGTCACTTCACTTCCTATTTCAAACAACAGCTATACTGGACTACAGCATCACCCCCCAAGATAGCAGGTGTTACCAAGGGTACAACCTACAGACAAGACACATGCATGTGTGTGTTTGTGGGGTGGTGTTACCATGCCAACATGTTTGTCGATGTTGAAGATGCGTTTGTTGGCGCCGTCCTCATACAGTTTGGACAAGACAAGCTTCTCTACCGCAAACACAACTCCGTCCTTACAGCGAATGGCAATGGCCGTGCTGAAAACATACACACATAGACAGAGTAAGGTGAAGTCTGCCACAGAGGTTTATTCAGGTGTAACCACACAGTTTGGAAACATTTCTCAAGTCACAGTCAAACCAAGAATGAAAATCCTGTTTGTGACTTAACCGTGAACACAAGCTGGCAAGACAGTTTTGTCTAGGATGAAATTAAGCTGCTGACCTGCTGTTCTCTACAGCCTTCATGGCATATTCCACCTGAAACACTCGGCCATCTGGAGAGAAGGTGGAGGCCGACAGGTCGTACTTAAAGAGACACACACACACAGGAAACACACAATCTATCAATATTTGCATAGAACCAGAATTTGTTGTTGTCTGTCAATAACTAGTATTCCATATGTAACTGCCTATTATTAAATATGCCGTCCAGGTCTTATTTGTATAGTGTTTAAAATATGAGGATCAATATGTTTATAGATTGGCATTGTGGATGTTGCTTAAACTTATAATAGATTGTTGATAATAAAAACAAGAATGGCTCTCATGCTATTTATTAAAGTTTAAGTTGTTTTTATCTTAAAATAATAGCATATCTTAAATGTCTATTAATGACTAATTCTATCAATTATATAGATATAGAATAAGTTTCATTCATTGATGAAAACATTTCTGAGACCTAATAAACTTTACTCCCCAATCTGATCCTTCCCTGATTTCCAGAATAAATCAAATGTATGTGTTAATTTAGACAAAGGCCTTTACATGTGTTTAGATTTTCAATCTAATGGACAAATGACGGAATATCAAGCCACAACATCAAACACCTTGATTATGATGAAGTCTGGTGTTTTCAGCTGTTAATATTTCATACTGTGTGCTGACATTAGAATTCACGATACCTCTGGTGCAGCACAAATAATCCACTGTTACTAAACTTCAAATAACATCGTTTTTTAAATAAAAACATTTTATAATAAATAAATTATATAATAAAACTTTTGAAATAATATATAAAAATAGTAATGAAAACGTGTTAAATTATCTTTTGCATGGAGTGAACGCTAGCTGACACACAGCAGGCTAATCTCATGTATTGTAAAGGGAGTTTGTCATGAACCAGAGCTACCTGTTATCTCCGACTCCTCTCACAAATATCAATAATTATCACAAGTTACTTGTCTGACGATGCTCGTTTCATTTCTGTTCATTTTTACAGCAAACTGAATCTACACCAAAGTTAGATTTAACATAGTAAACAGGGTCCCTTTACTTTCAATTTCAATTTCAATTTATCTTCGGCTAGCAGGCCTCATTGTGACTCAGCAGGCGAACACGCTAGCTAGCTAGCTTTAAGTTATTATGAATGACTTTACGTTTCCACGTATTAACGTGGATTTTTGTCCCGTCACTGGAGTCAAATGTGACACAGAAACAGTCCAGATGAAGTTAAGGGTAAGTTTCACCTGAGAGAACCACAGAAACACTTACCCCAGTCCCGATGGAGCTCATTTTAGCTCACACTGCTGCAGATCCTGTGAACAGCTCTCAGCCCGCTGTTCCTGTGTTTCATCAGACCGTCAGAACGACCTAACAGCACCATAAGCTAACATCCGCTTACAGCCTTCAAAATTAAAGCATTGAAAACAGCAGTTTTCAAAATAAACTCACAAGGTCCATTTAGTCTATTTTCTGAAACTATAAATCACATTACCTGTCAGGTCTGTCACCCTAAATACTTTTTTGGACAATATAGTATCCCATAAATAACTGCGCTAATGGCATTATTCTCATTTTAAGACGATTTTATCCCACTGATATAATGGGACTATAATAACAAAGCAATGCAAATACACCCTTTCATAATGACATTCAGACACTAGAATTGAAATATCAATAATAATAATAAATACTAAACATTTTGCACAGTGATATCCTGATTTATTCCTTAAAAGGTAAAAACTGTCAATCCGGATTTTGCCATTTTTATTGGGTCATGTCGGAGATATCCATAGAAGTCAAATAACGTAAATATCCTCACAAATCTAATATTAACTGTCCTGCTTAAACTGCACAGATTAAACTATTTATCCTGGTCAACGAAGACACTACACACGTCTTCCTGTTTTTCACAGAAAACTTGACACATTCACACCACAGAAGAAGTCGTGTCAGTTCGATGTGGGTTCCATAGGGTGGGTTCTAGGCTGCCGTCTACAGCTTCGGAGTGACGTCAAACGAAGAGGCAACGAAAATCAAAACGAGTGTATCCAAAAAGGTTCTAATTTGTTTGCCTGCAGAAACAAAACATGCACAAGAACTTTTTTCATTGTATTTCTGCTTCTTTTAAACTTTTTTTTTTTTACCTGGCTACCACATGTGTGTGTTTTGTCATTTGTCAGTTTTGCCCTTTTTGAGCTATTTTTGAAGCCGTGTTGATAAATATTTTATTATCCTGAAAACAAATTATTTGACCCCTCAGAAGACAAAACAAACTTGAATTTTATTTTTTAGCATTTTGTGATATTCATCAGATCTCACCAGGGGCATTGCTAGACATAAAGCACTACAGGAGGCAAAGGTCCCCATTACTCAAGTCACAATTTTTTCTTGAATGCCTGCTGAGTGCAAGAAATCTGCTATACAATGTCATGTATGAACTACCCTTGCTAAGGTAAAAATACCAGTTTTTGTCAGCTGCAGCTGAAGAATATTAATTACGGCTGTTTTCAACTCTGCATTTTTTTCAAGCTATGAAGCCTCAGCAAATTCATAAAATCTGCAGAGCTTTTACCTTTGCCAGACCTCAAAATAGGTTAGCTATACCAGCTTGCTTCTTTTATCAACAAATTATATTATCAGTATTATTGATATTATACGTCAGTATTATAGCACTCGCTAGAACATGCAATATGCAACGCATTAGGGGTGCACGCTGTGGAGTTTGCATTTTGGATAGAGTTACATTGCTTTGACATTGTGGATTAGAAAATAAACAATTCTTGTTAGTATTGATCCAAATGAATCCACTGAAAAACATAGAAATTTGGTCAAATTCAAATGTGAGATTTTACTGAGGAACATGCTGCAGTCAAATGGGTCTATCAACACCCCTGGATCTCAAACTGAAAAAAAAAATGCTTCCACAAAATTACTTTTAAAAGACTTGTAAATAAAGCGGTAAAGAAACACTGTTGTGTGGAGTTAACCTGAATTTACTAAACAGTCTAATCTGAGAAATCACTTTTCAAGCATGGAAAAGGTAAATGCATTAAATGGTGCCATCATTTGTACCTGGAGATGGAAGAAAATCTCCAGCTAATAAAATCACAGCCTTCTGACCCTCCTGGACAATCAGACAGTTTCTCTCTCTGATGCTCCCAGTAAACAGCTGACACAGAGGATTTTAAGAAAAGTGTCCGTAAAGTTTTATTCAGTCTCTGTATGACCAGGGTGGATTACAGACCTGCTGAAGTTTAAACAACTAAAATGTTGTGAATTTCATAATCATCTCTTATTCTTCTTGTCATTTTATTTCTTCGACTTGAATCGCCATCTTCAATCAGTAATGAAAGCTTTGGTCACATAAGAGTGAAAAAACATTCATATACAGTGCACTTAAAAAAAAGAAAGAACAAAAACAGTTTTCATTCTGTCATTTTTAACTTCTTTACAGGAAATCAAACGGAGCAACTGATCGACATTAAGGCAAACAGACTGAAGCTCCACCGTCAGCTGGAATGACAGAAAAATATCTGATTCAGAGAAAATAACAAGATACAGTTAGTGATGATGATGATGATGATGATAATTAGCGTTCATTACATAACTAATACAAACATATACAAGGCTTTTTTTTTATTTAGTAACATTACACTTTTATAACAGAAACCAACAGCTGGACTCAGAGCAGCAAGTTCACCGACACATTAAAACGACCCCCGGACACACACACACACACACCGCCAAAATAAGACAACAGAGAACAGAAGAGGAAGAAACTGAAGACAGAGTAAAACGCTGATGATGGCTTAAGCAGAAGAAAAACTTTATATACTTAACAGAACAGATGGACAGACTGACATCAGCAGCTGGAACAAACTAATCCATCTGGACTGATAGATTTACACAAAAACTCTCCCATGTCAAGTACTTTCTGTTCTTGAGTCCTAAAAGTCACACTTTCTTTTTAATTTCTCTGCACATCAAGTAACATTGCGCTAATTTAAAGAAATTCTTCAAACAGGTTTATACTGTTGCTCAGTGTTTGCACCTCTCAATGATGACTTCTGTATCTCATAATTATCAGAAAAGGAAAGAGTTATTTCAATTTGAGATAAAGACCCCAGTTACTTTCTTTGGTCAATCCCAGGACCTTCAGTAGATTTTATGATGGAGAAAGGTGGGAAAAAGGGAGACTTTTATGACTCAATAAAAAGAGAATAATGCTTAGTTAAGATGGAAGATTGTTGCAGGGTGGAGATCACCAGAGACTAACTTGGACCAGAAGCAGCAGAGTTGGATCAGAAGCACCTCCTCTGAGTGACATTCATATGTTTCTAGATGAGACTTGAGGGGCTAAAGGGACGTCCGGGCTTCATGTTCCATCTGAGTCGTGTGTTAGCTTTGTTGGTTAAAGCATAGCTACCTGGTGACGAATGTTAGCTAAACTGTTTTGTAGTGATTAAACTGCTGAAGATCACGTTTGTGTTTGGATGAAAATCCAATTGAAAGTGTTGGCTTTTCAAGTCTGACTAGTTTCAGATGAATCCGACACATTTTGTTTCTTCAGTACTGTCTCATATGATGTCACTCAGGAAATACTAGCTCTGCTGGACTAGCAGAACCAGTATCCAGGTGCTGCTGGAGAAGAGGAGAGGATTAGGAGGAGCAGAAGGAGGAGGAGGAGGATGAAGAAGATGAAGAGGACTGTGTCTGGTTAGTGATGAAGACGACAGACTTCCTGTCTCTTTTTAACCCTCTGTTCTCTCCCTCTCTTTCTGCTGCACAGTTTCTCAGAGACGTTCATCCGTCCAGGCTCCGCCCTGTGGTGGGTGTGTCCAGTTTGAGAGGGGCAGGGCTCTAACGATGGGCGTGTCCAGTCGGATGCAGGCAGGGTCACATGGTTAAGTGTTACCTTTCAGGATGCCCAGACAGCTCTGCAACAGCTGGAGATTCCCCTGCAGGTCAGAGGGGCGGGGTTAGAGAACTTTGAACATAATAGACCGTAAACCAGGAAGTAAGTATGTCTGTGCTGAGTATTTGTACTCAGCACAGACATGACAGCAAAAATAGGACTAAAAGAAGTACTAAGCC
This sequence comes from Chaunax sp. Z400, assembly GCA_037577475.1. Classification (NCBI taxonomy): domain Eukaryota; kingdom Metazoa; phylum Chordata; class Actinopteri; order Lophiiformes; family Chaunacidae; genus Chaunax; species Chaunax sp. Z400. Next base: position 3,066,997 of record CM075194.1, on the reverse strand, counting down.
TAACTAATAGTATTTCCCTGCAAAGCAGCTACTGACACCAAAATAATCAACTGTTACAGAACGGCTGATCGTCTCTGCAGGATTTTCGTTACCTTGGCATGTTTAAGCTCCAGCTCTGCGAGCTCCACCAGGTTCTTCCTGAACGCTGCCACTCGTCTCGTCTTGAAGTCTATGAGCTCTGCATTCACAACATAACCCACCATCAGATGGTACATCAGCTCTGTGCTTCCATCAATTGTCTGATAAAACACTACACACTGATATTTTAAGATATAAACTGCAGCAGCACACTGGCATCAGAGGAGTTAAAGTAGTGCAATTATTAAATGAATGCACAACTGTTTCATCTCCGGTTATCTTCCTTCTGGAGTCCCACCAACAGCATTAAGGTGTGGGACTGTTACAGGTGTGAACCGTGGATTTGAGCTGACCTTGTTTGGCGGACTCCGAGATCTTCTCAAATTTGTGGCAGCAGAGCTGTTGGCTGGTCTCGGCCTGCAGGACGTCTCTATTTTTGGCTCGAGCCTTATCCAGAGCCTTGTTAGCGTTCTCGTAGTCCACCAGAGACCGGCTCCTCCGGTAGAGCAGGTCCTGCAGTCGGTCACATCACAACAATAGTTAATATTTTACTGAAATATTTCTTTTAAACATTGATTAATAACAAATTTTTTTCACTGACATGTTCCTTCTGTATTTTATTTTAACTCAAACATACATAAATGGAGCAGCTGGATACGAATGCACAATTTACTCCTGTTTGTTTTACACGGATTTAATTATATATAATTAAATATATATATATATATATATCAAGAGTTACCAGAAGATGACATAACCCCCGCAAAACGACTGTATAAAAAATTCATCAGAGTATGACATATACGCTCCTGGGCAAAAAATAAATAAAAAAATGAGGCAACCTCCTTTTACCATATTTTGTGCTTTTATTCTTTGTTCTATTGGATGGAGGCAAAATGCGGTAATTCACAGCTTTAATGCAGCAACAATGTAAAAGCTTTTCAAACAGCAAACTGCTGCTTTCTGAAGAAAAATGAGGGAAAAACTATCCCATAATAAAAACGTATCCTGCACACAGACAATGCTACAATATTGTGTAACATTGTCGCTTACTTCACTTGTACTTACAATGTGTGTTCATATTGTGTTCAGTGTGTTACATTGGGTGCAATGTGTTTATATTTGATCTTTTATTCTAATGCACCAACAGGAGTGGAGATCTTGATTTTGTTGTATTTAGCATTTACAATGACAATAAAGGCTTTGTATTCTAAATAAAGTAATAGAGCAATTTTAAAAATATGATAAATCGTGTTTACATCTTTTTTTTTTGTCCAGGAGTGTCTCCTCCATTCCTTTGGTGAGCCTAGAGTGTATGCTTTATAAAACAAATCTAAATATTAAAAAGGCACAACGACATTATGGTTAATTTATGTGCAAATGTTGGTAAAGCAAGAATGTATATTTTGCCAGATACACTCCAAACAAAAGATGATTACGGACGGACATGGGGGGGGGGGGGGTAAAATGCAGACTAACAGCAAACTGATGAAAAACTGTCAGACCTTTGCAGCCTGTGATTCTCTCAGGTAATATTTCAGCAGGTCGGCCAACTTCAGGTCTTCGTCTGCTGCGACTCGAGCTTCAATCTTCTGTAAAGCGACACACAGAAGAACGAGAATCAGAACACAGAGGCCCAAAAGTACATCCACAGATCAGACGATCTGATAAACAAACATACCCTCGTTTTCTCAAACAGCTCCGACACTTTCAGGAAGAACCTGAAACAGAAGAAACAGATCAGGCAGATCAACAGGAGTAAGTGATGTCTCCGTGAAAAATTAACAAAAAACAACAACAAAAAAACACACTGTGGCAATATTGAAACATGTTTGTTCATACTTGCAGAGGTCTGTGGAGTCCTGTGTTCCCAATGTGTAGAGAGACGAGGCGATCCTGTTGATGTCATCTGCAGCGTCTGCACGCACACACACGCACACACACACACACACACACACACACACACACACACACACACACACACACACACACACACACACACACACACACACACACACACAGACACACACAGACACACACACACACACACCTACCTTAATCACAGCTTCAAACACAGCATCCGCCTCATTCACAGACATTAAAATATAACTCTAGTGATGCAGCATGTCTGCTTCATTAACAAGATATGAGCAGTGCAAATCTAAGCAGTAGAGGTAGATATAACCTAACTTTTAGTCCTATATTTCCCATGATGCAACTAGATAGAGTCTTCCTTGCTGCCTGTCAAACAGCCACGTCTTTGAACCGCCACACCTTCAGGCCTTCTGTTAGAAAATCTACTTCGTTCTTACTTTTGTGCGAGCGGATCATTCTATCAGACTTGGCCGAAGCGTCTTTGACTCTGTTGTGATATTCTAACAGGAACGTCTTCTCGTGCTCAAAGAAGTCATCCACGTCCTGAAAAACAGACAAGAATCACGAATGAAATCCGACACAGGAAGACCTTAAAGAAGCAGCTCTGAACTCTGGTTCTTGTTGTTACCTTGACTCCGGCCACCAGGACACCGTCGGCAGATTTCACCACGTTCTTAAAGAAATCCTCCAGCTTCTCCTTTTTGTTTTTGCCTCGTACACTCAGCTGTCAAGACAGGAGAGGCCAAAGGTCACACACAACAACATGGACTCTACATGGAGCAGGTCCACAACAGTTTTCTAACATTATCTTTCTTTCAATTATATCATTATGAACAATTTCTCCAGTGGAGTACCACAAGGCTCCACCTTAGATCCTCTTTTATTGTACTTATGTTAATTAAACATCATCTCCTGACACTGATGATCCTGTTCAATGAACTAAATGTACTCAGATTGTATTTTCTATCTCTAGTCAACAGCATTTGTTCTAATTAAATGTGCCCTTTAAACCAACTTGATTTTTGTTCTCATACAACTACTGTTCCATATGTGTATATAAATAAATATAAAATTATGTTTTACTTCAGAAATATTCAATCCTTATTTTGTTTGACTGAAAACTGAAACTAAAGTTGTCTGTTCAGGTGATGAAAACTCAAACAGGAAAGATCCAGAGTGTTAACAGACATCCAGCTGTTGTGTCAACACAGGAAATTTGCTCAGATCTCATGATCAGTTTGAAGCTGCAGTTTCACAACAAACCTGAGTCGATTTTATCCTGTAAAAAAAACCTTCCATTTAAATGTTCATACATTTGATCAAACACAACAGCTGTCAGAGCAGAGTTCCTGTTTACTCGGTAAATATACTTATTATTTCTGAGATGTGATCAGATTACAATTTTGTTTTGACTTAGTTGTGACAAAAGACATAACTGACAACACACCCAAGTGTGCATAAAGACAGTAACTGTGCTTCCACCTACCTGTTGGTGTGAATAATTTCAATTTGTGTATTAATAAAACAGCTTAAATGCAGAAAATCTTAAAAAAATAAGTGTTTCCTGTATGAGGTGTAAAAGTTGTTGTGTGGATAAAAGCAGAAACCAGGGAACCACCAGGGTATCCAGGTGAAATATAAGACTTTTAAGGCCTTATTTTTGACAGCATTAAATTTAATACTTTTTAAATACTGTGAAGACCCTGGAAACAGACTTAGTGAATACATGAAGATGCCCATGAAAGATGTGACTAAAAGATCACTCGTCACTTGCAGTGAATAGCTGCAGACATCAGGTGTGTGTGCAGCGATCGTGTTTTCTGTGCAATTTTCCATCATTTTTTATACTTTGACTGAAGCTCAGAATCATCCTCTTCTGAAACGGTTCAATGTTACAAACCGGAGAATTAGTCTGTTTTATCTCCATCAACCAATCTACAATATTTAGAAAAAAAGGAGTGGATGGAAGGAAGCATCCCGTGACTTTTTTCATTCTGATAAAATTTGACCCTCATTAGAATGGAAACCTGGTAAGTGACAGTAATGACAAAAAGGCAGGAGGTTTAACAGCTGAAAGTGTCCAACATCAACTGTTTGGTTATTTGTCTACGTAAGAAGATCAAAGACCTTTAAGAATTTACCTTCATCAAAACTGTCATATTAAACATCTGTGCCTTTTCTCTGCGAAGGTTATTTTATGAGTCAGATTGATCAAACTTTGAACAAAGCGAACTTGTGAATCACTTATTTCAGTCTGTTCAGAAGAGGTAAAGTTCTGAGGCTGTAGAATCACACATCTTTTACGTCACTTCTCAAAACTTGAATTGATTGAACGTGGGTGGCTGAAGGTGTGCGACGTGTTGTGCGAGGCGAGTGACGGTGCGGTAACTCACGTCCTGATTGTACTCCAGGAAAACATGGAAGTTAAGGTCTTTCCTGAGGACAGGATGAGCCGCCACGCGACACAGGAAGACCTCGTGCATGGCGACGGTCTTCTTGAAGATGGCCAGGTACTCTCTGCGTGCAAAAAAACCACAGCGACCGGTGTGATAAAAACAGCTGCGTAGACGAGATGACTCTGGAGTCTGCTATCAGTTGACTAAGGGACTCACGCCTCCAGCTCCTGCTTCATCTTGGTGAACTCCTCCTTGGTCATGGATCCTTCTCCCTCCCCCAGCTTCTGCAGCTTCTCTCTGGAGGCATCAAAGTCTGGTCGGGGGGGTGCAGGGGGGATCTACACAAAAACAACAACAAGAATAAATAAAGAAAGAAACAAAGTAGTGTGTGTGTGTGTGTGTGTGTGTGTGTGTGTGTGTGTGTGTGTGTGTGTGCTTCTTACAATGTATCCAGCGTAGTCTTCATTCTCCACAAACGAGTCGTGCAGCCAGATGAACTCTTCATGCTGTCTGACCACTGAGAACTCGTTCTGCTTGAAATTAGGGAGTGTGCTCTGAAACAGCGACGTCATTAATTAGCTGACTGATGAACATGCACATAAAACCCTGGAGCTATGTATAATATTTGTTTATCTATACATATATATATATATATTGTGTAATGTTCTGGTGACGCAACTGTATTGTCTTGAAAACTCAATAAACAAAGTTTGGGGGAAAAAACAAACAAACCTGGACCTATAATAAAATGGAAACATGCACACTGCAGGCATGTGTGTGTGTGTGTGTGTGTGTATATATATATATATATACATACATACTGTACATACCTCAAGACTACATGTATATAAAGTGATTAATTATTCAGTTTTTATTTCTTTATACCACTTGTTTTGTTTACTATTTACAAACATTTCACTTGTATTTTGTTGTTGCTCATTGTTACTTTTAATAATATTTACACATCCATGTGATTCTGTTTACTTTTACAATCTTTATTCAGTTGGGTTTTTTCTCTCGTTTTAAGCTTTATGTTTATTCCATCTTGCTGTATATTGTTCTTTGAACCATGTGAAACACTGAGTCATTGTGTTTTCTTTAAGGCGCTTCTGATGATTTTAACAACCTGAACATGGATGTGTTATAACCTGAATTCACTTTATATCCTCAATCATTACCTGTTTTAACAATGTAGTTGTGTGAAAGACGTCGCCAATATTCACTGTAAACATGTTAATTCTAATATCAAATCACAAATATTGTGGAGCATTTAGAGCAACCTAAACCTTATAAAGGACACGTCAAACATTTTCTAAGTCTGTCTTGAAATGTGAACATTGAAACATGTTTTTCTTGCTGTTCCTCCTGCTCATACTGGCCATTAATCCGCCTGGTCATGAAGTGTTCTCAGTAGAAATGATTGAGGATCAAATCTAGAGTTCTTGTTCTGTGTAAATATAGATACATACATACGTTTTTATGAGGCTCCAGCAGTCTTGAGCTGAAACAAGTCAGGAGCAAGTCCTTTGAGGTAGTGAGGCTTCCACAATACAAGGATTTTAAAACTAAGAAAGTCAAAACAGCCTCACCTTGGTGTGGACAGTGAACTTGACCTTGTCTCTCTCACTGAGAGCGTCAGAGATGTCGACCTGGAGCGTGGCATCAGTCTGCAGGTCCACATTCACTGCACGCGACTGCAGGAGGAGGACAGAGAGCACATATCCCATCATGCACCACACACACTGATCAACAGACACGTACAGATAAGTGCCATCATGTAGTGTTGGAATCACAGGGAGAAAAAATCATCTCCTGAATGGGAAAATGTAATGTTAACATTGCTTCAAGTCAGAACGACGACTCAGAAGAAACATGGCCGACGAAAGTAAATGTTGGGTTGATGGTTAGAAACCTTTTATTGGTTCACTTACGGAATATCTTTTTTCGTAATATGACTCTCTGTTTTAACCATAGCTGTCCACTTAAAGTGACCTAGGTTAGTTATTAAAGTCATGTATTAGCATTAAGCCTGACATCATAGCAGTATTCTAGTGGTATTAGAGAATGCACTACATCCACAAGCCTGGAATAAAATCATTGTGTAATATAAAGCTTTGACATGTTTAAACACTCTGACCATTAAAATCAAACATCTTCTTTTTATAACATACATGTTGTTGTTCACACATTATGACTTAAAAGAGCGACTTCACCATTTGGGGAAATGGGACCATCCAAGGAACATTTGACTGCACTAAGAGTGTAACGTGACACAGAAACATCCACCTGTATCACAACTGAGGGACCACACCCGCTTCAAATTTTTCACTTTAATAAAACATACAGTATTTTTCATGTTTAAATAAAAACGTTCAGTAATTTCCTACAACAAAAGCTAACTGCAGTTTTTAATAAAAAGCAAAACAAAACAAGACGACCATATTTAGTGGCAGATTGATCCACATTTGATGTTCTAGTGAGTATTTCTGGCAGCATTTGTGATTGAGTCAAAATAAACTACAGTGCATGTGTTCAATAACATGAAGCAACATGTCACCCAGTGTGACAGTGATATGTTTTAAGAAGAGGAGGATATATCAGGCTGTAATACACACCCAGCACTTAGTAAATCCATCCAATGAATCTGAACACAAGGGTTAACAAAAAAAATATGATAATCACCAGACTTATAGTTTAATTTCAAAACTTTTCTGGTATGAATATTTGGCTGGAGATGAAATGACCAGTCGATTACTTGATTCAACACTAATCAGTTCATCTTTTTAACATTCTGGTTCCATCTTTTGCATTGGGAACATTTCTTTATATTACATGACAGAAATGTTAAATATATTTGTTTTGGTCTTTAGGTTGCACAAAACAAAACAAAATCTAGAATAACATCACTTTGGACTTGTAATTTAGATTTTCACTCCACTATGAAATTTTGTAGACATGACTAAAACGATCACATGACTCAATAATGAAAATACACAGAGCAGAATTAAATATGCAACGTTGTTCTGGATGTGCTCCAGGCCAAATAGTAACACAAGCGTAGAAGAAATGTGTCACTGAACTTTCTACATCTGAAGCGAATTATCCAAACACCATCAGAGAGCAGAGTGTGTGTCTGTCTGTGTGTAGCTTATGTTTGTGTGTGTGTGTGTGTGTGTGTGTGTGTGCAAGTCATGTGACTACCCGATAGTTAATCAGCACAGCAGAGCAACTGATTAACAACACGTTAATTTAACTACTAGCGCGGCCTTTGTTACTCTGTTTGCCAGTTTAGCTCACTTAGCTGGTAAAGCTAGCGGCCTGCAGCTGGGTCACTGTTTGGAAGCTAAGCAAGAAATAGCAGTTTAACCACAGCTGTCACACAGACTGAAGCCCGTTAGCATGAAGCTAGCGTTAGCCAACACAGCTAACCTGGGTTGAAAGCCAGAGCTAATGCTAAGGAGCTAGTTTTACCGAACTGATCAGGACAAACACTCCAGTCACACAGGCACGACAGGGAGGTGAACAGAGACAGACTGGCAGACAGACTTGTAATAAAGTGAGCACTCACTCCCCGGTCCTCCTCGGAGAGGAAGTCGGGTCCGTCGTCCAGCCCTTCCTGCTGCGCATAGAGAAAGCAGAGAGTTGTTAGTTAACTGAAACACTGACCGCTCTTTTACCGTAATACAAGAACAACACAACCACCAGAGCACCGGGGTTAGTTGCCGTGCTTTTACAAGAGAAAAACAAGAGGGAGAGGAAAGAAAAGAGATATACCCACCATCATGGCTGCGAACGGGTGGAGACAGGAAGTGCGCTGACGTCACGACGGCAGGCAGCTTTCAAGAATCAAAACATGAAGAAGAACAAAAGTGATAAAGCTGAGTCACAGTATACATAACAAGGCCTTATTATCATAACTTCTTATTACTGCATTAGAGTATTTTGCAGTTATTGCATTTTTTACAATACAAGACAATTTTTCCTCAAATGTAATTGCAGGACATGTAATTCAGTATATTTGCACTGTTTTATTGGTACTTTTACTGAAGTGAAGGATCTAAATACCTCCTTTACCCCTGGATATAAAGTCTCTCTTCCATGAACAAATGTTTTCTTTCCTCATCCTTCATTTACAAATATATTTTCTCTCCATGTGTATTATATCTGTAATACCAGAGATAGGTAGCAATGAATGTTCCAATGGTTCACTTTTATTTTGTTTAGATGACTATAACCAAACCTCTAAAGGAGTCAGGAGTAGCTTTTGATCCATAAGATGACAGAAGTGGCTTTTAGGGACATAGATTATTCAATCACACAGGAAACAAATTTAACCAACATTTTAGCATAAGACCGCATTAATTAATGAAATGATCCATTTTCTTTAAATACAAAAAAAGATATTGATTGGCGTTTATAGTGGCCATATTGGCATAGAGGCTGTTAATTAAATAATAATTACATGTTTATATACTGATTGTTCTTGATAAATAAACAAGTTAAAACATGATTGTGTAATGGGTATTCTTGATCATTCCTAATAATGAATCACATTAAATAAATATAAATACATGTAGTTAGGTAGAAATATAATCAAACAAAAAAAAAAGGAAAAATACTCAAGTACCTCAGAACAGTGTTTGAGTAAATGTACTTAGTTACCCATACTGATGTATCTGCTCTGATTTGTGTTAATGGAGGAGTCAGCTGGTTTAATGTCCCTGTTCTATAATTAAGAATGCTCAAACTTCTAAGACTGCTCCTCAGACAGGAGGTCTGGAGGTTTGTTCTGGAAACTTACCAGGATTTTTAAAACCTCCATGTTGGATTCTTTCCACAGTGAAAAGGAAACCAAGTGTTTCAGCCTTTAGTTTTTCTCGTCACATGTATGGAGGCTGGCATGAAAAGAGAAACAGATGAAATGTGAAGAATGAACAGGATAAATACTCACGACATACTTATTCCACATTACTTGCACCAGAGTGGTTTTATGTGTAATTCTGGCTGAGTGCATCATTATTTGGAATTAAATGGGTCATTTTTAGACTCCTTATATCATCATTCTGACAGAAGCCAAATGTTTGACTCCGATCATCACTTTGCGCTGTTGTGACTCGTCTCCCAGCAGCAGCTGATCTGTGGTTGAGCTCAGCTCTCAGTTGTCCGTCTGTCTGTCCAGTTTTGCCTTTTGTGGACGGGGATGACTGGACTCAGAAGCATGTGATCCCAAAATAGAAGCGAGGCTCAGATTCTCCGGAGCTGATCAGTGTTAACAGCTTCGACTCTTTTATACTTTTAACAGGTTTTAATGGCGACTACAGAGGCAGGAAGACGTTTTGATGAGACCAGGTTCTGGTTTCTGCTGGAGGTTACAGAGGATTCAGACACATTTTATTTGATTCTAGTTTGTTAGAAGTTCTCATAGGATTTTACTGCATCTGATGATTCTAAATGTGGCTGTGGTCAGTAATACACTGATTCTAATGAGGTTCTACTGAGCTTCTAGTAGTTCTAATGCGGTTCTACAAAGGTCACACTGGTATTACATTTGTCGCACTACAGCCACAACAGATCTATCAGGGTTCTACTGGTGCAGACTGGTCATCTATTGAGGTTATACTTAAATCATAATGGTTTTACTGACGTTTAATGGATGTCAAACATGTTCTTCTGCATGAAAATCATTTCTGCATGTTCTCTATCCTGGTCACACTCTTTTAGATCCCAACAGTTCCACTGGGGTTCTTTAAAAAAGGTCATACTGGTTCTAATGATCTCTACTGGAGTTCTGCTGTGGTTAAATAGGATCAACATGTGTAACTCAGGTTTTATTGATTTCACAGAGAAGCTGTTTAAAGGTCAGTGTGGTTCAAAGGTGAGTCATATCATGTAGCAGGTGAACGACCTGAATGTGAGGACATGAAGTATATAAAAGCAGAGACCAGGCAGGAGGCTTCAGATCTGCCACAGGCTTTTATTGTAAAGTGGCTTCTGTGATCTCAGAAACAACGTTCCACTTTAAGGCTACAGATGTCGTCGAGTTCTTGTTGTTGTTGTTGTTGTTGTTGTGGGGTCATCTCTCACTGCTGGGTCAAATCTGCTTCCTGTAGTATTTCTTTACAAAATAAAAGTGCACCCTAACTGGTGTTACGGTTACATTCAAACTGAAAGTAAGGCGACGACCAAACAGCTAGAATGACGGTGAATCCAACAGGAATGAAAACTGAGGTGAACAAAACCTTTGTTTTGGTGACATACAGAAAATTTGTACGCTCTGCTTCAACAAAAAGTGCTGGGTTATAATCTTCTTCTCTTCTGAATGCATAGTCTGACAATAAGTCTGCCTGGTTTGAACATAGTGAAGAAGAAACAAGGTTACAATAATAAATAAAGTCATGTAAAAAGCTGCAGGGGGGGGTGGAGCTTTGGGGCACGGCGCTCGCCTCCGACACGTGTGGCCGCGTCCTTCACGACTTTTTTGGCAAAACTCATGCTGTGAGAGAGAAAACCTTCCTGGGGTTTGATGGTGTGTCATTTTCTGTTTTTTTTTGTTTCTGCCAGGTGAACAGAAGTCATGTGGCAACAAACTGGGAGGTGTTTGCATATCATTATGTTAATGAGATCTCCTTCATGTTGAAAAAAAAAATACAACAACAAAAAAAAAAACACAAAAAGAAAACAAAGAAGCCTAAAGACGCTAAACTCCTTCAGGACATGAATACAGAGCAAGCTGCTGAGTGAAGCGGTGGTGTTCAGGTGGGGGTCAGGTGCTTCGGTCCAGATGGCACGGCGGTTGGCTTGGCTCCGCTTGGCTCTCTCTATGACATCACATCGGCTTGCCCTCCAGAGACACCACCACGTTCCCACCCAGCTTTTCAGCCAAAGTACTGCGGTCCTGGATGTCGTCCAGCCCGTTCACCTGCCACTCGTGTTTGATACCTGAGGAGACACATCAGAAGGTCACCGAGGGTCAGAGGGACACGCCCAGGTCACACCCAAACCACCTGAGCTCCATAAAAAGGAAACAGTCCTGCAAAACATTCCAGTCTTGTCCCAAATGGTTCATTTCATGTGTGAATCACATCCACGACTCCTAGTGAACTGTGATCCCGCCGATTCTAACACCACAGATTGCTACATAGAGGAGGTTTTAGCTTAAATACAGGAAGTGGTTAGCAATGTGACACAATTAGCCAGTACAGCAAGGTTTGCTAACTGGTACCATAAAGGTTGCTTCTGCTGTGGTTTCTGTTTGCACTGACTAAAACACGTTTAAAAGGACCTTTACTGACATGCAATAATCGACAATGATCAGAAGCATCATGACGACATAACCGGTGACCCTGCAGGTCACATGATGACTCACCTGTAAACTTCTTTTTGATGGCATCTTTAGAGCTGGCGTAGATCATCTTACTCTTCAATGGAGCGCTATCTGGAGCCCTGAGGAGAACAAAATGATCATGACTTGTTCAGTCAGTCTCGTCCTTCTGTGATGTCATCAGACAGAAAAACAGTTTCTAATCTGCTAATCAGCTCGGCAACATTTGTCCCGGTGATTTTATGTCACAGGTCAATAAACAGCTGTTAACACCTGATACTAACACAAGCCTAAAGTCATAATGCATGTTGATTTTCTGCTGGTAGACTGATGAATAATCGACTAAACACTGCAGCTACTACTTATGTTCAAGCAAAGATCATATAATCCAGTGGCAACAGAACCACATGATGACAGATGAAAGACACACAGTGAGTTACAGGATGCTAAATTCCTGTTTGGGAAAGGAGCTACAGGACTAGCCATAAAAACCGGGACCAAACCTGTCCCAGTCTGAAAGATCGGGGCCAGAATCTGGTCTGGATGCCTCCTCAGAGACTAGTGATCACTATAGAGTCTGAGCCAAATGTCAGTATTACATCCTGACCAGCTGATCAGACCTGATCGATCTACATCTGGTCCCTGATCAACAACTGACCCCCAGATACAGAAGTGGACCCTGATAAACATTTGGTCCCTAATCAACAATTGGCCCCAGATCACAGAACGGTCACATGATCCCTGATGTACCAGAAGATGAAGACGAGGTCCTCCTTCTTGGACTCCTTGGTCTCATAGAAGGCGTCATACAGGCCGTATCTGCAGTCGTTGGGAGGGAGCAGCTTGACGAAGCAGGCGTAGGGGTCGTCGACCGTCTCTCCGATGTCGCCCACCAGGATCTGCTTCCCCTCCTCCACAATGATCTTCTTCCTGTCCTCGCTCAGGCAGAACAATACCGCCTTCTTCCTCTTCTTCACCTCTTCCTGGGTCGAAGATTTCCTCACCTTCATGTCATTGAACACCCTGATGACCTCGTCGTTCACTGTAACGCCTGACGCCTGCAGGAGACAGGTATGTCAATACGTTTTATGAGTGAGGCTGCTTTTGAAACAAATCGCAAAGTTGAATGAGGATTAAAACAGAAACTAGAATCAGACAGATTTAATTACTACAGCTCTGAGAGGTCCTGACTGTAAAATCAGGCTGCGTTCAATAAGCAAAATCATTCACAACTGTAAACACAGGTTTGTCTAATGACATCACCAGTCGACGCCATGTCAACCTGTGGTGAGACAAAAATGGCAGACGGTGAGCTAACTATTTAAACTGTTTGTTCAGTCACTGTGAATGGACTCCTGGGAAATGTAGTACTGTGGTACAACATTTTCTGAGTATTTTTCAACAGAAGATGACCCCGATTCCCTCGTCTTCAATGATCTGCTGTATATTTTAGCATCAGAACTTGTAGCAATCACTGCATCAAATGGAATAACACCGTCGTCATTCAGTTCATATCAGTGAATACGGCTGACCGTCCTACATTTTTGGAAACGTTCTCTATTGAATGCGAGGCCGGACTTCTTTAGTCCTTAACCAGGAGTTAAGAACAGCCAGAGACCTGCCTGAGGATCAGAGACTCACAGAGGAACATTAGAACATTAACTGAAACATTAGATGGATTAAAGGTTATCTCTAAACTCTAAAACTTGACTGGTAACTTATGATGACTCATAAAGAGCTGCAACAATAAGTCGCATTTTTGTATGATCTGCACAAAATAGTGGCTTACTCTTCCCCGATTATTTCTGTTTTTTCCTCTGTTGACTTATAAACATATTACTGGATGATATTATACCAGCCAGGTGAACTTACAAGCTTTAGGAAAACAAAGGCACAAGTAGGTCTAAACTAAAAGTCGCCACGCAATCAGTGTATTTACAGGAGGGATGAAAGGGCAGAGAACGTCTCTGTGGGTGGATGGATGGATGGATGGATGGGTGGATGGATGGATGGGTGGATGGATGGATGGATGGGTGGATGGATGGATGGATGGATGGATGGGTGGATGGATGGATGGATGGGTGGATGGATGGATGGATGGACGCTGCAGGAGCACGTTTGTATAATTTGTATAATTCAGAAGAATATCTGTGACCATTCTGAGCTTAAAGACTTGGTTCAGAGATTCTCTTTCTCCAATGGAATGTGAGCATGTTAGCATGCTAACGTGAGCATTTAGCTCAAAGCACCTCTGTGTCTGAGAGCAGCCTCACAGAGTTCCCAGCATTCCTGCTTCTTTACATTTTGGTGAATCTGCCCCACGTGAAATTGTGTTACATCAGCTGATTGTCGTTTGCAATGTAACCATGGAAACAGACGACTCCTAGGTTATTGTTAGTGCTGAAGATCAATAAATGATCTGAGTCATTATGGCATCATGTGTCACGTCAAGAATGAGGACATTTTACTTCTTCCACTGGTCTTCTGATGTGTGTTTCATCCTCTTTTTGTGCTATGTAAATAAAGTTGTATTGATAATATGAATGAATAGAAGTATTTGTTGCAGTCATCATGCTGCAGACTGAGCTGGACATACGCTCCAGTGTATCAGCTGACTTTTGTCAGGTTATCAGACCTCAGCTGATGCACTAAAACCTCTGTCAGGCTCTAAGTGTCTCATCCACACGTCTGTACTGAAGAGTCCACTGACAGCAGACCAGTCGGTCATTATTCTGATAACCGTGTTAATTATTTTTCTGTCGGTGGGTTTCAAATGATACTCGTTGCCCTCATGGTGGCGCTGTAACAATCAATTGTGCATTTTTAACAACTGTGTCAACAACAGCTGGGCCTGGAGTCAAAAGTCTTTCATCATTTTAATGTCTCGTTTCATCTGCATCTTAACTTCAATTGTTTTCAGCACCGAAACCCATACATTTTAGGATTTTTTCCCCACAATCTCTCAGAATCCTGTTTTTTAATGTCTTCAGACAGCATGAAGCCAATCCTCCTGAAACTTAGTCAGATTTATCTCCAGACTCTGTTGATCTGAAGTATCTATTTTCAAAATTGTTTCTTTAAGTTCAATTTCACATAAGTCAAAACTGGCTGAAGCTTTATGAACCAAACTTGGTCCATGTGTTCGGACACTAAAGCCCTTTTTTTTTAGAGATGGTAAAAAAAAGGCCGCGCCTTCTCTACGCCGCCTTTGTTTGTTTACACTGAACAAAACAACAGCAGTGTAACGCCGACCACTCCAGTCTGTGTGTTTAAATAGTGAGCTGATGTTCACGTCTCAGAGGCGGAACAACAATGACCTCATTATGACTTCATAGCATTTATACAGGACAGTGAGGCGCAATAGAGGTACAACAGGCCCGCCTTGCAGAGGCTGTGTAAAAAGAGGTTTAAGACCGAACTTCACTGGCAACTTCTCTGTTATATTAACCCTCTAGGGATGCCACACATGAGAATTTCATATCTTGTTATCATCTGCATGGATTTGTTCAAAATGACTCTGTAAAATCAATTAATATCTGTATCTCCAGAAGCTTTTATTCAAATGCTATGAAATTTGACCCAGACTTTCTCTAGAGGGTAAATACTAAGTATTTTGAAAGGGTGAAACGATGAGTCAGCAGTCACATCCAGTGTCCGGCTGTAATTTGTACTGCGAACACAACATCGTCTATTTCACTAAATGTTTGGCGACATTCCATTTTAGAAAAAGCAGGTTGAAGTGTGTCCCCCCCCAGAATTGTAACCCAAACTTTTGCCACCCCTCTCTTACAGAGCGAGGTTGGCGAACGCATCTGGAAACGACTTACACCTGGTTACATCAGGCCTCAGCCGATTCCGAGTGGCTTCCTTGTTTAACCTCTTTCTCTTCCAAGAAACAAACCACAAGGCACTTAAACACCAGAGCTGACAGTTTAGTGATTAAAGGGCTAATTATGAACAATGAGGTCCTGACTTCTTAGCCTTACTCACTGAAATCACCTTAGCCTATGATTAAAAACTCGTCCGTCTGCATCTGGTCTTCTGGACCGAAAATGTCAAATTTTGTGATTTATACGATCATCTTGGACTCGATTAATGTTGTTTGAACTTATTCACTAATTAATCAGATAAATATCCATCTGTCTTCTGTTGTCACTTTCTCCAGTGTCAGTTTGTCTCTGTTTTATAGCGGATTGGATCACAGATCATTTCCCTGATGATGCATGATTATGGAATTAATTTCCACAGTGATGCATTTCAATGTCTCCATTTATTCAACCGAGATATTTAATTAAAACGTAAGATTGAATTTTATTCGAAATACTGAAACTCAGTTTACTTGAGTTTGGTTCATTTAAACAAACCAAGTACTGGGAACTTTAGCTTTTTTCAGTGCTTACTTACATCCCACAATGTAACTAAGTATATTACTCTTGTACTTAAGTACCCCACAAATTAGATCTACTTTACTTGAATAGCCTGTTTCCTGTTCACACTTTCTACTTCTACTCCACTACTTTTCATGGGAAACAGGCCTTTTGTTATATGAGAAAAGTTGGATAAATGGTGCTTTTGTTTTGTAAAACTCTACTCAGTTATTTCCTGTCCCAGCTTCTAAAATCTTTAATTCACATTCAGATCTGTTACATGAATGCTCTTCACAGTTGTGACAATAGCACACACCAGAATAGATTCACATATATTGTTTACTGTTCTGCAGCTGTCCTGCTCAATGTAGGGTAGCTGACATTTTTACCCATATGAAAATAATATGAAAGTAATTGGTCCAAGTATTGCACACTCAAAATCTCAAGTTTACTTTTCTTAATCTATCTAAGGCAATGAGTTTGCATAATATTTTTAAGTAACTCAATTTATCAGATCTGACAGTATGAAACTATTAATCCTACATTAGAAGCCAACATACAGGTTAGATCTCACCTTACATTTAATGAAAAGTTACTCATATCTGGATCAAACCGCAATCATTACATTTAGAATTTAATTTTTAATGCTCTATGACCACTATTTTGTTAATAGGGCTGAAACTACAAATACATGTATTCATTAGCTGATCAATAGAAAATGGATCAGGAATGATTTAGATCCATTATTTACCTCAGACAATAAAACACTGACTATCTTTGAATTTCAGGCAATTGATGAAGAAACAATGAAATTATTATCTGACTTTTTCTCATTTTGTTCTGTGGTTTAGTTTTTCATGCTGTCATGTTTTACTGTTGATATTTCAAACACTTTAAATTAACATGTCTGAGGTTTCAGAAGTAAATATAATACGTGAGCAGTTTGACTGGGAAATTAGGCTCGACTGGTTACTGGTGTTGCTGGTCTGTCTGTTAAACCAGTGCTCAGCCTTCAGTCAGTCAGACTGCAGAGTCACGGCTATCTGTCTGACTCTGCTCATTAACCCAGAATAGCTGCAACTTCCTGATCCCGGTCCTACAGATGAACTGGTTTATTCTAGTTAAGGAAGTCCGACTGGCCTCATTCAGTCCGGGTCCGGCAGTCTGAACAGGCTGGGTCAGCACAGCAGGACCACAGCGGGAATAAGATGGCCGCCCCGGGCCACACGGCCTGGGGGCAGGCCCAACCCAACCCAACCCAGGCCAGCCTAGCCCGGCACACACATAAAGTCAGAAAAAAAATCTGCATTAACGCCACAATTAAATTCCTGTTAGGAGAGGCTTATATGAAACGTAGACACCGAATAATCGTCGGTGTCGGCGTTTAGAAGAGCTAACTAACGAGAGCGCCATGCTAGCTAACATCACGCTACCGAAGGAGGCATAACGGTCCTCCGGAGAGCCGCAGGATCCGGACTGCGTCGGTACCGGCTCCTTCAGACTACAATCATAACCGAGGTGGGGGGCAGCATACGGCCGGTTCTTACCATGTTGTCCCGGGCTTTGTCCGCGGTGTTTCGCTGTCAGTTCGTGGTTTCTCAGGGGTGAAAGGTAGCGGGGAATGTGGCCGACCGATCAGAGGAGGAGGAGGAGGTGGGGGGGGGGGAATCTGGGAGGGGAGGGGTGAGGAGCGGGCGAGTAGGGGGCGGGGCCATAATGAGATCAGACGTGCGACATGAAGAGCGATGATGGGCAGGTTCACCTTATTTTAAGAGCTGCTTAATTTTCTAAATATACTGAATAACTTTCGTTACTATGCGGACTTGGAAGTAATAATCCATGACGTATTATCATATTTCAGTTCCATCTTTTACAGCTGCAACATTAAAGTGGTGAACACATTAATTAATCAATAATTATATAAATAATTATAAGACAATGTTGTATATTATATCTGAAATTGTTTATTCTGCAAAATGAGTACTTTTTGGTACTTGGTAAATCTATTTAAATGCTAATAATATTGCAAAATTTTCAATGCAGGACTTTCACTTGTAAAACAGGGCCATTGGTAGACAAAAAGTTCTACTGGGGCACAGACCCCCATTACTCAAATCACAATTATTTGTGTGCCTGAAAATGTGTTATATGAACTACTCCTGCTTATGTTTTTTTACCCATTATTATCAATCTAAATTAATCCATTGTCAAATATCAGAGGATATAAAAACACAAATCTGAGATTTTACTGGGGCACAAGCACCAGTAAATTGGGTCTGGTGGTGCCCCTCTGTGAAAACATTTCTACACTGATTTTTACTTAATGTTATGGAAAAGATCTACAGGACTAGCCATAAAAACCAGGACCAAATGTGTCCCAGTATGAGAGATCTGGGCCAGGATCTGGTCTGGATGCCTCCTCAGAGATTAGTGATCACTATAGACTCTGAGCCAAATGTCAGTATTACATCCTGA
Organism: Chaunax sp. Z400; assembly: GCA_037577475.1. Lineage (NCBI taxonomy): Eukaryota > Metazoa > Chordata > Actinopteri > Lophiiformes > Chaunacidae > Chaunax > Chaunax sp. Z400. Next base: position 3,048,485 of record CM075194.1, on the reverse strand, counting down.
CCAGCTGATCAAACCTGATTGATCAACAAACTGAGCAGATACTTAAAAATATGAAGTTTCTCTCAGATCAGAAACAAACATTTCAGGAGTTTCTCTTAACTCGACCAGTTAGCAGCTACTCTTAGCCCTTAGATGATGAGTGAACATGGCTCAGTCACCACGGCGGGTCTTCGGTGCCGTGCCCCTTCTGTTCCTGTAGTGATTTAACATGTGAGCATAAACATGGTTGAGAGTAAATGTGAGCAAACAGGCGGCAGCTTGTTATAAAAAGTTCATTTATTTTTACATTAGAACAGTGAACAGGTCAGAGAGCATCGGGAGGCAGAAGGTGTCTATCAGTCATAAATAAAGACAACTTAGGGACTCAAACTAAATAAATATGCAACAGAGGAGGCTGCAGCAGCTCCAGTGTCTAACTAAACTCCATCCACCAACACACAAAAATGGAACAAGCACACCGAGTGAGCTGCAGCAGTCGGGCTAACATCACAGAACGCTTTAAACGGAACGAACCTAAGGCAGGAAAATGATGCAGTAGTCAAAATACAAAAACTACAAATTCAAAGAGGTCTCAGCGGCTCCGGTTTTTAAATGAACAGATTGTGTTACTGTCTTTATTTGGGTCATAAATGTCGCTATCTTGTCTGTGGGGTCAGAGCGTAGCTGGAGTAGTGATTGGTAGGCTAGCTCTATTCCTCCTGCTTCCATTGTTTATGCTGAACTAAGCCTGACTTTCACTGAAAGCACACACGAGTGATATCTGTGTGAACATCTCACTGAAACAAAGACAAGAACTGTTACTTTTAAGTCGTATTCTATCAAACCAGGTATTGAACTTCCTCCAGGTGACGAACAGTTTGAGATCAGAACTGATTTCAGTATGAGAACATGAGGTTGTTTCAGGGGCTTCGTCTGTCTCATCAACAATGTGAGATCATGAGATGGAGGGTCTGCAGGTTGTGATCTCTGGAGGTCCTTGTGGTCATGTGATACATGACGGCTATACATGGGGGTTTTCAATGATGTGACAGCTCTGGGGTTATATAAAAACATACAACCACATGTTATCATGTGACAACACCTGAGTAAATTACATTTCCTGCAGAAGCCCAGGAGACAGTTCACAGCTCAGTCAGCTGTTTATTAGAACAGCGTTCTGCGCAGGAGGACACGGCATTAATCTTATTACTTATTTGTTTACATTAAATTTTTATTCAGGTAGTAATTATGTGTTTTCAAACATGAAAATGTAAACAGATTTTTTTAAACATTTTCATTATACATCATGTGTAACATTAGAGTTCTATTCGCTGATATGGTTTCAACATAATTTTGCCTTCCTTTTGTGATGTTTGGCCTGAGATCTTTCTACTATGGAGATACTCGCTTCTGGAAAAAAACATTTGAATTTCTGTCCCTGAGCAAACACAAATGGCCTGATTGGACTCTTTTCGATGTCAGTGCAAAGTTTCTTTAGTGGTTTTTGCTTTTCTGGATGAAAAAAAATTTTTTTTAAAAACATTAGATGAAAACTGCTGGTAGTCTAGTCTCTACTTTCTCTACTGTCCTACAGCAACCACAGGAATGCTACATGTTCACCACTTGTCCACAAAAACAGGAAAGAAATGCCCTGAACGTCAGCAGGTCAGCAGGTCACAGGAAAAATCTACTCCACAACTTTTTTTAGTGGTTCAGTGAACTCAGAGGAGCACAAACTATTTTAGATTAAGACTGAAGCTCCAGATCGGGTGATCAGTGAGAGGACAGGACTGTGTGCTCCAATCAGAGCTCTGTTTTATCATGTGTGTCCCACAGACCAGGTGAACAGAATCTGGGAAGGTTTTAACTGTTCTATTTCATGACCTTTGACCCCCTTCCAGCCCTTTAAACTATGTGTTTGCTGAGAGAAGTTTTACTAGGACACATTACTGGGGGGTCAGAGGTCATGAAGGAACGAAAACATGTCGGTCCATCAGCAGGGAAACGGCTCAGACCACGTCTCATCCCCGGCCCAAATTACCAGAGTGGACCATTGTGATGTCAGAGGGGTGCGTTTGGTTCAGTGTCGCGAGCGTTTGGCGGGTGGGGTGGAGCCTCGCTCTGATAGGCCGAGTCTGCTGAGCTCTGAGTGGAAGAACTGCTGCAGGCGGTGGCCGGCCTTCGCCTCATTAGTTTGACGTGGATTATACTGGAGACAGTTGGAGAACATCAGGTCCACGTCTGCAATATACTCCCCTGAAAACAGACAGGCAGAGAAAGAGACAGTTGGACAGAGAGACAGGTAGAGAGGGGAAGACAGGCAGATATAAATTCCACTTGGTCATTTTTGGATCAGAGTGAATGAACAAAAATGTGCCTAAAAATATAAAAATAAGCAAATTGAAAGAAACAATTGTGAGATGCACATTTGTAGGGTCCTGAGAGAGCATGTGTGAAATTTAATTTAATTCTGACCAGTGGTTTATAAGGAGATGGAACATATCCCACCCTGATGAGAGCATAAAAAGACATTTTCCACGTTTGAATTTTCTTTCATGTCCAAATTAAATCACTTAATTTTCGTCAAAGTTTAACATATTTCTATTCCTTTCGTGTAAAATCTAGAAATATTCTGGTGACTCATCTTGAATTTGGAGCCGTCATTTAAACATAGATACAATCAGATACGACCCCCACCCGTCATATAACAGCCCGGTTAACTGGGAAAACTAAACCATCATATTATTTAAGATCACTTCTTTATTACACAGACTTTCAAGCTACTGTCAATAAAGCAGACGTTTCACTTTAAAGCATCTGTGCAGGAAGGTTTGAAGTTTAGAACACAAAGCAAACAGTCAACATGTTCAGACTCAAACCGACATGTTAGCGTGTCTCACAATACTTTTTAACTTCCTGTCTGTGGAATTTATGAGGGAGGCTTCTTCCAAAAATATATACATGAGAAGTGATAATATATAATAAAAATATAAGCCCGGTTAATGAATAAAGGAGTATTTGTAAAATAAAGTTTCACTTTGGTGTGTTTTGTTTCTCTTACCTGCCGTCTGATATTCACAGTTGTTGACTTTCTCTCTGATTGTGCTCAAAGCGATCGGCTTCTTGATGATGTCATAGTAGTCAGGAACCTGCAGACAGGTGGACAGACAGGTGTTCATCAGGTGTTTCTAGGTATCCAGGTGTGTGTGTGTGTGTGTGTGTGTGTGTGTGTGTGTGTGTGTGTGTGTGTGTGTGTCTGTGTGTACCTGAGTCCTGGAGACGAGTTTCATGAAGGGCCAACTGTCTTCATGTCTAACCAGCTCCACAGTCAGCTGCTCGTAGGCCGACAGCTCGTGTACGCCGTGATTCCTGCCGGAGGAGCGTCGGGTGGATGAAGATGTGGAGGATGAAGATGAAGCTGGGAGGACAGGTTTGGAAGGTGGAGCCACTTCTGTGGGGGGGGGGGGAGCACAGTCAGGAGGTTAATGTTTACTACTTTTAAATGGTATTGTTCCAGCTGTTTATGCATCAGAAGGTGTTTCCTGCCTGCTGATTGGTTGTTTACCTGTCGGCGGTCTCTTGCGGGGCTCGCTCTGACCAGGTGAGGTCTTGCTGTTGCCATTTGGTGGCAGGATTTCGTGGCTCAGACGTGCACTGACCCGAGTCCCAGGGCGGGGTGGAGCTTTACCTCCAGACGCCTTGTTCGGCTTCGCTGTGGGGGGCGTGGCCTTTTTCCCTGAGGACCTGTGATTGGACAAAATGAGTAAAGTGGTATCAGGTATCACAGTTCACCTCAAAATCAAAAATACACGTTTCTCATTCTAACCTGTGGTGCTCTTTATCCATCTATCAGTTTTTGTCTGCCTTCTCTTGAATGTGAGATAATACTGAATATAAAATAGTCCACAGACCTTATTGTGAGCAGCTTCATTTAAGAATTAGCACAGAAGGAGGCGTGCATCTACTCATAGATGAGAGGATAGCTAACTAACTGTTTTACTAGCTGTTTATGCTATTATTTATGCTGCTATTTAGCACTTTTATCACCACAAGCTAAGTGGCATCTAGTTCCATTACAGTTGAGAGAGAGAGGGCAGCCATTTCTGCAACCTTTCATTTAGCAGTACAGGTAAGAGTAGTACGTAACATGTATGTAAATATAGTCATTTTTGATTGATTGAGATGAGAGCTGTAGACTGACTTTGAGGCTGATGAGTTTTTCCCTGCTGAGGCGGTGCTGTTCTTGGGGGTGGCCTGCTGGCGTCTGGGCATGCTCTGTAGGCTCTTGCCTTTCGGGATCGGGGCCTGGCTCTTCTTGGTGCTGCAGAGGTTTACAGATAAGTTAAGAAGCTGCTTTTTGAGACTGACCTCAGTGCAGAAAAACAAAGCTGAAACATTTCCACTCTTACCTCTTTTTTTTAATTTTAATAAACTTTATTGTAAACGTCATTTACAAACATTGACAAAAATACTGTATAAACATATAAATGAACAGTGGCATCAATAATCGTGCTCAGACATTCAACACATGTTCTTTAACATACTTTTGAATTATTTCACAAAGTGAATAAGTACCTAACAGTAAATAATTAAGTGTACAAATAGAGCAAATAAAAAGGTAGATAATTTTTTTTGAAAGGAGCAAAATAAATAAATAAATGGCAATATCCTAACTTTCTCCCAAAAAAATTCTAATTTCCACTCTTACCTCACTACTACCTCCTCCTCTTCCTCCGACTCCTCTTCTTCCTCCGACTCCTCCTCTTCCTCTTCGGACTCCTCCTCCTCTTCTTCCTGCTCTTCAACCTCCTCCTCCTCCTCGTCTTCTTCCTCATCAACAGAGGAGCGCTGGCGGGATGGGAGGCGGCTGGATCTCTGTTTTGGTCGACAGTCTGGACAGAACCAGTCGCCCTCTGGAACGGACTGACAGACAGAACAGACAGAGGCGGTTCATTAAGTCCACAGAATCCAAATACTGCTGCAGAACCAGAGCCACAGACAACATGTCTTCAATTGTAGCATGATGCTAATGCTAAATGACTCTCTAGGCTTGCGTGCACCTTGAGGCGGGGCCTCAGGCAGTGGGTGTGGTGTCCTCGGTCACAGCTGTCACAAAGCAGCATGTTGTCAGCATCTCCTTTGCGTCTGCAGATACGACAGCGAGCGTTCAGGACGGAGCGAGACCAGAGGATGCTTCGCTCCAGACTGGACAGGTGGACAAACACCTAAGAAGCAAACATCAGCAGGTTAATCCCACAATAAATCCAGAGGTTCTGAGGACAGGGTGAAACTTGTCCTCGGAGTTCACACGATTATGACAATCACACGAATTTCGGCACAATCGTCCATCATGATTTTCTCACAAATGTCCAGGGTCATTTGCCCTCCACAGCAGCAGGTGGGGCTATTAATCTTTTTTAAAAATGCTGGGAGATTGAGCAAGAACAGAGCAGAGTGGACAGAGAAACCAAACTGGGTTTTACACCTATTGTAAAAGGGAGACACAGTTAGAAAATGCAGGGATCATGTCAGAGGTTCAGCCTTAGAAGCCTCACTCCAATGATTGACATCTGCAACAGCCAATGAGAGCAGAGCCTGCAGGATTTTACTGACCTGAGACAGACTTGAGCAGGACTGCAGGGACTCTCTCCATCGCTCCAGCACTGTCTTACTGACTCGACCACTGTCGCTGCCATCTAACAGACAGACAGGCAGACAGACACAGACAGGCAGACAGACACAGTGAGACAAATAGTGTTTATTGTGGGTTTTGTGCTGACTTGAAACAAACATGAGTCATCAGGTTGCTGTGAAATCAGATCAGCATTTGATTCTTCAGACACAACAGAATAACTAGTGACTGTTGGACCTGATGATAATGTTTCTACAGTATTGTGTGTTTATGATATTATATTATGATAACAGAGGATTTCCTGTCATACCATCACTGGCCTGGTCTTCCTCTTTCTTCTTGTTTTTCTTTGTCTTCTGGTCTTTCTTTGAGTCTTCCTCACCTGTAATGGGAAACACAGATGATTGGTCTCCATGTCAAATCAACCATGACCAATCAATCAATGAGTCGCTCTGCAAACACACACCTGTTTGAATAGAATCTGACACCATGTCTGACAATAACAGTGCTCAAACTTCTTGTGTGTATTGAGGTCTGTTCATGCAGAGATTCTGTATACAAGCTTCTGTTCATTTCTGACACACAGTCTTCCAGACCTTTTCCAGGCCCGGAGAAAGACTCACCTAACGGAGGTTTGAGGAAGCGCCGCTCGATGCCTTGCTCGATGTGAGCCAGGGCCTCAGCCAGGATTCGAATTGACCTGCTGACCGCCTGAGGAGTCCCGCTGCCGCTGCACGACGCCACGCTGTCAGACTTCAGCTCCAGCAATCTGCAATACAAACACACACAAGTATAAAATACACAATATAAAATGACATATCATACAACACACAGAAGAATTCAATTAGATTTTGTGCAGTGATGCGTTTATGGGCTAAGGAAGAAGAGTTGATTAGATTTTGATGTTTTTTGGTTATGAAATATTTAAATGTATAAAAACTAATGGATGGTCTTTGACACTAATACTGGTTGGATAATTGTTTTCTATTTAAATACTTTAATTTATGTGAATAAATAGATTAGAGTTGTTTTTAAAACATTGAATGACTGTCCTGTAAATTGTTGCACCTTTGTTTTAATTATAGTCTGCTCAGCTAATAGACATGTTCCTCTTTGTGTTCAGCTTGTTCAGCCGCTCTGGTGTGTTTTTTTTTCAGTTTTCACAGTTCACCTCTTATCAGCCCAGAATTTCGTTGGAGGGTGTGTTTGTTTTATTTACCTGTCTCTGCCTCTTAGGTGGGCGGGTGAATCCACCTCCATGGCTTCTTCGTCTGTGGCTACGCCTCCATTCTCTCTACTGTCAGAACACAACAGCTCATAGTTTCCAGCTTCCAGCGCTGAGCGCCAGACCTGTCTGTCCATCACCTGAACACAGACAGAGAGAGAGAGAGAGACAGGTGAGCAGAACGTTACCTGCTGTGTCTGGCGTTCACCGGCAGGTATGCGTGTACCTTCAGAGTTCCCAGAGTTCCCTGGTGGATTCGGTCCTCAATGTCCAGCAGCAGGTCCCTCAGTCTAACCTCCATCATAGTCTCGGCTGTAGCAGTGCATTCTGGGACAGATCGAGAGGACTCCGGATTATCTGGATAAAAACAGGACAGGTGTGTGAGTGTTTAGCCGTGTTCACACATGCATGTTTTGACTCATATTCACAACTGTGTGTATTTACCCGTGTGGTTGTATTTGCTCCTGTCGCAGGTCTGCAGTAGATGATACAGTCTCTCTCTCTCCTGCAGCAGGGCCTCCTTCAGGCTGCTCTCTCGGTGACCCCGAGGGTTCAGAGCCTCGATCAGCTGATCCACCTCCTCCACCGAGCTGTAGAAGGACCACTGGTTGGGACGTTTGACTGGCGACCCACGGCTGTGGAGGGGGGCAGGACTTGATCCAGCACTGTTACAGCAGAGAGGTTTCTTTTTTTAATCATCATCATCATCAGTAGAAATCTCTCTGAATCCCCAGAGCTCCACGCGTCTAATTCACAGGACTAGAATAAGACGGGGAGACATACCTTCCCTCTGCGGGCTCCTCTTTGACGTCCTCCTCGACCTCCATCTTGGTTGCGTTGTCTTGTGCAGGTTTGGGGCACGGCTGCAGCATGTCCTCTGTCAGACCAAAGCAGTCGTCCTCCACAAACAGAGTTAACGCTGAGGGGAAGAGCCAGTAACGGCGGTACAGCCGGTCTCTGCCCAGAGGCAGCAGGCAGGTGCAGGCCGCCGCCTTCTGGATCCGCTCCTGCAGCTCTCGAACCTGAAGGAGGAACAAACGAGACGGATCATACTTCCATTCTACCGTCTCCCCACTATTTGTCCTCTCCGGACGTCGTGACCTGTTGCTTTCCATTGTCTTTGTTTCTAACCTTCTCCTGCTCCTTCTCCCTCTCCTCAGGAGTCAGGCTGGTCGGGGGGTAGGGCAGGGGTTTGGGGTCACAGGTCAGAGGCTGCTGTTTTTCTTTCTGGTTGAGGTCTGCTGGAGGAGAGAGGACACACTCATGACTCAGCAGAGAGGACGAATAAAAGAAAACAGTTGAATTTGGTTTTTTGGTTTTTTTACCTTTCATCTTCTTGTTGATGGATGAGGAATTTTGCTCCTCGTCTTCCAGAGTGTTTCGTCCAACAAGAGTCTCCCTGTGGACAGAAACACTGTTATTATCCTCCCACACACACATATTTCTGCTAATGACAACGTATATTATTAAGACAAACCACGATATTTATTCAGCTTGTGACTAAAATAATGCAGAAATCACAAAGGACACTTATTACACTGAACTTCATGGAAATAATAAGTAAAACTAAAATTAATCTTTTGTTTACATCTGTTTCGTGAATTAGAATTAAACTGACACTTAATCTCATTATAAGTGACTCATTTACAGCTCTAATAATTACTGTAAGGTTAATAATTATTATACAATTATTATAATAATAATAATAGTAAAATGTATACAGCTCAACTGACTATTCAACTATTAACACTGCATAAGCGTTTATCAAACTCACGTGACATTAATTCATCAAACCGATGTTTAAGCAAAAGTTGAAATACTTTTCTTTCCATTCAGTTTGTGTAAAGGGTTTAAACATGTGGAAACAAGGTACCCTTATTTATCTTCATTTTCATTGTGGGATGAACTCATTTACATCTAAATATCAGCTGACCCTGCGTTTACTGTCTGCACTGATACAGACTCAAATGAAAAGACTGCTGCAGTCAGAGCTCAGGACACGATGAGACGGATAGAAAGAGAGAAGGTGATGAAGATGATGGCAGAGGAAGAGCAGGTAACTGCCCACTGTGACTCAGGATAGGATCAGCATTGTGTTCCATGTGCTGTTCAACACAAAGTGACCTGATCACATTCAAACAATGGAGGCCTGATCACCACAGAGATCTTTGCTCTTTGGTAATTACAGTGGAAACTATCGGCTGGATATAACAACACAAACCTACAGTATAATTATAGACTCATAATATATTATATTTTGTCTGACACATCTTATGTTTATGCCTGGAACCCCACTAGCAAGCTCAGTTTTTGGACCTCGGCATGGTTACCATGTGTTTCTTTTATGTGCTGCACAAATACAGAATTTTACAGTTTTTTTTAGTTTTTTTTACAGTTAATGACAAAAAACATGTGACACAATGAAGCCGCTGCTCTGAGTTTCTCTTCTACCTGTTTGTCTGGAGTCCTTCCTTCAGCCTCTCCTCCTGTTCCTTCAATTTCTCCTCCTTCTCCTTCATCCTCTGCTCCTGTGCCCTCAGCTTCTCCTCTTTACGAAGACGAACTCTGAGGAGTAAAGGAGGAGGGGAGAGTCAGGATTCAGGGTCAGTCTATTAGAACTTGTTTTATTCCCTCATTTCTTTCCTAATTGAACATAAATATGTTGTATATTGTCTTCCTGTGTATACAGTGTTTATATGTGTGTCTGCTTTGGTCTGTTGTGTAACTGTGAGTATACCTGTGTGCTGCCTCCTCTCTCTCACGGCGGTGCTGTTCAGCTCTGATCTCCCTCAGTTCCTGTTTGGCAGCTCTCTGCTCCTCCACACAGTCTTCAATCAGATCCCTGCTGGACGCCAACGTCAGCAGCTTCCCCACCAGAGCCTGTAGGATCCTCAGTTTCTCCCCTATAGAAATAAATCAATGACGATCAATACTGATCAATGATTATCTAAATCTATCATTGGTGCTGCTGCTTGGTTGGCTAGGTGCTGACCTGGTGTCAGGTCGTACACCGCCGTGCTCGACAGCCTCTTCAGCAGCGCCGGTTCAGCCAATCGGAGCTCGACACACGGGTCGTCCATCAGCATGAACCCGCCCTGTTTCTGGTAGCGGAACTTGGCGTTGAGGTGGGAACAGTCGGCGCCGGACGCCAGGATGTGCAGCCGTAGAATTTCTGACAGCGTGCAGCTGTCCAGGTCCAACTGCTTCAGGCTGCAGCCCTGATGCAGCTGAGGCCAGGCGGCAGCCAATGAGGCGACGGCACTGAGAGCCGACTGAGTGGCATCGGAGTCGTCATCAAGAGCCTCCGACAGGTCTACACATCAACAACACAAACACACACAAAACATAAAACAATACACACAAACAGCCACACATTATACACACATTATATCATATTGGGCAATAAAACTCAGTGAAGCCCCCTTGGATAAATAGAGGAGGGGAAAGTGTGTCTGTCTGACCTTCAGCCTGTTCTTTAGCCACTTCCTCCTGCTCCTCGTCCAGAGCCTGAAAGATGGCGGATAGGAAGAAAAACAGCAGCTCACACAGAGGACCTTCAGGGTCAGAATCAACCAGAGCCTCCTCGAGAACCTCTGTGGAGAGACAGAGCATCTGTTAGAACCAACGCAACAACACAAACAACATCTGATAGAACCAACGCAACAACACAAACAACATCTGATAGAACCAACGCAACAACACAAACAACATCTGATAGAACCAACGCAACAACACAAACAACATCTGATAGAACCAACGCAACAACACAAACAACATCTGATAGAACCAACGCAACAACACAAACATCTGTTAGAACCAACGCAACAACACAAACATCTGTTAGAACCAACGCAACAACACAAACATCTGTTAGAACCAACGCAACAACACAAACATCTGTTAGAACTAACGCAACAACACAAACATCTGTTAGAACCAACACAACAACACAAGCAACATCTGTTAGAACCAACGCAACAACACAAACATCTGTTAGAACCAACGCAACAACACAAACATCTGTTAGAACCAACGCAACAACACAAACAACATCTGTTAGAACCAACGCAACACAAACATCTGTTAGAACCAACACAACAACACAAGCAACATCTGTTAGAACCAACGCAACAACACAAACATCTGTTAGAACCAACACAACAACACAAACAGCATCTGTTAGAACCAATGCAACAACACAAGCATCTGTTAGAACCAATGCAACACAAACAACATCTGATAGAACCAACACAACAACACAAACATCTGATAGAACCAATGCAACAACACAAACATCTGTTAGAACCAACGCAACAATACAAACATCTGTTAGAACCAACGCAACAACACAAACATCATCTGTTAGAACCAACACAACAACACAAACATCTGCTAGAACCAATGCAACAAAGTACACAGCATTTGTTCGAACTAATGCATCATCTGCTAGAACCACTGTGACAACCAACACAACATCTGTTAAAACTGACATGTTTGTTAGAACAAATGCAACAACACACACAACATCTGCTAGAACCAACGCAACAACCAACATATCTGTTAGAATCATGAAAACATCTGTTAGAACCACAACAATAACCAACACAACATCTGGTAGAACCAACAAAACTTCTGCAACAACCAACTCAACATCTGTTAGAATGAAGACAACATCTGCTACAATCAACACAACGTTTATGAGAACTAACGCAACAACCTACTTAACATTGTTAGGACCAAGCCAAAAAATTGTTGAACTAATGGTACAACCAACACAACTTCTGTTGGAACCAATGCAACAACCAATAAACCTGTTAAAACCAACACAGCAACACACAGACAATATGTCAGAACGAAGGCAAAATCTGCTACCAACAACACAAAATCCGACAGAACCAATGCAACAACGCAAACCTACAGAATCTCTACAGAGAGGGAGAACATGAAGAACAGAGCCTGTATTAAAGCACAGTTTAGCACCAGACACTGTTAAAACCAAGAGTACCTTTAACATTTGTTAGAACAGAGAAAACCATCATCATAAGCTGCTTCTAGAAACTTCTACAAGCTCAATTTTAATCAAAACTGAAGAACGTTTGTTAATGGTAAGAAAAATGTACCCAATCTTTGGTAGAACCATCAGAACCTCTAAAACATTCATTAAAATCCACTTAAACAGCAGAGCCTCTACTAAACCTATCCTAATGGCAAAGGACCAGAACCCGAGCACCAGAGTGGAACACACTGAGGAGTAGAACTGTGTAGGTTCCACAGGACCCTGGTCTATGTCTGTTTAGAGAAACCGGATCCTAACCGAGAGAGACTCCGTCTGGGAACTCATCCTTCAGGTCGAAGGCCTCGCCGAAGGCCCGCAGGAACTCCAGAACCATCAGAGCTTCTCCGAAGAGCTCAGCTGGGAGACGAGTTCTCACCGGAACCGGACTGGGCAGCTCCTGGCAGGAAAGAAAACACACAAGGTTCCGAGGAGAATATTTATAGATATCGTCCTCATCGTCATAGATTTACCAGAGGTAGTTATTGTTAACTTGTAAACTCAATATATAACTTATTTTTTCTGCTGGAATGTTGCGTTCACTGACCTTCAGGTCTTCACACTCCATGTCTTCTCTGGGTTTGTTCCACAGTTTCAGACGTTCAGCGTATTTCTTCTTCTCCTCCTTCAGCTTTTCTCGTTCCTGAAAATCAAATTGAAACACATCAACTCTCAGGTGGTTTTAATTCATTTATCATTAATCCACATTTTAATGAAGTTATTGTTAAATATTGATTTTTACAACTAGAAGTATTAAACTCCTTCATGTGACTGACCTTCTCCTTCTCAAGCTTCCTGCGCTCCTTCTCCTCCCTTCTTCTCTGTTTCTCCTCCTCAAACCTCCTCCTGTGCTCCTCCTTTAGCCTCTCCTTGTCCTCCCTCTCCCTCCTTTTGGCCTCCTGCACCTCCTCCTTCTCCTTCTTCAGTCGAGCTTTGTCCTGAGCTGCAGCTGCCATCTCCTCCTTGTGCTGCAGCAGCTTTAGCTTCTCTGACGCCTTAAGCAGCGACGAACCCGCCTGGAAACACGTCACACACTAATATAAGACTCAGTTCCTCTAAGCCTTTACTGATAGGAAATATTACTAATCAATAATATCCAACTACAAAAACTTTTCTTTTTTTTTAAACAGGGCACATGCACTTTTTTTGATAAAAAATATAATGATTTTAAGGAAATAATGTTTTTTTATATTAGTATTTTGAGCAACAGAAGGATGCACAACAAACACGTATTAAATTAATCATGATGTTAAATGTAGATGTTTTTCTAAAATAATGTGTATCTCAATATAACAATTAGATGCAAATATCACAAACAAAAAAATCAGTTAAATTTTTTTTACAGTTAAGAATTTGAAATCGGTGGACAGTCATCTCTCTCACCTGGCCAGATGAGCCACGCCCCCCACTTTTAGAGGAGGGGCTGAAGGGGAACAGGGGCGGCTCATCGGGGAAGAACTGAGAGAAGCTTTGTTCAGACAGCTGGTACTTCTTCACTGTGGAGGGCTGAGAGACAGGAGGTCATGATAAGCAAACATAGAGTCAACACATAGGCTGTGTGTTCTGGTGTGATCTTGTTTTCACCTTGATTATGATGGTCCCGTTCTGAGGCTCACAGTGCTGCTTAAATAGAAGCTTCAGTCTCTCTCTGGACACGGCGGCTTTCCTACGACTGAAAAACACAAAAACAAAAAAATCAGCAACAAAACATCTGATGACTGAACAAATAAAGCTCACATGTTTATGTATTTCAGAGGAGAGGCTTTAGAATGGGATTCATTCAGCTGGATTTTTTTTTTTCAAACTAACTCCACAGTGAATTATTGCAAAAGAGTTGAGGTAAGTTTGTGTTGCTACCAGACGGTGCTCTGTTGGTGGTCTGTTGTAACTTGTCTGATGGATGACTAAATCTGCCAGGTCCATCATCGTAGTAAAAAAAAATCAGTGTCAACAAATAAGGTTAGAGAGCAGGAACAGACAGCATCGGACGTCCCGGTGAACCTTCTCACCTGATCTGATTGGCTTTGACGGTGAACGGCTCGCTGTGTTCGTCCTTCATCATCCTCAGAGTGTATTTAAACATGGATGGGCTCAGAGGCTTCTTCTTCCTGCTGACACACACAAAACACATTAAAACAGAACTAATCCATGGATCGATCATTTCACTCCTATATGTACAGGTACTGCCTTTTTAATTTCACAAAACCTGCTGCCTAGAATACACACAACCCATCCTATCCCTACGCTATGCTAGCAGCAGCTAATGTGGATTGATAAACTCCTTTGTTTTTTTTAAAGTTTATTTTTAAAACTCCACATCAACAGATTTATTTAATTTACAAAGTTAAAGTTGAGTTAAACCCATTCTGACTCGAGTGACATCATCTGAGACACTAGAAGCTCATGTAGCCAAAACATGCAGTCGAACCCCAACAACGCCTGCAGACACATGCTGAGGTGGGAAGTCACATCAGTTTAGCTTCAAATCCCATCCTGGAAAAGATGAAAATTACAGCTGCAGGTGGGGAATCAAATCTTCACTGTGCTCCTCGGTCATTGAACTAATACAAAGTTAAAATACAAACAAACATTCGGATTGGTTTCTATCATCATATGGGTTAAAATCAAACTATATGTTGGTATTAGCATGCTAGCGTCTATTAAATCAACATCATTTTTCACTTCTTCCTTTTTAAACAAAAAGAAACTCTCAAAAATTTCACAGCAAACTGATAAAATGCAGGAGAATGAATAATCTCAGTGCTAAAAAAAACGAGGGAATTTAAAGGAGAAGGAGCAGCAGATTAATAACATTCTGAAAAGTAGCTGACGTTAACATCAGTCAGCCGGTTTTTAACTCTTCCTTCACGTATGACCTCTTAATATTGTCAGAACCAGCTGACCTTTGACCTACTGACCCGTTGATCTGTGCTGAGGGACTCTGGAAGGCGTCGCTCTCGCTGTCGCTGTCGCTGATGACGATGGTGTCGCCATTGCCCGCTTTAGTGTGGCCGTTAGCAGCAGGCGCTCCGTTAGCACTGGAATGAGGAGAGTGAACCTGCAGAATCTCACACACGTGTCTATGATAGAACCCACACACACACACACACACACACACACACACACAGACACACACACACACACACACACACACACACACACACACACACACACACACACACACACACCTGTTAACAAACAGTTGTTTATTTCATGTTTGTGCCACCTGCTTAATTTAAGAGTCTTTTTAGAGCTTCTTCTCTGAAAGCGATGCTATGATAGAAACAATGAAGTTGTGTCCGGACAGATAAATAATGAGCTGACAGACACTATAAAGCTGCATAAAGTCGAGGGGAGCAGCAGATAATCCTCTGGAGGTGCATCTCTACCAGAGAAAGCTAATACAGACATTAATACACAGGTTTAATAAAACTATACACTCTATGCAAGTCTGATCGAAGTTACTGTGAAAACTCTTAAGCTGCCAATTTTATCTTCAAGTCATTAAATGTTTTTTCTTCACGCTACATTTTAAATGAGCGTTTGCCAACACAGAAACGCTTGTAGATCATTTAGCCATCATAGTGGTTTATGTTCTACTGACCAATCATTTAGATTGTTTCTGCCTCTGAATGCTACAATACACTACTGTTGCTATTGAGACATACCATGATTACTGGACAGAGCAGCAGACAGCTGAGATAATCTTTTAGCCTGATTACTACACACCGACCATAATTACATGTTTGATGATACATATCGGTTTACAGAACATGCTTATGCATCCATTTCAGACATGAATCTGTCATTTTGTAGCATGTAGCTTCGATTTCCTGCAGAGCGTTTATACGTCCACAGGTCTGATTGACAGCAGCTATTCCATGTTGCTTTCACTTTTCTTTACACAATCCAGTCTTTTAACTTCCTGACAGTGAATCAGCTGCAGAATAATGAATCAAAAATATTTTCAAAATAAAGCACGCAGCAAAAACCATCTCCGCAACTGTGGACCAATGTTGAATCCAATGGTGGTCATATATTTCTCTGTAACCTTCCAGTACCTTGCTCCATTGCGT
Source organism: Chaunax sp. Z400 (assembly GCA_037577475.1). Lineage (NCBI taxonomy): Eukaryota > Metazoa > Chordata > Actinopteri > Lophiiformes > Chaunacidae > Chaunax > Chaunax sp. Z400. The sequence goes on along the minus strand of CM075194.1, from coordinate 3,032,520 downwards.
CCTGTGACATCCACCATCTCTCCAGGGAAGAACCGGTCTTTGACAAAGATGTAGATGTCCTCAGAGAGCTCCGACAGCCTGCAGCGTCGACTCAGGGTGGCCAGGTGGAGCAGAGGAACCACCAGAGACGGAGGGAAGCTCTGCAGACTCTGCTTTGCACGCCGCTCGCTCTCCACTGCCTCCAGGTAGGTCAGGCCCGCTCGCCCCGTCAGAGCACAGCTCCATACTAGACTGTTGCACAGGATTGTCCGCTCAAAAAACTCACTAAAGAGGACAGGGAGTAATGAGGAGTGATGTATTCATATCACACAGCTGATAATTTAAAAAAATGTAATAACACACATTTATCAGCATCATCAGAGAATGGAGATCAATTCCTGTTCAATATTTGAGTTAATCTTATTAATATAAACTTACTTCACCATCAACAAAGAAAGAAGAAAGTCATTGATTAACAATCTGGATGTCAGATTTCAATACTTCATAAATATCTAAATTTTGTGAGCCCCAAATAAGTATTAATTCAACAGTTAATCAATGACCACAAAAATGTCACTTTATTTTTTCGGGACAAACTCAAAGGACTTTGTTGACTTATTTTAGGATTATTATCGATTTGTTTCGAGCTGAACGAGGCCAGAGCTGCAGTCAGATGAGATGAGTGATAACATCACATTTTCATGAGTTTTCTCTTCAGGAAACAACAGACTGGGGCATCGAACATCACCTGAACAGTCTAAAACAGGTGTAACTCGCCTTTAACTCACCCTCAGCGGGTGTGTTTACCAGGTTCAAACTTTGTTTAATCAGTCTGACGTGACAAGCAGGCCTGTTTCACCCAGCTAACAGCTACAACTAGCTGAGCTAATCGTCATCTGTCAGCTTCACTGTTAGCTAACGAAGCTAACAGCCGCTAGCTCATTTTAGGTTAGCTCAGTTAGCCAACTAGCTAACTTAGCCAATATATAACACCTGTCCATTTCTGACATTAGATACCTGTTTGAACCAGTTGAATTTCACCTGTTTCCGAGCGAACACAAGTTTTATTTTTCATTCTGAATAAAGTTGCTTTTGTTTATGTTGTCTGGAAGTTTGCCAACCGGCCAACTGTCAGTCAGGACATCATACGAACTTCACTCCAGCTGGACTAACGGACTGGGCTTCAAAGCGGCTCACAGGTGAGACGTGTAAAGCTCTGGGACACTTACTCGTAGGTCCTGAAGATCTCATGGGTGATCTTACAAAGGAAGACCTCCTCGTCCGGTTGTAAATCCGCTGGAAGTTTTTGTCGGATGAAGGCTTTTCTGTGGAGAAGCGGCATCTCTCGGCTCCGCTTCCACCCGGCAGAACTTTGAAAAAAAAGGAGGGAAACCGAGTCAAAAAGGCCGAATCTGACACACAAACCCCGATAAAACAAAACAAAGTTAAGTTTCGAATTAAAATGGGAATCCTGAGGTGAAAAACCTGAGTGAAAAAACGAGCATAAAGACTGAGGAGCGGAGCGAGTCTTTTGTTACACTCGGTGTTAATCTGCCCACATGGAAATGTGCTGTTCACTGAGAGGACAGACTCACAATTTCACATTATAACAATAAACACACGCCGCCCACTTCCAATAACACCAGAACACAATAGAAAATGATTTTCAATGGGCTTTACCGAGTTATGTTACGATGTACAGATAATCTGCGGTACAAATTGAAGAAGTCGTTCCCCGGCTGAAAGCTACTCACACTAGCGGCTTGTTGACCAAGTTTTCATCTACTTCAGGGACCAACAACAAGCTGGGAAATGTCACGATTTGAGCTACCAATGTTGATTCACATAAAAAAAAAAAATCTGATAGAAAAGAGAGACAGACAAAATCGTCACAATGGAGAAAGTTGAACCCGTGAATGTTTTACATTTCGGTTAGCAAAATTGTTACTGAATCATTTCCTGTTCTTGCATTATTTGTCTCAACTCTGAAAAATAAATGACTATAAAAAATCTTTGATGAAAACAACTTTTTATCTGCTGGAACACTAGAATAGTCTATTTATTGTGAATTTGTTTACACTTTTTAGTTTGTAATCTGAATAAAGTCTTGTTTCTTTTGACCTTTATTCAGCCATGGCTCTTTTCTTGCAGCGCATTTGATGTTTCAGAGATTATAATCAGTGGACTTTTTTTTTTTAACCACCATCAGTTCACTGTCAGTAACCAGTCTGGACATTTAACCACATTACTGGTCATAGTAGAGGTTAAACAGTTGGTGAAGTCAGACCAGTTTAATAAAACTTAAAGCTCTCTGTCTCAACGTGCTGGTGAATATGAAGTATGATAAATTAAACACTGAACGTGTTGCCGCATATCTTAGGCAACTCGTTTTTCCGAGTTGAACTGGATCACGCGAATGCATCAAATGTAGTGACTAAGTAGGCGGAGCTTTACTGTCCTCTGGATAGTAGAACCGCGGTGATGAAGCGGATTGCTGACGTCAAAAGAAGGAAGCGGTGATGAATGATGACAGAGTGAGTAACAGAACAAGATGCGTCACCAGTTTGAACTGAGAATTTAAGATTCATTTATCGTTCATTTAATTTTTCTTGCCATTTTATTGTCACTTACAGCTACTCAACTATACTGATTATCTGAATTAATGACAAAAACAGAGACATAACAAAAATAACAGTCAGTAATTGCATTACAGCATTGATTACAAAAATAATCCTCCTCCTCATGGACTGGCACAGCCTCCATATGATGTCATGTGGGACCCAAACCTTGTATGTTGAGAATTAATCACAAAACCTGCCCAAACATATAGATGAACAACAAATTTTAATCAGAGAAAAAGTTTTCTAAAATTAGGCAAACCTTTGGCAAGCAAACCTTGTCTTTCCAACACAAAGACCATCAAATGTGACTAAAAGCTGCAGAGACACTGTGAATTTAAGCTTATCTGACTCCACACCAGCTTTTCTTCAGTGTTTCTACATTACTGGCATCACGATGATATCAGCTATACTGTATCACAGAAGCTGAGAGCTCAAGCAGATAAATAAGAGACATTAAACTGTAACATAATTAACATTCAGTAGAATCATTGTCTATTTCTCCTTTTCAGGCCTTTATTATGAACCCACACAAGTTAAACCAGTTTCAACCAGTCCACACGTCTTTAAAAAAAAAAGAGGAGCAGTACAAACATGAGAGAAAGTGCTTCCATGACAACAGGACCGAAGTGAAATCACAGGATCAGCAGCTTTCTGCAGCATCGGATCTTTAGTTGGTTAGCTAGCTTCGTTAGCTACAGCGACATGACATTGCTGAATGCTCTGCATTTGGACACAACTACAGATATTCCTTAGAAACAGATTTAAAGTGAGACATTTCTTCAGTTTTAATGGTGCAACCTGATTTGTAATCATCACTTTGAAACTACTTAGTAGTTAAAGAGAACTTGGATCTGCAGAACTCATATTTTATAAGACCCCCTCAGACCAACGCAATATGGAGACCCTTCTAAGCTTCAAACTCAGGAAACGGATCCATCCACACCGGTTCAGATCAGACGACCCTGTACAGATGGATCTGTCTGAGAGCATCAGGGTCTGTGTCTCTGCCAAGGTGAACGTCATAATCCACAGGAAGTTCCTCCACCCAGCCAGGCTGCAGCGCCTCCTGCTGGTCACAAACAAGGAGTGGTTCGTTTAAGTGTGTAATAGACTCACCTTCTGCTTTTCTACAATCCAAACTCCTGCCAGTCAGAGAAAGGACAGTGATTCTTCTGATTCAACCATTTGATGCTCATCTAACAAGAAATATGTTTCAGTTCAGACCGTTTACTGTCTGATGTAAATATTTATAAAAACCAATGTATAGACCATCTAGTAGGTGGGCAGTGATAAACCTCCAGAGAATTATCAGCTGAATCTGCAGCTTGCTTCTGCTTTATAAAGCTTTATACTGAGTATTAATGCTTTATGTAGTTAAAGTATCAGAAGTAAATGGATCTGAATCTAGCTGTTCCAGGTGGAACTGGTTTAAACTGCTTTATATGCAGCATGTTAGTTTAGACCAGATTTATCTGGTCACACTCCAAACAATGATGATGGTGTGTGTGTGTGTGTGTGTGCGTGTGTGTGTGTGCGTGCGTGTGTGTGTGTGTGTGTGTGTGTATTACCTGCAGAGTGTTCAGACTCTCCTGCAGACTGGGAACTGTGACCAGCAGAGATCCTTTCTTCCTGAAATTCTCCATGATGAACCTCCATGCTCTGAAAACACACACACACACACACACACACACACACACACACACACACACACACACACACACACACCATCATCATCATTATCTTCGATTCCTCACATGGAGTCAATTATTGAGGATTTCTCATTATGAGGGTCAGACTATCAGTTGCTTTTAGGTGCGATAACTAATGAAGTAAGTTCTGTGCATATTAGTATGTATATATGTGTGTGTGTATCTGTGTGCATCCTGACCTGACTTGTTCACTGGGTTCCAAGAAGAATTCAAAGACGTTGTTCATGACGAGAACGTCAGCGTTCTGCAGCAGAACGTTCTGCAGGCAGACGTCAGTGTGGAGAACCTGCAGGAAACGGAACTCATCAGAAATGGATTCTGCTGAGTTCTACTGTTGGATGTGTTATGATGTGACTTTATAACGTGTCATACTGGTGTGTGTGTGTGTCTGTGTGTATGAACCTTAACTCTGTCTGTCAGGTTGTTTTTCTGCAGGATGTCGTTCTGCAGTTTGACAAAGTCTTCGCTGAGCTCCAGACCGATCAGCTGAGAGGCGGAACTGAACACGTAACCCTGAACACAAACACAGCAACACATCAGACACGGCACACGTGGCAGCTAACGAGCTTTGTTGCATGTCATACAAAAAAAAAGCAGAATATTTTATGGTGTGACAGTTGTACAGTCTTGATAAGAGTAAAATCACTGATCAGATGTTAACTTCTCTCCTGCAGTATCCACTGTGTTCTACTGGGTTTCTCTCGGTTCTACTGACCCCGTACAGGACTGCCCCCAGTCTGGAGCCCACGTCCACCAGAATCCGGCCAGTCAGGTCTGGAAGAACGTTCTCAAACAGAAACTGAAGCTCTACTATGGAGAACGAGTGAGAGATGAAGTCTGCAGGAGAGGAAACCAGAGAAGAAGACGATGAGCTGGAGAAACCACCAGGGTCCCACATGGCATCAGTGACGATGATGACGGTAATGATGAAGGTGTGCTCTGACCGAGAGGCGCGGTCCTGTAGGAGCCACAGGTGAGGCAGTACGATCGACTCATGGTTCCCTCCTCACACATAGAGTCCACCTGATCTTCATCGTAGAGGAAGCTGTCGACGTGAACCGTCGGCCGAGAACGCTGCTGCATCTGAAACATCATCATCATCATCAGCACCATCATCCTCATCATCAGCTGAGTGCAGTAGGATTGCAGTAGTACTACAGTACCTTGCTGTATGCAGTGTTACTGTAGTACCTTGCTGTATGCAGTAGTACTACATCAGTACTATAGTACCTTGCTGTGTGCAGTACTCTCAGAGGGTAACATGGCATCCTGAGGCAGACTGACTCTAAGTTCATCTGCGATGTGTCGTAGAATCACCTTCTTGTTGTCTGACAGCAGCTCGTCCAACTCGTCTGGAGGATTTTTAAAAATGCCAAAGTGAAATAAAAAGTAAACTTCTACAAAACTCTGATCATGAACACATTTAAATAATTAACATGTTGTTTTTTTTTCTTACGTGAAACTAAAAATAAACTAAAACTAAAGATAAGAAAACATTACATTTATATCTGAAATCTTTATTTTCTCTAAGATGAAAAGGTCTAACCTGGAGAAACTTGAAGACTACTTCATTTAACTACATTTACTCAAGTAAGCTTACTGTATTCAGTAATTTGAGGTATTCGAGTATTTTCTTTTCATGCTGGTTTATCCTGCTACTGTGCTTTTTTTAATCAACTACATTTATCTGGCAGCTTTAGTTACTTGGTACTTTTCTAGATCACAGTTTTTCATTCCCACCCTTTCCAGTGAAAACCCTGTATTTCCGGATGTGTTGATTCTGAATGTTTGTGATAAACTGAATCTATATTTTCCTTCTTTTTAAGATAAATAAACTCTTTAAAATCCCCTTGGATTGACTAGAAAATCCTGCTAACTTCAGGTGATCAGTAATCAATGTTTACAGGTGAGTTTACCTGAGTTTCTGATCCAGTTCAGCAGTTTGGGGAGTTCAGACGGATTTACTCTGTTCAGGAGCTGCTTCACTTCTGATTTCGCCTCAGAAAAATTCATCTTCAATCAACAATGTATCAGAAACTTGTTTCAAACCGTGTCTGTGTTCGGATGTAGCTCCGCTCTGAAGCACTGAGGAACGTGTCTTTCATTTAAGGTGGAACCTGAAAACACGTTTATCACTTGGCCGCAACACAACATCTGCTACACATTCATTTACCTATTATGACAATTATGTTATGACAAGTTATGAAAATGTGATATAAACACACGTATAACCGTAAAAAAACAATTAAACTTGAATCACGTTTTTCAATCGTTCAGTCTACCTTAAAAAGAAAAGAAAAAAACAGACCCAGGAAGCAGTAGTTTTTTTTTGTTTTTTTCCTTTATTTAACCCAGTCTACAAACAAACATGGCGCGTTCCACGTTCCATTACTTTGTAGATCTACGTTCAAATATCAGTTGAACAGCAACAAATCAAATTCACAGTGCATCAATCAATAACAAATAAGCCAAAAACAATCAGAATATTTAAAGTAAAAATGGTACACAACAGAAACACTGACACAAAAATTAAGGAACTAACAAAAAACACAAAAAAACAAAAACACAACAAAAGAAGGGGCTGACCTCAAATTAAGTTAAATTTGTCAAATAAAGAAGACCGTTTCTTTACCAGGAAGCAGCAGTGTTTTTTCTTTTGAAAAAACATACTATTCAACTGTTAAACTACATACTGTTAAACTAAATAATGTATATTTGTAATATTTTTTTCCTTAAAACTGAACCTTAGTTTACCTTCAACAATAATTCATATTTTTATTCACCCATAAGGAGGCCAGGATGTGTCATTGATGAAAGTCGTTTTACAATTCTAGTCTAACTATTATTTCTCTTATATATGCCCCTTTATTCCGTTCAACTATTACACACATCTGGGCAGCATCTAATCATTTTACCTCCAGAATTGAAACCGTACAACAGAACTATTAAATTCTATTTTTAAAAATACATGTATAATTTTTAGTTTAAATTTTTTCACAGAAATGTTGAAATACAGTAAAAAAAAAAAGCCACTAGACCAAAATTCAACAGAACGTAAAATAAATGCAATTAATTGTCAATAAATTTGCTGATTATTATTTTTTGGGATTATTCAATTAGTCCATAAAACATAGGAAGATTGGTAAAAAAAAAAAAAGAAAGAAAAAAAGTCCACCTCTGTGTCCAACATGACGTCTTCAAATATTTTGTTTTGATCGACAGTTCAAAGCAATTCAGTTTACTGATTGTGAGTTGCTGATTAATATTGATTAAATGTTTTGATTGTATTGTTGGTTATGTTTTAATAAAAGGTGTCACTGACCACGGTCCATTCCAGAAGATGGCAGGAACTTGTTTCCAGCTGCTATTAAATTGAGAGAAGAAGAAGAAGAAGACAAACATGATTACGATAAGTACTGCTTCCGGGTCAGTTTGAGTTGGATGACGTTCTTCTGGGAGAGTTTCAGTGTTTTCCAGCTGCTGTTTGATTAAACACACCGACTGTCGGTAAGAATGAACCATTCATATTTAAGTATCCAAATGAAATCTGTTTATTTTAAACGTGTAATTTTATTGAACGTCTCTGTGTCATCACAATCTACAGCTAACACTGCTATCTGCTAACCCCACACTGCCAAATATAGGGGCTAAGCTATGCCCTGCTAAGCTATGTTAGCGTCGTTTAACGCTGTGAACAGCTGACATGTTGTTGATATTATTAAAATCGAAACCAGCGGGACGGTAAATTGAAAAGGACAATCAATCAACACGATTATGGATAAGATGATGCGATTAGAGATGGACTGAGCTATGAATTATGCTAAAGTTTGGTTTTATTTAATGTGCTAAATCGAGCAGTCTGCCATGTTGAAGCTACCGTGTGTTTTCTGCATTGCTGTGAGAGACTGGAGCTTACCACCCTGTTTTACCAGGTAATAAATGGCGTGTGGAGCCGAAAGATGACAGACTGGGTGCATTATTTCAAACACAACGCACGAGAGAGAGTACGAACCCGCTATATTAGCTCCACATTTAATTCATACAGATGAGTCAGTAATCTAAACATGGACTCCTCACATCAGCCTCAGAATGTTTTGTAACATCGTTTAACTTAAATTTAACTCAAATTGAAACACCGTTATATAGTAATGTCGCCTCCACATGGTTGGGATCATATAACTGGCTTTAGTAGGCTGTCTTAAACATTCAACACAATATCAAACATACCCTGAACACAACACAGGAACTACATCACAGTTATTAATCTAGTAAACACCCAGAAAGAAACCATACGAGTAAAAATACAGAGTGAATTACATCAGAGTTGAGGTCAAAAATACTGCAGGAGGTTCATTTGAGAGAAAAATCTCACCCCTCCTCCTCCTCCTCCTCCTCAGAGTCATAATGGAGTCAGATGTAAATACACAGACATGAAACACATGATATCACTCAGTGTGGGGATGTCATCATCTCTGATGTCCTTTCAGAATAAACGTCCAGAAATCCACCTGGAAATCACAAAAAAACAAGTCTCTTCAGAACTTTCCTGAGAATCATCATGTCTTTAAGTTTTCTTCTGTTTTGAATTAATCCAGTGTTAGGGTTAGGTGTGTGCCTGTTTAAACAACCAAGGCTCAGGTGGTAGCTATACAGCTAGCTCACTATCTCCTTGGTAACATTATACTTCCTGTTTAGTTCCAAGGTATCTAAAAAAGAATGAAGGGTCATGATGTCACACCAGCATACCAAACATGATTATAGACATACTTCAAATGCTTACAATGGCAAATTAAAAAAAAGCTGCAAGCAAAGTGTCGCTTGAACGATTACAGAATCTGCATTCTTCAATTTTTCTCTTTTTTATCTCAGTCCAGAGGCTGCTTTTCGATGACCGATGAAGCTAATAATGGTTAATTTTATTTAAATGAAACATTTACAAACTCCCCTGATTATTCTTTGCCTTTAGGTAGGCTATGAACTGACTTAAAACGACAGTAGTAGAACAGAGCCTAGTCTGTTGATCTGTCATTCTAAATGTGTCGTGTTGTGTTCAAAGACCACTGTGACTGTATAACTCTTCTTTTCTCCTCTCTCCTCTGTACAGGAAGTTTGTGGCGGTGTGCTGCGACCTTCACCTGTCAGCTGACCTGCTGACTAACTGAGCGTGCTCAGTAGGGGGGGTCCCCTCAACACACACACACACATATACAGATTTCAGTTTTAACACAGAGGGTGAGTTGATGCTTAAACCTCCTCTGTCATCAGTTGTGAGGATGAACCGTCTCTATTCAGTACAAACATCAGATACAGATGATTCATTCACACGTCGTCATTTTAAAAATGATTGATAATGCACTCTGCAGGTGGACTGTAAAATCATTTCTGATAATGCTGCAGCTCTACTTAACTACATTAATCTGATCAGTAAACATTAATCTTGACAACAAATGACTTTTAATGGTTATAAATATTGCAGTGATTTATTATGATTTATTATTTATTGATTTTTAAATTCAAAGCCATTACGAAGAACAACTAATGGTCATTAAATTGCAAATAAATTTAAAAAAGACTTAATACCAGTGTGTCCTGACCTGCTGTCAGTTTGATCTTCATCTGTGGGTCCTTGTAGCTCTGATTTTGCAGAATGACCTCACTAAAACTGACTCGCTGAGTGTTTAGTGTTCACAGTCCTCAGTAAAACCAGAGGTGATCTGAGATGCCCGTTTATGCATTTCCTTCAGGATCAGCTTAGACCGCCATCATGGTGTTAGCCGACCTGGGGAGGAAGATCACCTCAGCGCTGAGGTCACTCAGCAACGCCACCATCATCAATGAAGAGGTAACTCCTGTTCGAACTTGTTTGTCTTGGTGTTTATTTAAATATTCAATGATATATTTGGTAAATTTGATCTGATCCTCAGTCGTCGTAACATCACAAACCTCTGTTTGTGTCTCAGGTGTTAAACGCCATGCTGAAGGAGGTGTGTGCTGCTCTGCTGGAGGCCGATGTCAATATCAAACTGGTCAAACAGCTGAGAGAGAATGTCAAGTAAGTGCCAAACGCCCGAGTCCCGATCCAGGAACGAAACCTGATCCAGTTCAATCCAGCAGCTTCACGGTGTGCTCTCTCTGTGGTTCGTGTCCCTGCAGGTCTGCCATAGATCTGGAGGAAATGGCTTCAGGTCTGAACAAGAGGAGGATGATCCAACACGCCGTGTTCAAGGAGCTCGTCAAGGTCAGGTCATCAGGCCTGGAGGAGTCCTGGCAGTTTTCTACACCTTCCTTATAGTTTGCATTAAATAAATGGCGGAGTGTTTTTTTTGTTTGTGCATATTTATGTGTTTGCTGCTAAAACAGTCAGACAGGGAGGGACTTAACATGGATATTCACTGTCTTTATATATCGGCAATAGCATTTACACTAAACTTGCGTATCCCCCCCCATACACGGTGTGTATTTACAGCTGGTGGACCCTGGTGTGAAGGCCTGGACCCCCACCAAAGGAAAGAACAACGTCATCATGTTTGTTGGTCTCCAGGGCAGTGGGAAAACTACAACCTGCTCCAAGGTGACATCACACACACCTGAGGCACAAACCTGCCTCCTGTATTATATCGTATCGTATTGTATTGTATTGTATTGTATCGTAGTGTATTGCATTGTGTGATGCAGAGCGCCCCTTGCTGTCTGTCTGTTGTCTGACTGAATGCTTTGGTGTTTTTTTTGTAGCTGGCCTATTATTACCAGAGGAAAGGCTGGAAGACCTGCCTGATCTGTGCCGACACTTTCAGAGCCGGTACGCAAACACTTCACACACCTTCAGTTACTTCACATCCATCTCACCTCATCGTACTTCAAACATATTCACTGCTTATACTTACTGAAACGTCAAACATGAGGTGACACAACCATTCTCTGGTAGTTTGTGTCTCTCTAACAATCCTCTCTTCTCTCAGGTGCCTTTGACCAGTTAAAACAGAACGCCACCAAAGCCAGAATCCCTTTCTACGGCAGGTGAGTTATTCCTCCATGGTTGGACAGGTGGCTCGCCCGGCTGTCTTCTGACTGTTACGCCTGTGTGGTGTGTTTAGTTACACAGAGATGGACCCTGTGGTGATCGCTGCAGAGGGAGTCGAGAAGTTCAAAGGTGAGAACTTTGAGATCATCATCGTGGACACGAGCGGGCGACACAAACAGGAAGACTCGTTGTTCGAGGAGATGCTGCAGGTGTCCAATGCTGTGGTGAGTACCTGAACGCATCCCCGGCACCAGAACGCACCACCTCAGGCCTGTAGTGCTTATCTGAACTGATGAAGAGGTGTGAAGTAGACTGTGGTCGGTACCCGCAGCAGTGTGTTCACGTACCTGTGGCTGTTTCCGTAGCAACCAGACAACATTGTCTACGTGATGGACGCGTCGATCGGTCAGGCCTGCGAGTCTCAAGCCAAAGCTTTTAAAGACAAAGTGGACGTAGCGTCCGTGATCATCACCAAACTGGATGGCCATGCCAAAGGAGGAGGAGCTCTGAGCGCGTAAGACCGCCTTCACTTTGTTTTCACGTCAGCGCTGTGTTGACACTTCTTCTTCTTCTGCCACTTCCTGTCGTCGTTGGGTGACATTCTGTTATTTTTCTGTCAGTGTGGCAGCCACCAGGAGTCCCATCATCTTCATTGGAACCGGAGAACACATCGACGACTTTGAGCCATTTAAGACTCAGCCGTTCATCAGCAAACTGCTCGGTAACTTCGTTTTGTTCAGTGAACGTCTCCATTGTGGTGGTTGTGGGGAACAAGTCAGTGTGTTTTTCATTGTATGCATCCATCAGTTCTTTAATCAGACACTGGAATACATCCAGGGAACAGCATGTACACAAAACACATAAACACACTATCATTTCATTATTACTGGTTGTATATAATGATACACAATGCGGCTCCATGTCGATATTACACAAGTTTTGTTTCTGTAGAATGGAAGAAAAAATAGCTGAATAAAAAAACATCATATGTAAATCTATAAAACGTAAATAAATGAATAAAAAATTTAAATGACAATTTAATCCAAAACAACAGAGTTACTGAACCCTCTTAAACACACAGCAGGTCAGTCACAACCATCCATTATTACATTATTAGTTGGTGAATAACATGTGGTCTAAGGTGTTTCCATGGAAACCTTCAGTAACTTCTCTTCTTCCTGTCAGGAATGGGAGACATTGAGGGTTTGATTGACAGAGTGAACGAGTTGAAACTGGATGACAACGAGGAACTGATCGACAAACTGAAACATGGTAAGAAACTATAAACATCAGCCGAATGTCTGTGATACAGTTTACAGACATCACTGACAGCTGGAGACACGTGGTTTTAAATTACACATCTGTCATGTGACGCAATGCATTGTGGGATTGTTAGAAGACAGGAGGGTACCTTTTTTTTTGCCACTTTTTCCCTTTGGTGAATGTTGCATGAATATAAGCTACACGTAGTACATGGGAAGAGATTTCAACATGCAGTGCATTGTGGGTATGATCTCTGACTTCTGACCTCCAGGCCAGTTTACCCTCAGAGACATGTACGAGCAGTTCCAGAACATCATGAAGATGGGACCCTTCGGACAGATCATGGTAAACTCTCACGTGACGCACAGCGATACCGCTAACACCCGAGTCACATGACATGACTCACAGGTCAGACCTGAGTCACATGACTTCTACCTCACTGACATGACTCACAGGTCAGACCTGAGTCACATGACATGACTCACAGGTCAGACCTGAGTCACATGACATGACTCACAGGTCAGACCTGAGTCACATGACATGACTGACACGTCAGACCTGAGTCACATGATACAGGCTCCAGTCTTACATAGACTAATTTGACATAATATGATGTCTGACTCGAGTCAAATGTACATATACATGTACATGCATACAAATATTTGTAGGAACACACTGAATGAAGCCGTGATGCGTTTGTGTGTGTCTGTATGACTGACTGTATGTGTCTCTGTCTGTGTACTCTGTGATGCGTTCAGGGGATGATTCCTGGTTTCGGTACAGACTTCATGAGTAAAGGAAACGAACAGGAATCAATGGCCCGACTGAAGAAACTGATGACCATCATGGACAGCATGAATGACCAGGGTAAGAGAGACACACACACACACAGATGTAGTGTAGACGTGGAAGACGGTTTTACTGACCTGTTGAATCATTGGTTAATAATTGATCAACATGGGTTAAACGGAAAAGATTGAACAGATCAGTTTATTACTGTGAAAGATCATCGCAGCACATTCAGTAGTTTGTAACTGTCCACTGATGAAACCATCAATCCGCAAAAGAAAAAAGGGTCGACTTTTTTGACCATCGATTAATAATTTATGTCGGTTTTTAAGCAATAAAGTTTCCTCACTTCTGAGAAGTTGCTGCTTTTTATTTATCATATCTTTGTTATTTCTGACATCACCTTTAGAAAAGTGTGACGGTGTCTTCCACAAATAAAACCAGATGAGTTGATGAGATCTGCTCAGATCCTGTCGGTGCCATGAAACCATGTTTCTCTTCTTCTCTGGTTCATGTCGTCCTCAGAGCTGGACAGTAAAGACGGAGCCAAACCGTTCAGTAAGCAGCCCAACAGGATCCAAAGGGTGGCCCGGGGGTCTGGAGTCGCCACCAGAGATGTCCAGGAGCTGCTGACTCAGTACACCAAGTTCGCCCAGATGGTCAAGAAGATGGGGGGCATCAAAGGACTCTTCAAAGGTGAGGACGGAGAGATGGAAGGGGGGCAGATGTCTCTGTATGTGGGTCAGACAGTGTGGAGGACTGAGCTGTGTCTGATATGTGCTTTTCAGGAGGAGACATGTCGAAGAACGTGAACCCGTCTCAGATGGCTAAACTAAACCAGCAGATGGCCAAAATGATGGACCCCCGGGTCCTGCATCACATGGGTGAGACCCTGCTTACTTATCCCTCACACCTGCAAGGAGAGTCATGTAAACAGAATGTCTCATGTTCTACTGTGAGGAGGTAGAGATTCTTTTTATATAGGTTACCTACTGCAGCTTTAATGAAGTGTCATCAAGTTAAGACAAAGGAGGCTTATAGGGTTTAGTTTAGGTATAGTGTTTATATGTATAAACTGAATTCTACAGTTTCACCTTCACCGTTTGAACATGAACATAAACATGAATGGAGCCTGACAGACATCTTAAAGCTGATAAATAATGATTGACTCTCTCTTGCTTTTAAGGTGGTATGGCTGGTCTCCAGTCAATGATGCGTCAGTTTCAGCAGGGAGCCGCTGGCAACATGAAAGGCATGATGGGATTCAACAACATGTGACCGCCGACCAACCAGCTGCCTTAAAATATGAAACAGTTGATATGAGACCTCTGCCTCCTGAGAAGGAGCAGGCAGAGAGGTGGGGGTGGGGTGGGGGTGGGGGAGCTTAGAGAAAAGTTAAAGCAGGACGTTTGGAGTTTTGTTTTTCCTATGCTGCTTTTCACAGGAAAATAAATATTTCTACTTTTAGAAGAAAAGAAAAATTATGATTTTTAAAGGAGCAGTTTGTCATTATAGGAAGCTGCTTCCTCCATTTCCTTCAGATGTTTCCGAGATCAGAGTCACACCCATCTGAAACATCGAGCGTTGGGACTGCTCCTTTAAGTGATGAAGAGGAAGGGAGGGTGTGAGGAAGATGGGCTGGTTTGTCATTTGGCCTCAATTTAATTCTGTATGTTTGTGTATAAGATTTAAAAAGAGCAGAGATTCTGTCCTGATTGGACAAGAGGACGCCACATGATTAACGGTAGTTAGTGACAGTATTTTTGTCATATAATAAACATTTGTATCGCACCATTTTAAACCTGCCGTCTGGTTTCATTTTTATTTTGAAGGCACATCAACATGATGAGATGTCAACATTATCAACTATGTTTTTGAGATACTCTTAATATTATAAGACACTACATTTATATTATTAGATATTGCATTTATGATACATTATGTAAAAGTTATGAGAAACTGAATTTAGAATGAGGTAATAGGAATGTCTTACAATTTTGACCTACATTATAATTTTGATTTAAGAAGTTATTTAAATCCACAAGTCAAATTAACAGGATTATTTTTTCAACATTCCTATCTAGCTGTTTGGTTCCTCAGTGAGGTTCCATATATTTGTGTTAAAGTGGATCTTCTGCTGAAAAACTTATCATGACTTCTGAAATTTTTGGTTTTCTCTGAGCCTCTGGGTGAGGCTCCTCCAAAGATCCTCTGTAAACAGGACGAATCACTTAAATATAGAATGTCATTTAGAATAGAATGCAACCACTTCAAAGTTTTTGCATTAGTGGTCAAACAGGTCTAGAATCAGTTAAACTCCAAAAGGAAGAGGATGGAGGAAATAAGTTTTTATTGACATCATATCTGTTGTGTTTTACAGTATTCTGACTTTAGAGTCAGAAGTCTAAAAAAACAACAACTTCATGTGGCCCTAATCCTCTTCCGTACTTATTCGACATTATTTAAGTGACAAAATATTCATATTTTTAAAAAATGCTTGCTCTCGCAAGTTGTTTTTTTCAGTTCAATACTTAAGAATTCACAAAAAGTAGTTGGATGGAAATACTGATTATGATGAGATTTCATTCATAATTCATATTTATAGACAACAGAGAGGAATTTACTAATTTTCCCTAAATGTAGAAGGATTTCCTCACTGGAGTTTCTTTAGTGAAAGTATCTCAGTAGAGGGGCGCCGCCTGCCCCTTTGGGCTTTAAGACTTACCGGGAAATGACAAGAGTCGGTCGGGAATGTGTTTCCTGAATGTTGCTCAGAGTGACACGTCCGCCTTTTTTTCCCTCTCTGTGTTTTGACGTGGCGCCGGCCCGCCGCCATGTTGTTTTGCTTCGTTGTCAGTAGAGAGGAGCAGCAGCAGCAGCGGCAGCAGAGCGAGGGTGAGTGACTGATTTACTTCCATACAGACTCTCACCTGGACCTGACAGTCCTCCAACCTCACCTGTACTCCGTCAGGTCAACTGTCTGTTCGTCCTGTAAACTCACCTGTGTGACGTTACTGACGGACGCTTAGTTTAACTCTTTAGTTAGCCGCTGTTAGCTCCAAATGCTAACTGAGCTGAACTGAATTCTGGAGCTAAAAGCTAGTTTGTTTAGTTTCTGCTCCAGTAAAATCCCTCAGTTTCAGGTGTGACTCTGACATACATTCACTTTACCTGTACGTGCCCTGAAGGCACCTGCTGACGTCAGGCCGTGTACTGTCGCAGCACCTCTGAGATTCACAGGACTTACAATATCAGAGTTATCTGATGAATCTCATTGATTATCAGCTCTGATTGATTATCTGTTGATTTTAAACAGCTTCATTCTGAACGTCTCTGATTTCCAGTGTTACTGCAGACAGCAGTGGGGAAAGTAATACATTTACTGCAGTACTATATTGATGTTTTAAGTGATTCTATTTTCTACACTATAATGATGAGAATGTTGTTTATAGTATTTGATTTTTTTTTAAACACTCTGAATATTGTGTAGAGCTTGTTTAGTTGCTTCTCATGTGGACCAGGCCAGTTTTTATGGGATTAGATGTCCAAAACTGGCTCATACATAATTAGATAACTCTTATTATTAACTCAGAACTGTAGTAAAAAATGTAAGAAACACTGACGTCATGAATCCTAAACCAAAGAACCACATTTTATTTATTTGAATAAACTGTTTGATTATATTTGTCTTTTAATTTCAATATGAGATCATCCAAAACTTCCATATAAAACCTTATTTCACTGTCAGGTTTATATGCATGGAGGTAAATATTAAATCAATTTAAATTAGTTTGATTTAATGAGTCACAGATCAACAAAATTAGTTGTGTTGAATTGAATTAAGTGCTTGAATTTTTTTGTTGGACTTGAGGGGGAAAAAAACACAAGTACAAGAAGAAATTTCGATTAAAATATATAGATTCGTATGCAAACTCAAAAATGTATTATTTTGTTCCTCAGATAATCTGTTTATTATTTTCACCTTTAATTGATAACATTGTAAAAAAAAAGAAAAAGGAAATGACAAATACTCATATTTAGAAACTGAACCTGAATAGTTTAGGCATTTTTTCCAAACTACAGTACACTGATATTGTTTCCTCCCCGCTAGCATCTTCGTGGCGGTCTGTCCAACCCCCCCCTTTGTCCTAGTGTTGCCATGGCGACCTTCGCAGACTACATCGCCCAGAATGAGGATCGCGACGGCGTGCGCTTCAGCTGGAACGTGTGGCCGTCCAGCCGGTTGGAGGCCACCCGCATGGTGGTCCCGGTGGCGTCTCTGTTCACTCCACTGAAGGAACGACCCGACCTGCCGCCAATCCAGTACGAACCAGTTCTCTGCAGCCGTGCCACCTGCCGTGCTGTCCTCAACCCACTGTGGTACGCGTCACTGCACCGCCTGTGTGATGTCATAGTCAGGGCTCAGACGTCAGTATGTGTGACTCTGTGAGGTCACCCACCTGTTTAACCTCCGCCTGTCTGTGTGTTTCAGCCAAGTGGACTACAGAGCCAAACTCTGGGCCTGTAACTTCTGCTACCAGAGGAACCAGGTTCAGTATAAACTGTTTATTTATTTATTCAAAAATCCAAATTAGTCATCATGACCTAAAATTGCAACAATTTTTTTTGACGATTTATGACTTTTTGTCAATTATCATTATTTAAAAAAAAAAAATCATTATCCAAAGTCTGATCAAAATGTCCTCACCGTAGAGCTCTAACACAGACACACACAGACACACACACACACAGACACACACACACACACACACACACACAGACACACACAGACACACACACAGACACACACACACACAGACACACACACACACACACAGACACACACACACAGACACACACACACACACACAGACACACACACACACACAGACACACACACACAGACACACACACACAGACACACACACACACACACACAGACACACACACACACACACACACACACACAGACACACACACACACACACACACACAGACACACACACACACAGACACACACACAGACACACACACAGACACACACACACACAGACACACACACACACAGACACACACACACACAGACACACACACAGACACACACACACAGACACACACACAGACACACACACACACAGACACACACACACAGACACACACACACAGACACACACACACACACACACACACACAGACACACACACACAGACACACACACACACACACACACACACACACACACAGACACACACAGACACACACACACACAGACACACACACACACACACAGACACACACAGACACACACACACACACACACACACACACACACACACACACACACACACACACACACACACACACACACACAGACACACAGTGACAGTTTGTTGTGTTTCAGTTTCCTCCATCATATACTGGAATCTCTGAGGTAAACCAACCGGCTGAGCTGCTGCCTCAGTTTTCCACCATCGAGTACGTGGTGCAGGTAAGACTGACAGACAGGGACAGACAGACAGACAGACAGGTACTGTCAGTCGTATAACCCACAGGTGTGGTCTCTGTCCTCAGCGTGGTCCTCAGTTGCCGCTGGTCTTCCTGTATGTGGTGGACACCTGTATGGAGGACGAGGACCTCCAGGCCCTGAAGGAGTCTCTGCAGATGTCCCTGTCTCTCCTGCCTCCCACCGCGCTGGTCGGACTCATCACCTTCGGCCGGATGGTTCAGGTTCACGAGCTCGGTTGTGAGGGGATCTCTAAGAGCTACGTCTTTAGGGGGACCAAGGACCTCAACGCCAAACAGCTACAGGTATCCCACCCAACTAAGAGACACTGTGATTGGTTCTCCTGGTTCCTACTTAGAGCTCACTAACACAATAACCATTTCCAACCACTTATCCAGGTCTGGGTTGTGATCTCAGCAGGTTAACATAATTCCCCACATCTACTCACATCTATCTCACATCTGCAAGTGGCTGGCCTGCAAGGAGGCGGCACCATGTCTTTCCTTTTGAGCTGCCAGCCTGTAGGCTGGACCACCTCCCAGGCTTGACTCTAAGGAAGGGAATCTAGTCTCCCTAATCCAGCAGAGGTGGCTTTCCCTTAAGTGTTCTGGTGCTGTAGGCAGAAAACAGCAACACTTAAGTTCGATGTTGTTAGTTTATAGTTATAACCATTTATGAATTCTGACTTTGCAGGAGATGCTTGGTCTGACCAAACATTCAGCCAATCAGGGGCGAGGTCCTCAAACTGTCCAGCAGCCACTTTCCAACAGGTAAACACACAAACACACACCCTTGTCTTTATATACTCTGAGGACCGTCCTTGACATGATTCTATCCTGAGCCTCATAACTACGTCATGTCACCATCTGTAGTGAATGTATTTTAGGCAGTGAACAGTTTGTTTTGTGTGTTTTGGCTCTTGATTCAGATTCCTGCAGCCGGTGCAGAAGATTGACATGAACCTAACTGACCTGTTGGGGGAGCTGCAGCGCGACCCCTGGCCCGTCACTCAGGGGAAAAGACCGCTACGCTCGCTAGGCGTCGCCATGTCCATCGCTGTGGGCCTGCTGGAGGTTAGACTGGTTATAACATCAGGAGACTTCAGGCTCCAGAATCATGTGGCTGTCAAACCTAAATCTGTGTTCGTACACCGCAGTGCACCTTTCCGAACACGGGCGCCCGGATCATGACGTTCATCGGTGGCCCGGCGACGCAGGGGCCTGGCATGGTGGTTGGAGACGAATTAAAGACTCCCATCAGGTCCTGGCATGACCTCGAGAAGGACAACGCTAAGTTCATGAAGAAAGCCACCAAGGTGAGTTTAGTGTCAGGAAAATAAACCGTTAAAGACAGCATCACCTGTGTTTGTGCTCTATGTTTGATAGGTGGTGGTTGGAGGGTTACATATTGACTTCATTTGTGTGTGTGTGTGTGTGTGTGTGTGTGTGTGTGTGTGTGTGTGTGTGTGTGTGTGTGTGTGTGATGTAGCACTATGAGTCTCTAGCTAACAGAGCGTCAACCAATGGTCACATCATAGACATCTACGCCTGTGCTCTCGATCAGACCGGCCTGCTGGAGATGAAATGCTGTGCCAACTACACCGGGTACACAGACACACACACACACACACACACAGACACACAGACAGACACACACACACACACACAGACAGACACACACACGTAAAACAATCCAGCCAGGCTGATTACTGACCTGCTGCACCGTCACCAGGTTACTACTGTACATGTAAACACCTTCTCTACACTGGTGTAATGAGAGAAAACTGACCTGTGATCCACCCCCCCCCCCCCCCATCTCATAGACATGTAATACCGACCCCCAACCTCTAAAGAAGAAGTCACTCACTTCATCTACACCGTTTTGTTTCCAGGGGTTACATGGTGATGGCGGACTCCTTCAACACGTCGCTGTTTAAACAAACCTTCCAGAGAGTTTTCACCAAAGATGTCCAGGGATCCTTCAAGATGGCCTTCGCCGCCACACTGGAGGTCAAGGTACAAACTGCACCTGTAGCGCTGTCAGGAAGTTTCTTTTAGCAGGATGTGTGTTAAGCTCATTCACATGGAAACCACCACCTGAGAGTACTGACGAGTTGAGTTTGTACACTGTAAAATGCCACAAATATTATTCTTAAACACTTCTATCAAATGTATGAAGGAGTTAAAACGACATATAAGTGAGATCCATCCCTTTCCTAGAAATGGAGACATGGATCTTTGTCTCGGTGTGAAAAATCCACCGTTGGTCAGGCTTGCATTATGAACCACCCTGCAGTCATCTGGATGCAGAGGACCTGCCTCTGCTTCAGCTGTGTCGGGTGAATAAGCTCAATACTTTGTGTTTTTGTTTCAGACCTCCAGAGAGATCAAAGTATCAGGAGCGATTGGACCGTGTGTGTCTCTGAACGCTAAAGGACCGTGTGTCTCTGAAAACGTATGTAACACCTCACCTCTGATACGTTCCTGTTCTCTGACCTCTGCTGTCAGTTTGGTATTTTGTAGTCACCCTTTACTGTACTGTAATCCTCTGTATGTGTGCTGCAGGAGATCGGGACAGGAGGAACTTGTCAGTGGAAGATCTGTGGTTACGATCCGAGCACCACGCTAGCTTTTTACTTTGAGGTGGTCAACCAGGTACGAACCCCTGAACTCTTGACTTATAGATGATCTGAGATCAGCCTGACAATGTAGTTTGCTTGATGTTTACTGATTACTTGCTTTTGGACAAACATCAGTTTTACATGTCAACAAATGACTTCAGACAAGATGTTTTTGATATTTATGACCTCCTGTCATCACAGTGATGTCGTCACAGGTGCAGCGGTTAAAATAGTACTCATTTACTACTACAAGTATCAGGACAGTGTAAAATACATTCCACAATACTATGCAATTTACAAAAAGCAATGTCAGCCAGATGCACATAAGTATCAACAGTTAAAAGTATGCAGTTCAGGATTATCTAGATAGAAAGTCGATCCTGGAGGGAAAGATATGTTTTTTCTGTAGTGTTGCATATTTATGTAGTGAAGGCAGCCTGCCTCATCTAAAGAACACCTCAGCTTATGTCAGAAGAAAGACAATAAAGAATTATACTCAAAAACAGTACTTGAGTAAATGTAGCTGCTCCCTAACACCGAGAAGCACAGGATGATGCCTGCTGTCAAATTAAACTGATCAGCAGCTTTAGGCTGCAGAGACGCTCTGAGCCAGCAGGTGGAGGCAGAGACACCGAGGGGAAGAGAATGAAGCTCCAACTTAGATCAACAAAATAGAAGCACCAGATCAGGTGAACAAATGTAGAAGCAACGTCTTTGTATAGCAAAATAAAAGTACCAGCTCATATAAAAAGAATGAAGGCAGCAGTTCTGATGACATTCATTTTTGTTTCCAAACCCAGACTCTCAAACTCTACTTTATTTATCCTTTGTGGATCAACATCGAGGGAAAGACTTTCTAAATATACCGTAACACACGGCAAAAAGAAAATTACACAAAATTTAGACAAAGTCCAAATCCATTAATAGTATTTATTATTAGTGTTTGTTGGCTTATTAAGCAACCAGAGCCCTAAACCCTTCCATATGATGAGGTCATACATGTTCAATCCTCAGCTCATCTCCCTGCTGTGAGAAGTCATCTTGCAGGACCAAGAAATGGTGTCCTGTGTGATTCCTCTCCTCTGCAGGAACTTCTCACTGCTGGTTGGAAAACGTTGTTATATTTCAGTGGGATTTAAGTGTTGATGTATCACTGCAAATTAAAGTTGCACTCCAGAAAACCTGCATATCTGTCATATAGTTTATCCAAAATAAGTCCACAAACGGTGGCTCCTGAGGCTCCTGATCAGATGCTGAACCACCTCAGCTTATACAGAGCTTAGTTAAGGATAACGTAATCCTATCATGAACTCAAGCTTTGATCTGATGAGGTTAGAGAGGATCAGTCTGTAAGATTCATCCTCAGGGGACCAATGCTCGTGCAAAATGTTTGAAAAACCATTCAGTGGTTTCACTTTGAACCACTTTGAACCAGCAGACTGACATCACTGTCCTCGCCTGCTTTACACAATGATTGTCCAATCATGTGGAAGCTTGAAAGTAAGCAGGATTTAAACCTGAAAGCTGGAGATAAACATCATCCACTAACAGTTTGAGATGAGATGGAGGAGGAATGTCTTTAGAGAGGCTGAACTGCATTTCCCACAGTGCTCTGTGGTAGTGGCCACTGTGATTATGGTGGTGTTGGTATTTTTGGTGATGACGACAGTTGTATTTCTGCTGTAGTTGTTGTTGTCGTCGTTCTGATGGGATTAGTTGTGTCCAGGTGATGGACGGAGCTCTGGGGGCGGGACTCCCCAGGTGTCCTAGAATATGGACACATCACAATAAACCTGCTGACGCTGCGATGCACCGCTGCCCTGTATCTGCTGGAG
This sequence comes from Chaunax sp. Z400, assembly GCA_037577475.1. Taxonomy (NCBI): domain Eukaryota; kingdom Metazoa; phylum Chordata; class Actinopteri; order Lophiiformes; family Chaunacidae; genus Chaunax; species Chaunax sp. Z400. The sequence goes on along the minus strand of CM075194.1, from coordinate 3,009,180 downwards.
ACATGAACCAACAGACAGATGGACAAACGTTGTGTTTCTAGAATTGCATACAGAATCACATAATTGATATGTTTTATTGCTTCTTCATAACTATCAGAACATTTATTTAAATATAAGTTAGCAGTCCTGATTCGCTTTGGTTTTGTGGAGTCATACTTACGTCTGTGTCATACAGGTGATCCAGGGGTTGAGAGCAGCGCTGGTGAGAACCAGCCAGGCAGAGAGGGAGGATGTCACAGCAGGAATCTGTTGACCGCTAAATGTCTCGTACAGACACACTGAGATGTAGGGCAGCCAGCACACCAGCAAACATACTGGCAAATGGAAAGAAAAGTGTTAGCACAAATATGACTACATCACAACCAGTCCAATGACAGTCCACCAGCAGAGGTCTGAAGATGAGCTGTAGAGGTCTGAAGATGAGCTGTAGAGGTCTGAAGAAGAGCTGTAGAGGTCTGAAGAAGAGCTGTAGAGGTCTGAAGAAGAGCTGTAGAGGTCTGAAGAAGAGCTGTAGAGGTCTGAAGACAAGCTGTAGAGATCTAAAGACGATATGTAGAGGTCTGGAGACGAGCTGTAGAGGTCTAAAGACAAGCTGTAGAGATCTAAAGACGATATGTAGAGGTCTGAAGAAGAGCTGTAGAGGTCTGAAGACAAGCTGTAGAGATCTAAAGACGATATGTAGAGGTCTGAAGAAGAGCTGTAGAGGTCTGGAGACGAGCTGTAGAGGTCTAAAGACGATATGTAGAGGTCTGAAGACGAGCTGTAGAGGTCTGAAGACGAGCTGTAAAGGTCTGAAGACGATATGTAGAGATCTAAAGACGATATGTAGAGGTCTGAAGACGAGCTGTAGAGGTCTGAAGACGAGCTGTAAAGGTCTGAAGACGATATGTAGAGGTCTGAAGATGAGCTGTAGAGGTCTAAAGACGAGCTGTAGAGATCTAAAGATGAGCTGTAGAGATCTAAAGACGATATGTAGAGGTCTGGAGACAAGCTGTAGAGATCTAAAGACGAGCTGTAAAGGTCTGAAGATGATATGTAGAGGTCTGAAGATGAGCTGTAGAAGTCTAAAGACGAGCTGTAGAGGTCTAAAGACAAGCTGTAGAGGTCTGAAGACAATATGTAGAGGTCTGAAGATGAGCTGTAGAAGTCTAAAGATGAGCTGTAGAGATCTAAAGACGATATGTAGAGGTCTGAAGACAAGCTGTAGAGGTCTAAAGACGAGCTGTAGAGGTCTAAAGACGAGCTGTAGAGGTCTAAAGATGATATGTAGAGGTCCAAAGATGAGCTGTAGAGGTCTGAAGACTATGTAGAGGTCTGAAGACTATATGTAGAGGTCTAAAGACTATATGTAGAGGTCTAAAGACTATATGTAGAGGTCTAAAGACTATATGTAGAGGTCTAAAGACTATATGTAGAGGCCTAAAGACTATATGTAGAGGCCTGAAGATGAGCTGTAAAGGTCTGAAGACGAGCTGTAGAGATCTGAAGATGAGCTGTAGAGGTCTGAAGACGAGCTGTAGAGGTCTAAAGACGAGCTGTAGAGGTCTAAAGACGAGCTGTAGAGGTCTGACGACGAGCTGTAGAGGTCTGAAGACGAGCTGTAGAGGTCTGAAGACTATATGTAGAGGTCTGAAGACGATATGTAGAGGTCTGAAGACGAGCTGTAGAGGTCTAAAGGCGATATGTAGAGGTCTGAAGACGAGCTGTAGAGGTCTGGGGACTAGCTGCAGAGGTCTGGGGACTAATTGCAGAGGTCTGGGGACTAGCTGTAGAGGTCTGGGGACTAGCTGTAGAGGTCTGGGGACTAGCTGTAGAGGTCTGGGGACTAGCTGCAGAGGTCTGGGGACTAGCTGTAGAGGTCTGGGGACTAGCTGTAGAGGTCTGGGGACTAGCTGCAGAGGTCTGGGGACTAGCTGCAGAGGTCTAAGGACTAATTGCAGAGGTCTGGGGACTAGCTGCAGGATCTCCATAAGGATAGAAACTGAGACTCATGGTTATTATTGTTGTTTTTTAGGAACAAAGTTGAAATAATCCAAAACTGATGGTCACAACACAACCTGTAATCTGGTTCATCCACTATGTGCTGTGGTGACCTTAGTCCCTCTCTATTTTATGACACCACTGTGTGTCACTATAATGAGAGTATTAGTAGTGAGTCATGAAGGTAAACATAGAAGCTAGTCAGTCAGACTGTCTCAGCTGATGGACGTCTGATTTCTGTTCGACGGATCAGGGTTTATCTCAGACATTCAACATCTCCTCTTTGGTCCTGTTGTCATGGCAACATGCACATTATGGCTTTACAGTTACTGTCAAGTTTTATGACTTCATGTTCTTTCCACAGATAAAGCAGTATTCCTTTCCCTGATGTTTGCAGACTCACTAATCAAACATCATATTCTTGATAGATCACATTTAAATATAAACTCTTTAAATCAGACTTTCACCACCTTGTCCGACTCCTGTTGCCCCTGTTATCACCCTACTGAATGTCTCCAAATGTCTGCAGTCAGAGAGCTTTAGAAGTTACTGTAAATTCTTGAATTAAAGCTGGTGTTCTAATAAAGGCAGGTGTGTGAACTCACCTGAGGTTGAGACCATCACAATGGAGCTCCTCAGGTAATTGTTGGCAGGAACGTAGTAGCAGTGCAGCTCGTTGCACATGAACGTCCCCCTCCTGGCCTGTTTCCTGGCCACATAGACGATGTATCCATACAGAGAGCACATGGTAAGGATCGGTGCCACGATGCCCGCCAACATCCACAGCAACACAAAATACCTGTTGTCAGGGGTAAAGCTCGGGCAGCACAGGAACCGGGACTCACTGTAGACGTAGCTCCCAAACCCAAGGAGGGGCAGGGCGGCAGTCACCAGGCAGAATATCCAGACCAGGACCAGCACTGCCCGGCTCCGCTTGGCTGTCCAGATGCTGCTGTAGCTAAGGGCGAAGCAGATCTCTGTGAACTTATTGACGGTGGCCCAGGTGAGCGAGTGGATGGAGGAGGTCTGCAGGAGAAGGTAGATGAAGCCGCTGCCCTGACAGAAGGCACCTTCGCTGGGATAGCAGGAGGACCCGGCCAGGCTGTTGTAGGCTCCGAAGGGGATGGTGGAGAGTCCGAGGGCCAGGTCGCTGAGGCTGAAGCTCAGGGTGAGGCCCGTCGTGTCGGTCCGGAGCTCCTTGTTGAGGAGGAGAGTCAGCAGGAGGAGGACGTTCCCAAAGACGGAGGCCACGCTTGACAGTATCATCAGGGTGGCATATATTGTCCTCAGAGCATCTGCCATATTCAGATGGACTTTTCTCTCTCTCTCAAAAAAAAAGAAAAAGATTAATCATCCTGAGAAACAAGACACTGAAAACTCCCAAACATTTTCCATTTTGCTCTTCAGTCTGAGGTCCAAACCTGCACAGAAGTCTCTCATATAAACAGACTAGACTGAAGATCCAGGAGCTGCTTGGACCTCAGTCACCACAGATTAACTGATGCTGGTTGAGTCACAGCGGTGAGCTGACTGAACCTAAACTGTTATATGTGTTGTAACATCATCAGATATCTATACAGTCCAAAGGCAGCAGGGACAGTTTTTACTGTCACTTCATCAGTTTTTACAGCTTTTACTGCCTCTGAGTGTTTCTCAGTCTTTTCTACTCCCTTACTGCCTTTGTGTTCTTATAATGCCTTAACTACCACTTCTCTTGACTTTACTACAGTCTTAGCAGTCACTTCTACTTTTTCTTGGACTTCTTCTTTTGCGGATGTTGTTGAGGTCCGTCCTCCCTTGTTGTTCCTCTCCTCTGATACAAACAGTAAATCCTGCAGAGGTGTTTCGTTGAACCTCAGTCACCACAGAGATGCGATCAACTCGGTTTAAGATCGATGAGTCACGGTTGTGAGGTGACTGCAGATGAACACACAGAGTGTCTGCGATGTTAAAATATCAGCTTGTTTCCACTGGAGGAACCAGCATCTTAATCAGTTCCTGGTCCTCGTGTGACCTCCGAACGATCAGGGTGGAGTCCCGAGTGCTGAACGCTGATTAATCCAACAGATAATCATAAAGAAGACTTCCGGGTCCCGTGGCTCCTCTTGGACCTACCTGGTCGAGAACCCGTCCACTTCTGAGTCCAGCTAAGTCAAATGAAGCAGAGCAACGGTCAAACCAGACAAAAACCATGGAAGAGATCGGTGTGATGGAGTCTGATCTGATCTGAGACTGAAGAGGAGTCCTGCTGTGTGTGTGTTGGCAGCGTTGCCGTGGTGCACCTGTCAGACACCTGCTGAGATGATAATGAGAGGACACACACATACAAACTCAGTTAATCTGTTATGTCAACACTACCTGAATAGCCAATATCCTCTGTGTATGTGGTGTGTGTGTGTGTGTGTCTGTGTGTGTGTGTGTGTGTACACGTGTCGCACAGCCTGATTCAGGTAATAACAGGTGTGTAATTATCATCATCATCATCACTGAGGAGATCAGGTTGAGCTCAGGCGGCAAGCAGCCAATCAGAGAGCAGAGTGTATGTGGTTGTGAGGAGTCGAGATGTTTCAGGTGTGACTAGCATAAGTTTATTCCATTTAATCATAATGATAACCTTTATTTAATCAGTTAATCTCAAACAAGACCCCAAGATACGTAGTTTAAGAATGTTGGGGTCGTGTTCATGAGTGAAGTCGTATGTCTCTTTCCCTTCATCTCGAGAATCGAACCAAAATAACTGAACAGAGGCGTCAAAGTCTCTGATGGTACAAAAGGTTTGTAAAGCTCAGAAATGGTGTCGATCATTCTGCAGCTGTTCCTGATGGTTGTGTGTATCTCCTGAGGTTAAACCCACTGGTCCATGTTCCTGCTGTCTCTGTACAGATCAGATTATTTATTGATGATTGAACATCTTGATGTTTCCATCCCTTGAGTCTTTTTGCTCTTTGTGTTGCAGCACAACGCTCCGATCCCTCAGGGCGGCCGTGGAGCTATTCAGTTTGTCACTCAGTACCAACACTCATCCGGACAGAGACGCATCAGAGTCACCACCACCACCCGGAAGTACGGCAACACGCCCACCGTTGTTTACCTATATACTCATATTTACACACGTAGCTACACATATATGCTGTATGTCTGTCTGTAGAGGCCTGATTTTGATTTGATGTGAGACGTTAGACTCATCTCTTCTTTTGTGGTTTTCACAGCTGGGCAGACGCTCAGACTCAGATTCAAAACATCGCAGCATCCTTCGATCAGGAGGCAGCGGCCATCTTGATGGCGAGGCTGGCGGTGTACCGGGCGGAGACGGAGGAAGGGCCCGACGTCCTCCGATGGTTGGACAGACAACTCATCAGACTGGTACAGCAAGGGTTAAAAATCTAAGCATGGACTCGCCTGTACAAAACATAGGATTATTTTTTAACTTGAATCTTCTGTTTCTCTTCAGTGTCAGAAGTTCGGAGATTATCACAAAGATGATCCGAACTCCTTCAGGTTCTCGGAGACTTTCTCGCTCTACCCTCAGGTGATGTTCATGTTGCACAACTTGTTTCCAGCTGTCTATTTCTGACGTGTTCACCCACGGCTCTCTGATGTGTTACCTGTTTCTGACATGTTCACCCACCGCTCTCTGTTGTGTTACCTGTTTCTGACATGTTCACCCACCGCTCTCTGTTGTGTTACCTGTTTCTGACGTGTTCACCCACGGCTCTCTGATGTGTTACCTGTTTCTGACATGTTCACCCACGGCTCTCTGATGTGTTACCTGTTTCTGACATGTTCACCCACCGCTCTCTGTTGTGTTACCTGTTTCTGACATGTTCACCCACCGCTCTCTGATGTGTTACCTGTTTCTGACATGTTCACCCACGGCTCTCTGATGTGTTACCTGTTTCTGACATGTTCACCCACCGCTCTCTGTTGTGTTACCTGTTTCTGACATATTCACCCACCGCTCTCTGTTGTGTTACCTGTTTCTGACATGTTCACCCACCGCTCTCTGTTGTGTTACCTGTTTCTGACATATTCACCCACCGCTCTCTGTTGTGTTACCTGTTTCTGACATGTTCACCCACCGCTCTCTGTTGTGTTACCTGTTTCTGACATATTCACCCACCGCTCTCTGATGTGTTACCTGTTTCTGACATGTTCACCCACCGCTCTCTGTTGTGTTACCTGTTTCTGACATATTCACCCACCGCTCTCTGTTGTGTTACCTGTTTCTGACATGTTCACCCACCGCTCTCTGTTGTGTTACCTGTTTCTGACATATTCACCCACCGCTCTCTGTTGTGTTACCTGTTTCTGACATATTCACCCACCGCTCTCTGTTGTGTTACCTGTTTCTGACATATTCACCCACCGCTCTCTGATGTGTTACCTGTTTCTGACATATTCACCCACCGCTCTCTGATGTGTTACCTGTTTCTGACATGTTCACCCACCGCTCTCTGATGTGTTACCTGTTTCTGACATGTTCACCCACCGCTCTCTGATGTGTTACCTGTTTCTGACATGTTCACCCACGGCTCTCTGATGTGTTACCTGTTTCTGACGGGTTCACCCACGGCTCTCTGATGTGTTACCTGTTTCTGACGTGTGCGTGTGGTTTTTGTGTTTCCAGTTCATGTTCCACCTGCGGCGCTCTCCGTTCCTGCAGGTGTTCAACAACAGTCCAGATGAGAGTTCATATTACAGACATCAGTTCAACAGGCAGGATTTGACTCAGGCGCTCATCATGATCCAGCCTGTGCTCTACGCTTATTCATTCAATGGACCACCTGAGGTATTCATGCACACACCTGAACACCTCTGAGTTAAAGCTCTTGACACGTCTTCATTTACCGGTAAAACTGAAAGGAAGACATGATGTGAAGAAGCAGAAGATTCTTCAGAGAGCAGCTGCACTTTCCACCTATTGATCAGTGATTGATCATGGTGTCTGTGTGTTTCAGCCGGTCCTTTTGGACAGCAGTAGTATCCTGCCAGACCGAATCCTGCTGATGGACACTTTCTTCCAGATTCTAATCTACCACGGAGAGGTACATACAATTATTACATATGTTTCCATAGTGTCATATGTCTTGATGTTAGAGCAGGAGAGACTTCAGAACATCAGCTGTTGTTGTTGTTGTTGTTGTTGTGGGAGGACGGGTCTGTGGTTAAATTTTGGTGCGGATTTGGATAAAGGGGCGGATCTAAGATTTTTTTCTCTCTCTCTTTCTTTATCATTGTGACATTTTCTATAATTCCTCAGGGAATAATAAATGGAACTTATTGAAAAAAGCAGTCATATTCAGGAGGTTCTCGTTATCACATATACCTGTAAATCATCCCAGTCTTAATTTTTAAACATCACACGGTTAATCAATGATTTACATCATAGGATGCAGGTAGAAGCATCATTAACTTGTTGTCTCTGTGTCTCAGACTGTGGCTCAGTGGAGGAAGGCTGGTTATCAGGAGATGCCGGAGTATGAAAACCTGAAGCATCTCCTTCAGGCTCCGGTCGATGATGCTCAGGAGCTGCTCCACACCCGCTTCCCCATGCCCAGATACATCGACACCGAGCACGGAGGCAGCCAGGTGGGGGCGCCAACGCACAAATATACAGCAATACTGTGTACAGCAGGCACTGTTACTACCAGAGTGGGTGGGGGAGAGAGGGGGAATTGTTTTTCCAGCAGTAGTTGCAGTGTGCAGCAACAACCACCAGGTGGCACATGTGAGCGGTGTAGACTGCAGCCTCTCTATTGTGTTTGTGTCTGAGAGAGAGAGACTTGCCTATTGTCCATAATAATTTACTTGTTAATTACATTTCTGGGATCAAAAGCAAAAGTAAGTATCTATCGTGTTAACAGCTGGATTTCCAGATTCCCTTCTGCAGAAATGCACGTTTGACCAATGAAATCCTTTGTCCCAAGTGATGTCATACCTCCAGATCATAGCCAGAGAACGTCTTATCTTTGCTTATAATTCTGGTTTCTCCATACCCAACGTTGTATGGGTGTTTATTCTTATTTCCTTTTTCATATTTCAGACAGGCCTATAAGCAACTAATTATAATAGAGGACCAGTGTATTTATCTTACTACACTACATGCATTTCAATGACTCACAATACCATCAGTAGGCTATTTGAAGGCTAGTCGCAGAAAGGGTGCTAAGTAATGAGCGATTAGCGAGGCCATTATTATTACTACACCTTGTGCAATGTGTGTGTTTTTGTTTTGATAATTTGTACTATATGATATACATAATGTAAGTACAGCTGCTGTAAAAGTAAAGCATGTCTGCTTAGATTCCGGCGACTCCCACCTGTAATCAATGAGTCCCTATAGGCTATATTTTATTAGCTATTTTGTTATCATCATTTTAGTTTGATCTTATAGTCTGTTGTTTTTTTTCCGTTTTGCTAATAATTTATAATAATTATTTCCAAAAAATTAAAATACTTCCAAAAAGAGCATGTGATGAAATTGTCCCATACAATACAAGTTCACTGTTCGATGATGATGATGATGATGTTGTCTTCCAGGCTCGCTTCCTGCTCTCCAAAGTGAACCCCTCCCAGACCCACAACAACATGTACGCCTGGGGTCAGGTGAGCATTCGATCTTTCGACCATCTCACTGTCCATGTGAAGCTTTTTGTAACCAATCACCGTCTCTGCAGGAATCTGGAGCGCCCATCCTGACCGATGACGTCAGCCTGCAGGTGTTCATGGATCACCTGAAGAAACTCGCCGTCTCCAGCGCTGCCTAAGCTCATGGGTGCCGTTTTTTTTTTATTATTTTTTTTATTTTGCATTTGCTGTCTGTCATGACGACCCGTCAACCAACTAACTAAACAAACCCAACATTACAACACTACACAACAACATTACACACTCACCTGTCCACTTTCTAGTGTCAGCCAATCAGCTACTGAGCAGCGACAACCAACTATGATGCATGTTAAACATCCAGTTAGCATTTAGAGCCTGTGTGAACGTCACATTTCTCCTTCATGGATTTGTCCAGACTTGTTTCCTGACATTTTTTTTTACACCATCATGTCAGAGACGCAGCTGAGCTCTGGTCCGCTGCTGCGTCTCTGCTCCATCTAACAGTTGCACAAATTTCATGCAGGTTTTCAAATTAAATAAAAAAAAAAAAACAGTTTGAATTGAACTTTGTGCCACAGAAAAGAGAAAATTAAATCAGTTGAAAATTGAGCAGATAGATAATTTTTGTGTTGTATTGTGTCATCATCAACACATTTCATAAATGTACAGCAGCTGTTTGATTTAAGACATGTTGATGTTTGTTGTGCAGGGAGTTTAATTCTCCGTTGAACTGACAGTGTTAACTTTAACTGTTGAGTCTCGGTGTGTTGGCGAATGTTGGCTGTTTGTCGTCGAGTTTCTCTCTGAAGCTGTTGAACGTTAATCGTTCAGTCGAAAGAAGACAAGTTCATGTTTTCATTGAATCTTTATTCTTATGTTTCTAATAAAACTGCTCTGGTGAAGTTTGATGTGTTTCTGTCTTTTTTTCTCTGTCATAATACTAAATAACAGTGAGGAGGACACTCAGTGGTATTATTTTATTTTTAAACATATAACATGATATTTATATAGAATCAATATTTCTACTTCTGATCCTGATCATTTTGCTTTTAGCAGTTTCTGATGAATAACCGACCAAAACGTCCGAAGAAGAAAATGATAGAATAAAAAAGATCAGATTAAAAATGATCCAGCAGGAGGCAGCAGAGCTCTGATTATTACTATGCAGACTGTTTCTGCAGCCTTTAATGATGTTTCTACTGTCTTTACTGATGCGTCTATTATCTGCAGTTCTTACTGCAACTTTCAGTATTGTCTGTCACTTCTACTGTATTTACTGATGTTTCTACTGTTGCTTCGACTGTTTACTGTAATCTCTACTGTCTTAACTGATGCTTCTACAGTCTATTGTCTCTTACTTTATTGTCACTTCTAGGCTATTCTGCCACTTCTGCTGGATTTACTGCTACTTTTACTGTAGATAATGACACTTCAATTCTCTACTGTCTTTACTGAAAACTATCTTTATTGCTAACTTGAAAATTCTTCATGAAATTGAAGAATGCTGCTCAGTGACGTCACGGGCAGCTTTAAAAAAAAAAACACAATCAGAATCAGTGCAGTGTTACCATGACAACAGCGGTCAATTAGTCATAGCCCCGCCCTCCACGACCTTCGACTTCCTACCATTCTTCACACACACTTCCTCCAGGAAAGCAGGAAGCATCTGTGTCGCCGTGACAACAATCATCCTCCACTGTGTGTGTAGGTTAGTTTCCACTGTTTGTTCAAATACAATGCTACTGCTGTGTGTGTGTGTGTGTGTGTGTGTGTGTGTGTGTGTGTGTGTGTGTGTGTGTGTGTGTGTGTGTGTGTGTGTGTGTGTGTGTGTGTGTGTGTGTGTGTGTGTGTGTGTGTGTTCAGTAGCAGGTTCATTAATTACACACACTTCCTGACGGACAGATCAAACAAACGACAAATGAAAATTGGTCTGATGAGAAAACACAGAAGGTGTCAAACATGCTCTGAACTTCCTAAAGGACCACTGGAACCTCTTCCAGGACCCATTAACCTGCCCAAGGACCTGTGGGACGTCCTCAAGGATTAACTTAAAACCTCTTCTCTCCGGGAACTTTCCCGACGACATCCAATAACATTGAAATCACACATAGTATATCTGCGATCACTCAGTCCTGAAAGAACGTTTGAAACCCATATCATGCTTTGTGTTCCTGATATCATCAATGAATGAAAGCTTTCTATTCAAATCAAGAGCTTTACCCAGACGGCCAGTTTAAGAGCAGACTACACAGACTCCTGATCAACGCTTTAAGTCTATGGAACGGTTCAGTCCAAAGTCTGGAATGGGAGCTGGGAAAGGGTCCAGTTAACCTCCGGGGGCACTGTCAGGAACCTGTACCCCGAACTGCTTGCAGTGCAACATGTCAGCCCATCATTCATACATCTCTAGACAATAACATCTCAAACACTTAGGGGTGATGGAAGTTCAAGCACCTCTGGAGCCTCTTCCAGACATCTGAGACCTCACAAGACCCCAGGACACCTCCACAAGGAAGCCTCCAGCCCCTAAAAGGCCCCTGGAACCCGCACTCACCGACCACATCAACATCCTCAGAGAACTCTGGCATCCAGGACTCCTGGAGAACCTTCAAGGAACCCTAAAACATCTTCAAAAAACCATTTATGCATCCTTAACAATCTCAGGGGTCCCCTGGAAACTGCTCAGAACCCACAGAAGCTTTGCAGGGCCAAGACTTAACGCCCTTAAGGACTACTGGGACCTCCTTAAAATCCAGAATCCACACTGTATAGCATGCCGTTATCTGTACTCTGCTTCTATTACTTCAGTTTCCCTGTAGAGGATTAAAAGATTTGATCCGACTTTCCCAAATGACGAAATTGAGTTTTCTTAATCTCAACTCTGATTTCTCATCTCTCTGACTAAGTGACTGTGTTCCTCTGGAGGAAACTGACTCACCATATCAAGACACAACACACTTCCTGTCCTGGAGGATAGTGGGCTGGGAGGGTGGGGGCGATGTGGTGGACGAGGGGTGAGGCCGGCAGTCAGTCTCTCAACAGAGCTACTGTGGAGGAGAAACCAGCAGAAACTGGGAGAGAGAGAGAGAGAGGAGAAGATTAGAAGAACAGAAGGAGGAGAACCTGACGGAGTAGAAGGTGTTGAGGAGCAAAAGAGAAGTCGTGAAAACTGCAGGAGAGAGTGGAGAGAAAGTATGAGATGATAGGAGGAGAAGTGGGAGAAAAATAGTTAAAAGTAGAAGAAACGAAGACACTCAAGGAAAGAAGGTGTGGATGACGGAGGAGAGGCGTTAAATGAGTTTTAAGATTTGTGCTGAAGAAGACGAGCCGAGTCTCCGCTTTGACTGACGGTAAGAAAACCAACCCTTTAAAACCAGATCTGTGTGACTGTGAACATAAACAGAGAGAAAATGAAAGTGATAAAGATCCATCAGATATCCTGAGAGCAACAGGAAGAGTCTTTGTCTCCTTCTCTTTAGGATGCTTCCTTGCTCCCTTCACTCCATGGAACTTAAGAAGAGCTACTTTATATTTTACAGCTATATTAAACGGAGTATTCTCATTGTATTTCATCTTACATCTACTTACTTATATTTTACTGCTTACCTTGAAGGACATACTTTGTTTCCCTGTTTTTCATTTGCTGAAATGTTTCATTATAATGTTCCTAAAATGTGTTTGTACTTTAATTTATTCTGATCTTTGTGAGTTGAGCTGATACCAACAGGCTGCCGACTGTACTCTGATTTAAATTAATTAATGGTGTTTTTAAAAAAATGTAATAATAATAATAATAATAATAATGTTACTGTTATTATTTGTTGTTGTTGTTTATCATGTCGTTGCTAGGAGGATGTCCACATTCCTTTCCTTGCAGGGAGCCAAAACCAATGAACACTTTTCTCCCCACTCAGTTGCAGAGAGAGATGTCCAATCAGTAATCAGATCAATAGAGTGAATCAGTCACTTAACTTTAAAAATATAGAGCTCAGCATCGTCTGCATACAGTCACATCAGAAAAGAGACAATCTAAAACAATCGGACATTTGTTCGAATCACTTCTGACGTCTTAATCCTCCGTAAAAAACAACAACCATGAAACACACCTTTAAGATGAAGTGGGTGCCTTTTACAAAATATTTCATTGGACTTATTCAGTATTATGTGCAAACAGAAACAAACTTTTTGTGCAATCATCTCTGTTTTGACAGACTGACATCATCATCATCATCATCAGAGGGCGAGGAATCTGAAAAGATGGAGTCTTGGTTCTACTCCTGCTGGATGGTTTTTGTCCTCTTCAAACACACATCAGCTGAGCCAGCTTCACCGCCACGCTACGCCATCCATCACACCAAAACCAGCTTTGAGCAGGCCCTGGAGGACTGCTCCCCCGGTGTCCTCACCACCCTCGCTACTAAGCAGGAGCTCGCTGACATCCTTGGGCTGGTCTCCAGGTCAGTTTCACCTCTGAATCAGAGTGAATTCACCTTCTGGGTTGGTCTGAGGAAGGTCAAGAACGAGTGTGTGGTTCCCACGCTGCCCCTGAGAGGATTCAAGTGGACGGAGGACGGCAGCGAGAAGTCGCAAGTGAACCGCTGGACTGAAGAGCCAACAGAAACCTGCACAACGGTTCGCTGCGCGGCGCTGAAGGGGGAGTTAGGTGGGTCGACGGTGACCAGGTGGGGTCTGATCCCTGTCACCTGTAAGAACAGTTACCAGTTCATCTGCAAGCTGAGAGACACACTGAGTCGAGGGAGTCTTAAACCACCTCAACCAATAACATCCAAACCAGAAGCAGCTACACCTCAACCTCAACCTGCTACACCAGAACCACATAAACCTGCTACACCAGAACCACATAAACCTGCTACACCAGAACCACATAAACCTGCTACACCAGAACCACATAAACCTGAACCTGCAACACAAAAACCAGAACCAGCTGCACCTGCACCTGAACTTCCTACCAGAGAACCAGAGGCAAACACAGAGCTGACCCCTAAAACCGGACCTGAACTGCAAAGGCCTGACCCTGATCGTGGTTCTGAACCAGCAGTGGAGTCAGACTCGTGTCAACACCCCGTCATCACTGGTTCCCGCTCCCTCAGTCTGGACCCTTACAACAGCAGCAGGATCCAGGTGGAGTGCTGGTCCGCCGTCCGGTTGGCGCTCCACTGCTCGGGACGTCCTGCTGTGTGGAGACTGCTGGACGACTCCCCCGCCAACTTCACCACAATCTGCCAGCCGTGTGAGGTCGGCTTCCAGAAAAACATTTACGGAACCTGTGTGGACGTCGATGAGTGTCGCAGTGGTGGAGCCTCCTGCAGGCACACCTGCCTGAACACTGAGGGCTCCTACAGGTGTGTCTGCTCCGACGAGGACGGGGAACACCACGACGAGGACTCGCCGGTGTGTAAGGACACGCCGATAAATGATGACAACAGCTGGCTGTCAGGTATCCTGATCCCGGTGCTGATTGCTGTGGCGGTGCTGGTGGTGCTGGTGGTGCTGGTGGCGGTGATTGTGAAGTGCTGCCTCGTGAGGCGGTCGAAGAAACGGGCAATGAAGAAGGCAGAGAAGATGGCAATGAAGAGCAAAGACGACAAGGATTCCTTTGAGACAGCGACTGAGAAGGCAGCGATATAAGAGGGCGGAGCTGTAACTGTGACGTCATCGCCGCCAATATTTACAGTTTGCTGTTGGATAAAAATATTGTGTCTATAAAAGTGAGCAGCTCAGTTTCCCTTTTCTGTCACAGCCCAGAACCCGACCTCTCCAAAAAATGTCATCAAAATCTGTGCGTAGCTTTTAGAGGAATCCTGCTTGTGCAATATCAGCTTCTTGTTTCAAGTCAGAATTCTGAGAATAAAGTCAGAATTCTGAAAAAAAAAGTAAATTCTGACTTTTCTCCAGACAGACTTTTTGAATTTTAAAAAAAAAGATTTCTGACTTAAAGTCAGGATTCTAAAAAAATGTTTTCATGTGTCCCTAATCCCCTTCTGTAGAAATTTACCTGGAGACAAGAGGAATTTTTTTTTTCAAATTATAAACTGTCCAACTATGAAAACAATTGACCAACTACTGCTGTCATCCATGAGACCAAGATGGTTCAGGTACTACAGGGGGTGTTTTGACTCGTCACATGGCCTCTTCACTCTGTCGGCTGTTTGGACATGAAGTTCCTTCACACCTGTGGATATTTTGAACTTGTATTGCAAAATAAGTGAGCTTTTTTTTTTTTTTAATAAATCAAAATTAATAATGACTAAAAAAATAAATTGCATTATTAAGTAGGACATTTAATGATCAGTATTTTAATGTAAATGTAATGAATAGTTTATTAAAGCATTATAATTTATAATGACTACTGAAACTGTCTGATTCTTCATCCTAAAAGTTCACAGTAAATGAAGAGGAACAATTTCAACTGTTCAGTGACAAGAGGAGTAAAACTGGTCAATCTGATATATGCTGTATTTCTGATTCTGTACATGAGCTTTAAAATTACTTTTAATCTGAAAATTTATTTTCTGTATTAAAGTAAGAAACCTTGATTATGTTGAAGTGTCCTGCTCAATAAAGATGATAGTTTTTTGAATAAATGTTGACAGTTTTTGTTTACCTGAGGAGGCTGAAATCCTTTGTATGTTTATTATGTATAATTTAGAGGCCAACCCCACATTAAAGCCCATATTATTCATATATTACTGTCATATTCAGCTGTCCAAATACTTTTGGAAATAGAGTATTTATTCCACTTAAATGGTCAGGTGTGTATGTACCACAATAGCCAAAAGTAAGTGGACACTTAAACATCACACACCAAAGATTACTTAATTTTAAGTCAGTCAGTTTGAGTCAATCGTTGCTCCAAATTATTGGTCAAATCTACCCAGTATTTATTTTGTGCTTCTCATACCAGCAAGTCTCTGCTCATATTTAAAACACACATTAAGACATCTATAAAACTGAGAATAACAAATGGTGTTAAATATGCATGAACACTTTTATTTTTTACACTTTTATTAACACAATTACCCTCATTCCAAAAAAGTCTGGATGCTGCAGGTAAAACATAAATAAATACATGATGCTATCATTTGCTAACTGTGATTCACACATGTCGCAATGTCCTTCATACAGTCACGTGTTTCACAAAAAGGTGGATAATTCCAAACAGTTTTTTTGCATTCCACAACTCTCCCAGTCTGTCTGTGTGCAGACACCATATGGCCACAAGGACATCTATTTTTGTGCCAAAAGCTTTTTTTAAACACATTATATTATTATATTATTACATTTTCATTGGTTTTCGTATTATTTGCCTTTGTTTTAATTTACTAATAGCTACAGACTAAAATTTATGACACAATTCAATCAATATAATGAATATGAATCAATGTGACTGAGAGACGTGTTCATCACCCAGCCTCTCTCTCTCTCTCTCTCTCTCTCTCTCTCTCTCTACCGGAGCGTATCTCCGGTTGAAGCGGATCGTTTGAGGAGAAGCAGCCGCAGCAGCAGCTGATATTGATCTGACGTTATTCCTCTTTTTCTGGATGAATCGCTCCATCATCTCTGTCATGCAACTGAACACCTCCTCCTCCTCCTCCTCCTCCTCCACCTCTCTCTCTTCTTCCTCTCCTCTCTCCGTTACTCTGAGCTCTCTGGAGGATGACGGCGGTTTCCTCCTGCTGAATGGATCCGGTAACGACTCCGCGTCCGGCGGCGAGGAGTCCTCCGCGGGGAGCGCGGCTCTCATCTCCTCCATCTACTCGGTGGTGTGTGTGGTCGGTTTGGGCGGGAACTCCATGGTCATCTACGTCATCTTCCGTTACGCTAAGATGAAGACGGCCACCAACCTGTACATCCTGAACCTGGCGGTGGCGGACGAGCTGCTGATGCTCAGCGTGCCGTTCGTTGTCACCGCCGCGCTGTTGCGCAGATGGCCGTTCGGCGCGGCGCTTTGCCGCCTCGTGCTCAGCGTGGACGCCATCAACATGTTCACCAGCATCTACTGCCTGACGGTTCTCAGTGTGGACCGCTACATCGCCGTGGTGCACCCGTTGCGGGCATCCCGGTACCGACGGCCCACTGTGGCCAAGTTAGTGAACGTGTGCGTGTGGATGTTCTCCCTCCTGGTAATCCTGCCCATCATCCTCTTCTCCTCTACAGCCCCCAACTCGGACGGCTCGGTGGCCTGTAACATGCAGATGCCGGAACCGGAGCAGCGCTGGATGGCGGTGTTCGCAGTCTACGCCTTCCTGATGGGATTCCTGTTCCCGGTTCTGGCCATCTGTCTGTGCTACGTGCTGATCCTGAGTCAGCTGCGGGTGGTGGCGCTGAGGGCCGGCTGGCAGCAGCGCAGGAAGTCTGAGAGGAAGATCACGGTGATGGTGACGGTGGTGGTGTCGGTGTTCGTGGTGTGCTGGATGCCCTTCCACGTGGTGCAGCTGGTGGGCGTTTTCCTGCAGCATCACGACCCCACGATCAGCCAGCTGGCCGTTGTCCTCGGTTACGCCAACAGCTGTGCCAACCCGGTGCTCTATGGGTTCTTGTCCGACAACTTCCGCCGCTCGTTTCAGAGGATCCTGTGCCTGCGGTGGATGGAGGCCCCCGAGGAGCCCCTGGACTACCTGGACTACTACAGCACGGCGCTGAAGAGCCGCAGACTCAGTGTGGAGGAGGACCAGCAGGAGAACTCCAGAGTGCAGGAACACACCCTGTCCCTGCCCTAACACCCGCTCCAGGGGTTTGAACCCTAAAGAACCAGACTGACAGATTTTCTACTAATGTCCTGCACTCGGTCAAATTTAATCTTCAATGTGATCCATAGAGTTTA
This sequence comes from Chaunax sp. Z400, assembly GCA_037577475.1. Taxonomy (NCBI): domain Eukaryota; kingdom Metazoa; phylum Chordata; class Actinopteri; order Lophiiformes; family Chaunacidae; genus Chaunax; species Chaunax sp. Z400. The sequence continues at coordinate 2,991,746 of CM075194.1, read as the reverse complement.
AACTGGTTTTGGAGTCAGGAGCCCCTTTTACACAGCCTGTCCCAGGCGGGGCTGTGTCGTTCTGTGATAACATAAGTGTTTAAACAGAGTTAGCCGGCAATGTGGTGGGATGGGAGGTGGGTGGAGGGTCATGTTTTGAGATATTATGTGTACAACCCACAACCAGGAGGTTAAAAAAGCAGACAGCGCGAGGTCCGGAGAATAAAGGAGAAGATCAACCACCATGTGTTCAGGAACAGGGGGATTTTATTTCCACATTGTTAAAAAGGGGCCTGGCACCGTTTTGCTTTGCGGGATGCCGGCATGCTTTCTAAAATCACACACTGGGGTGTTATTATGCTGTCAGGGGTTTGTAAATAATCAAAGGCCGCTTTGAGTCCTTATTGCACAGTTTCTGTGAAGAGTTGTTGACTTCCTGTCACGAACTGATTGAACTTGTGAATAATCAAGGCTGTCCGGCGTTCGGCCAATCAGAGAGGAGTATAATTTGCTTGCATTCTGGTTTTTATAACTGCAGGTGAAATACAAACACCTGAAGATGAGGAAGATGAAGAAGAAGAGCTGCTGCGGCTCAGTTAATCGTCCTGACATCAAATCTAAATGTGTCCCAGTGCAAACTGATTTAATGTGCGACAAGTCTGTGAACTTTACAAGCAACACAAGCAAAGTGATCAGAAGGCAAATGACGTCACTTTGCTGCCATAGGCTACTGCTGTGACGTCATGTGTGTTTATGGTGTTGAAGTTGGCGGATCTTTCCTGAACTTCGACTTGAATGACTTCTCCACTAAACTTTTCTGTGTTCTTTTTTTTTGTTTTGTTCAATTTTGAGTTTGATTCTCTGAGCGCGTCTTTCCCTAATCCCTCCTTTTCTTTTTCTCCCTAATCCCTCCTTTTCTTTTTCTCCCTAATCCCTCCTTTTCTTTTTTTCTCCTGAATTTTCCTCCATATGTTTCCTTGATCTCGTGACGTTTTTCATGAGAGTCAAGGAAACATGTTTATGTGATCAGAGTTTGTGTTTATGGGAACAGAGACCGGACAGTTTCTGACTGGACGGCTGCTTCGTTTCGGGTGAATGTAAAGAAACACGGTGACGAAGCCCGCGGACACCGAGCTGTCCGTCAAATGAAGTTTATTAACGATTTGTTGTTACTGTTCATGTTTACGATACACACGTCATGATCTCAGCTGTGGATTGAAACCGGAAGACATTTTTATAAAGGGGGAAAAAAATCAGTTTTTAAAAAGTTGTTTTTTTCCCTGTTTGACCTGTTTGTTCCCAGAATGCAACACTGTATTTACATTGATATATTCACATTTCTTTACAAACATAATTCCTTTCATAAAAAAGGCATAAAACTGATCCAGAATCAGACAGTAGACGGATTTAAATTGCTGAAAGCTTGATCAGGTTATACAACAGAATATGAAGCTGTGCTGTTTGTCGGTGAAATGCACCCTGGGAGTTGTAGGTGACTCCTCCTTTTCTTTTTTTCTTTTCTTTTTTTTTTACATCCACAGGTTTCTTGTAACTTTGACTTTTTATCAGAGTCAGATTTTTTCTATCTACCTGTAATTCTGATAAAGGAACCTGACATCCTGATGATGATGATGATGATGATGATGGTTTCTGTTCATGTGATGTGATGATGAAGTGCTCTGATCTATAATGTGAGGTGAGGATGACCTGAAATCGGTTGAGCGATCAATAATGTTGATGATAAAAGCTTTTCTCTGATCAAATGTGAGGATTTGTGTTCCATCTCATCACTGAGCTGACCTCAGTTCAGCCATTATGTTATCAGGGGAGAGTTTCCTGCAGGAAAAAATCTCTTCATCAGTTTGATCACATGACCTCTGCCTCTGCTACTGTTTGACTGTAATCAGATTACTTTGACAGAGCCTGTTAACTGACTCACACATGTGACAGGTTGACAAATTGAACTTACATTGTGCATCATGCAGAACACGTGACAGACGGTCTGACACCAGACATCTGGTCTGTTATTAGCTCCACCGGAAGCACTTTTATTTTGTAGTTCTTTGTTGTGGGTTAAATCGTCAAACTGTAGTTTCTGTGACCAGTGGACATCTCACCTTCAAAGTAAAAGTAGTGAGGGGCTTCATATAAACCTTTGGCCTTCAGAATAAAAGTGACAGGGGACTAACTAGTGCAGGTAATGTCACAGTGGTTATTTAAAACACAGATTAATCACACAGATTAATCTGACAATTTGTTAATTATTACTGTAGAATATATACAGGCCTATACACACACACACACACACACACACACACACAGCTGCTCCTGGGACCTTCTTCAGCAGGTGGAACCGGCTCAGGTGTTGTCAGGTGACCTGAAACGACCTGAAATGAGTCACGCTGATGCTCCAATAAACACATGACTTCTCAAGTTTCTTTCGTCATTATAAACCGACGAACGGCATCAGAGACGTCATCAACAGAAACAAGGTTTTTGATTGGTTCACCTGCTGTACAAAGAGTCACCGGTAAAATACAGGTGTAATGGCTCTGATCTGGTCCACACTGGGATCTGGACTCTTCACGTGACAAACCACTGCATGTTTAAATCAGTGATGAACCATCAGGACGTCGTGGTTCTGTTGGTTATAGTTCTATCTAGTGGCAGCAGAGGAAGCAGTGTGACGGCGTGATTACACTCTGGTGGATTCTGGGTAATGTAGTCTTCAGTTGGGAAGCTCCAAACCAGATTGTCACCAGTTTCAACACCACCGCTCCTGAATCTGAAAATATTTATCAAATGATCAGAGTTGATATGAACGTATTCAAGCAGATCTTAATTTCTGACCTTAATTGCAGATCTCAGTATAGTAGAAAGTGTCTGTCTCATGTCAACCAGGTTTAATTGAAAAGGAATGATTTATATGATTTATAATACCACCATATCAATTACAGTATGGGTAATTTACAGAATCTTCCAATGTTCATAAAAATGTTCATAAAAGTAGAAAAAATCCAGAATCTGTCTCTTAATTCAGGACTAATCCAAAATTTTATGGGTTCTTCTCGGCCAACATCATCCCAACAAGGTTCATGAAAATCTGTCAAGTAGTTTCTGTGCAATCCTGCTGAAAAACCAACAAACAAACCAACAAACAAACCAACAAACAAACCAATAAACAAACATGGTGATGAATATCACTGTGTAAGTGTTGTAATTAAAGGAACCAGCTGGTGGCAGCATCCACCTATGAACTGAAACAGACTCATCAGATGAACCCAGACTGTGCTGTTTGAATGAAGAACAACCTCAGAAAACAACACTTTAAACGACCTTTAAACTGCCTTTTTTGGACTGTGTAGTACACATCGAGGGGGACGGTAGCCTAAACATTGAAGTTTGAGGAGAGAGACATATACAGTAGGTGAGGAGGGAAACAGAAGGATGATGAGAAAGATACAGGTGAAAAGTGAGACAGACAGACAGACAGACAGGTGATCGGCAGAGGTCGGTGTGATGTCACAGGTTATGTGATCTGACCCTGATGCTCACATGAGACCCTTTAAAGAGGTTTGACCTTCAGGTAAACTCACCTGTTGTCTGCACTACTTCACTGTTTGTGTGTTTCTGTGTGTGTTTGATGAAACAGAGTTGAAGAGTTCAGGGATGAAACTACGCCACTAACATGACTGTAATAACAGGTTGTAACACACTCACTGATGGTAAAACATCCTGTTCTGCTCTGCTGTGATGACCCTGCAGTTACTCATGTTTAATATATACATACACAACCCTCCCATTAAAACAATAATGCACAAACAATCTATCTAATCAAATCTATTTATTCACTCCACATCACACCAGTCATACCAGTACATGAAATACACACAATAACCTCCACCAATAAGAGTTGGAGGACGTTATGTTATCTCCCATGTTTGTTTATTTATTTGTCTGATTGTCAGCAAAGTTGTCAATGGATTTTGATGAAATATGTGTAGAGTTGATACAATTTGATGTGGATCCAGGTACAGATTCTGGATTACTTTTTCAATTTTGTCAATATTGTAAGATAAGGCCCTTTTTAAAAAAAAAAACAACAACATTTTTGCAATATCATTAAAATAATAGGCCAGTAAATAAAAAATAAAAAAAGGAGCATGGACATGATTTTCCGACACTCTGCACAACTGGGTCCAGATCCAGATCATAATCCAGATCTGGGAGATTAAGGGCATTTTCACACCTGAGAGTCCGAACCAAACGAGGTAGGTGTGAAAAAGCACCGTAATCTGGAGTAGGGAATATGTACTGGGTCACATTATGGTATAACAGAGAGGGGTAGAGACATCACACTGCCACCTATAGGTAGCTGACATAATGCAGATTCAGAGTCATTGAATGATTTCATCTGTAAAAGGTAAAAAGTTCTATCTAGATGAAAAAAAGATAAGGATCTGCCATTAAGGCAAATCATCATAGGCAACTCATAAACTACAGATGTCGAGCACGATGTTAGGATCCAAATGTTAGGCCTCAGTTCACATTGCAAAGGAATTAGATGGTATTACTTAATTTGCCTGGAGGCAAACCTGAGTAAAGCAATATCATGATGGTGACATCACCATAGTGTGTTCTATGCCCTGGGTGCAGTGATCAACCACTTGATGGTCTTCTAATGTTGCACTCATGAGCACACAGTTCTTCTCTTAGAGGCACGAATGTTGATGGAAATTGCCAAAAGGCCTTTTGCATCCTTGCATGTAACCGCTTATCCTGTGTAGGGTCGCGGGGGGGCTCGGAGCCTATCCCAGCTCACATGGACGAGTCGCCAGTTCATCACAGGGCCACATAGAAAGACAAACAACCGTTCACATTCACGTCTACGGTCAGTTTAGAGTCACCAATTCACTTCTACCGCATGTTTCTGGTGGTGGGAGGAAGAAGTTCAGGTCCACATTCAGGTCCAGATCCAGGAACAAGTTCAAGTTCACATAAAGGTTCGGGGCCGATTACACGACAACGGTTCTACCATAAAACAGTCAACTTTTGTTGCTTTATGGCCGTTTTGGGGGCCTGAAAATGCAAACTTTTGAAAACTGGTTCCAGGGTTTAATCTTTTGTAAACACCACCGTTGTTGTCGCCGTGTATACCGGCAAACACAACTCCTGTGTAAACAATGACGACACAGCCCCACGCATGGCTGTACGGTTCATGCCTAATGCGTACAGCGGACAGAACTACAACAAAACAATTTTGAAAAGTGACTCCGCCAACTACTGGCCTGGGATGCATACTACACTGTTTTCAACTGCTGTGCAGATCCGTGTGCACATAGATCGTTTCCAAATCCTTGTCGTATGAACACAGAACTTTTTTTTAATGCAAATGAAAAACTTCTCAGTTTGTAGCAAAACCGTTGTGGTGAAAACAGGGTTTAGTGTCTGTTTGCTGTCAGTGTCAGGTCCTCCTAAGTTAGCCTCATACTGTCTGCTGGAGTCTGTCAGTCTGTGTGAGGAGGTCATGGACAGGTGACAGGTGAGTCATTCTCTGCAGTAAGAGCATAATTATTACTGAGGAGCTTTTAGTGTGACGGCCGCAGGATTTACTGTCTGTGTGTCACACAGAAACCCTGATCATCACAGTGATGTCAGTACAGAACTCTGATGACTTCCAGGTTTCCTGTTTTCAGTCTCGTTAAACCGAAACACACAAACATGAACATAAATTACAGTCAGGCTCACCGTGTTTCCTTCCGGCCCTATGGAGGGAAAACAGGTGAAGGCTTTGGACCAGGAACTAGCCAAACTGGGCCTAATTCACCGTCCCGACTTGATCTAGAATTCTGCTCTGAAGCTCATTGTCCAGGTTTTACTGTTCTGAAATATGTACCAAGGCTCCTTAAGCCCATGAATTCTACTGTGAAGGTCTTACAGCTGGTCTAACTGGCCCCTAACTCCACACCCCAGGTCCAATTGGTTCTGAAATTTGCAGCAAGCCTCTTAGCCTCAGGTCTGGCTCTTCCAGAACTTTCCATCGGAACTCTTATCCCTGGTCCAAAAAATCCATGACACAAGGATTGATCAGGACCCAAAGACCAGTTAGGATGTGACTTGTCTAGAACTTTGCAGCGAGGGTAATGTGGTCTTTTCCCCAGGTCCAAAAGATCAACAACAGCACAACCTGACAACAAGTCCAGGTCTAAGTGGTTTTTGCAGTGGGGCTATTTGCCTGGATCCAAAAAGTCTTGATCTTTCTGGTCCAATATTCGGCTGTAGAACTTGTTTTTGATCCATGTGATCCAGACTCCTTTAGAGACTGTCAGCTGTTTAAGGATCTGCATTGAAATCTGGAGGTTTGATTGGCTGTTAGCTATTTAGCAACTCTAATAATAAGTCATCCATCCATATTGAAGAAACAGCTTATCCTTTGTTGGGTAAAGTGGGATTGGAGCCTATCCCAGCTGACATTGGGCAAGAGTTGGGGTACAGCCTGGACAAGTCGCCAGTTCATCACAGGGATGACACGATGATTTTTTTGGACTGGGAGGACGCCGAAGCACCTGGAGGAGACCCAAACAGACACAAGGAGAACATGCACTCCACAAAGAAAGGCCCCAGGTCTGCATTTAAAGCCAAACACCATACAGAATATTACCTTTCTCTATCGTTCAGTTGAATCCAACACCACAAACTCAAGTATCCAAAGCGAGCAGGGTCGACAAAGATTAAATATCAGTGTACCTAAAATAAAGTACACACCCTGTTTTATGTACATTTATAGTGATATCTGTTTATTACTGTCTCTGTTGTGTCTAAAGGATTTTCTTACTTGGAAAAATCCGGATAAATAAAGTTGTTGTTCTCCTCTGTCCCTCTCCTCCTCTCCTTTCAGTATTTTGGTGTAAGTATCCTTTAATCCAGTGGATCATCCAGTTAATCCAGTGTGATAATGGCGAGCAGTGATCACTTGTTCTGCTCTGTTAATCGTTCATTAACAGCTTAAAACATCCAGAATGGAACCAGTCAACCAGAATAAAAAGAAAAAAAGAAAGAAAGAAAAAAACAGGGAACTGATCAGAATCTGACCTGTGATCAGTGGAAATGTATCACTATGTTTAAAAAGCTGCCTTATTGAAACTCTATTAATCAATATTTCAATATCACAATGATTCTGTTTACATTTAATATAATTAATTATTGCTTCATGATTTCTGTGATGATGCAATTAAATAAATTTTAATTTCCTGGTAAAATAAATATTTCTAAAATCCTCAATGTTCTCATTCATATCTATCAAACTGAGTCCCTTTAAAGTTAATTAATTAACCCAATGTTGATCACATAATTAAGGTTTTAAAGGTGATACTTAGTAGATACATTCATTTGATTATAACATATTAAGGAATTTCAATGGATTACCCTAAAATTTACCCGTTTGAATTTGAATCATGGGTCAATTCTTTCCAGCTTGAGCTTCAACACTGTTCATTGATGAAAACCATCAAATGTGGTTGTTGTGTGTTGTTTTTTGGTCAAACTGGTGTTTCACAGGTTAAGAATTGCATTGAACCCATTAATAATGTCATTTAATTGTTTTGAGAAGAAAATGAATGTGTTACTTTAATATAATGAATAATTTTTATGCACGTGAAAAATACTAAAACTCACTGAAAGCTTGAGGGACTTCCAACCATAGTTTGCTCTGTTGAGTAAATCTCAAGAAAACTGTCAAAGTGGATTCAAAGATTAGATACAGCCTATTTTAATAAGGCTAGGGTAACCCTCTATAATATATATCAATGAAATATATGACTGTGTTGTGATGGATTATCTACTTTATCCCTTTCAAAGCCCCTTAAAATGACCAAACAACATGAATCTGGGAATAATTTCAGGTACTTAAAAGAATTTAGTATTTTTTAGTGTTTCATTCCATTAATAATAATAATAATAATAATAATAATATTTATTAACATAGCGCCTTTAAAAACAACAGCCGGTCACAGGGGAAGGTATATCTGTGTGTCGTCAGCGTAGCAGTGAAAGAACACGTTGTGACACTGAATGACCGGACTGAGTGGAAGCATATAAATGGAGAATAAAATTGGGCCTATGAGTGAACCTTGTGGTACACCACAGGTAATGCTGGTGGTAGAAGAAGAGTAATTACCTATGGTGACTGAAAACGTTCTAATTAATGATCAACCAAGTGCAGTGCCCTTCATACCAACCAAGGTTTCAAGTCTATTAAAATAGGAGAATTAAAATGAAACTCTCCCCCCCCCCGTCGTGTGCTGTCATACTGATTAGGCTGTTCTATTCAAACTGATGACTTACATCATTACTGAGTAAATAAACTGAATTTGACAGGATTCAGTTTCATATTCCAGACCAGAGTTTGTTTAGTAAGATGACCTTGAGTGAAGAATTTATTTCAATATGACGGGTTTTTACTTGAAAGGGCCTCAACCTCATCTTTAAACCATCAGATAAAACCATATAGTAATATTACTGTATCACTCATGAATATATCCATTAATTATCTCTAATTCAGCCCATTAATAAAGGAGGTCATGTCCGTTTGTTTTCCATGAAACTTGCTGGGAGGATGGGTCTTAGGTCAGAACCGACTCCGTTAAATTTGGTTTCAGTTATGTGACATTCTCTTTAATTTCTCAGAGAATAATATATGGATCTTATTTAAAAAAAAAAAAAACAGGCATATTTAGAGAGCTGGTATCTATGAGTGTCTGATTTAATAAAATATGTAAAAATGCAAATATGTGTGCATCCAAATAAAAATCTGGGTCCACGAGATTTAAATATGTTTCCATAGAGTGTCTGTCCTGTAAATTATGGTTACAGGGTTGTGAGTTTGATTCTGGATAGGGCTTGATTGAATTAAAAGGGACTGTTGGGCCTATGGAGGTTTGGAGGTATTCATGCTGAGGGCTATTCTAAGACACATTTAGTTAAATACCTTCAAATGGACCACATTGCATGAAGGCACTCCGGTTTGTTTAAGACATTCTTGTTTCTTGGTGTTTTTCTCTCTACAACCAGTTGATTATCTGCTGAACACACCTTCATGACGTCATCCTGCTTCAATTGATCGGTTTTAAAAGGAGCGTATGAAGGAGCGTATGAGACCTGGAGGGTTGGTCCTGAAGGAGGAGGAGGAGGAGGATCACGTCAGTCGCAGGTCATCATCACCTCCTCCTCATTAACACTCTGCCTCGCTCAGCTCCTCCTGACCCGGCTCGACTCGGCTCGAAAGGCTTTCTCCTGGACCAGGACTCACACAGGCAACACAGACCGGGGACAGGACCAGGAGAACAGGACCGGGACCTGCATTCCGGCTGCGGGTTCTCGTCATGCTGGGCACGGTGAAGATGGAAGGACACGAAGCTCCGGACTGGAGCGGATACTACAGCGAGGAGGTCGGTCACACTCTGCCCGCTTTACCGTCAGTGTTAAGGTTTAAGATCCGGGTCACAACCGTCCGGATCAGGTCCTGATAAATCCACGTTTGAAAAGAAAATTCTGTGAAGTTTTCTCGTCAAACTAAAAAAGTTGAGTTTGTGAGCGGAGACGCGTCTGTAGCTTTATTGTAAATTACAGAGTTCAAGTTGTAAAGTTTATTTATGTGTAGCTCCGTGAATGTCAGACAAGAAAAACTTTATTCTGAAAGTCAGCACGTTTTCCAAACAACAAACTGAAAATAAAATGTATTTAAATTGTTATTTACATCAAATGCAGGAGAGAAATACGAACGAAATGAAATGAAATCACGAATAAAACATAAATAAACTGAGTTTATGGAGCCGCTTTTGTTCAAAGCTTCATAATAAACTTTTTTATCTGATAAATTATAAAATAACAATTTTACAATCGGCTGAACGTTTTAATATTTAATATTTCGATCATTTCTCTGGGCTATAATCTGACTTTATGGAGCATAAATTCGGCCCAAAATGGATAAATTAAATATTTAAGTTTAGTGTTAAGTCTTCTAGCCTAATATATATATATATATATATATATATATATTTTATTATTAATATCCTAGTTTTGTTGTATTAATCTCTGTGTGGAATTTAAATCCGAGCAAAAGAAAAGAGAAGAAAAAATTAAGAGAGCCTGTGGAGATCAACAGCTATATTAATAATATTAAACTGACAGATAGCAAACATTTGAACAGATTCACGTCACATTAAACATTTAGTTCAGACTGACACATAAACACAGTGAGAACCTCCATCGAGGTCAAAGCTGAAGATGATTTCATATCAAACCGAGAGCGACACAAATATCTATAAAATAAAGATATTAAATAAAATGAATAATAAATAACACGGCTCTTATACTGAAGCCTCAACAAGAACCATAATTCTAATTTATTCTGACACCTATGATGTTTACCTGATTGTTTCAGTCACTGATGTTATTGATTAAAAGTTTTTATGTTCCTGCGCTAAAACAGTTTGTATAAAAACATTATCGACAAAACATCATCTGATGATCAGAAAGTTACGACCTGAAATAATCTCTATTATCGGATTATTTGACAAAGCAGCAGCAGTAAACTCTGTGTTAAATTCTAATCAGGTTATATTAATGTATAAAATATTTACTGTTTATAATGTTGCTTTAGTTCAACCGAATCCGCTAAAATCAGAAAATATCTTAGTAATATTTAGTAATTTAGGAAAATAAAATGTGACGTAAAATCAATTCGTGTTAAAAGAATTATCTTTATGAGACATTTTTATTTCAACACGATATGATTTATATATATTGATAGATTTTATAGTGTTTATTGTATAATTAGGCTATAATTTAGGTCCGTCTGCGGAGAACAGGTCGCGCCGTAAATTAAAACCGTGAAAGGCTGAAAATATGATCCGCAATTGTAGATATTAAAATTTAATTGAATATTTAAGGAACTGTATAATTATTCTAAACACAATAAAGAATGTGTTTATCACAGATTATTTTTTTAACAGTGAGTCAAAAACATTGGAATATAAAATCACAGAAATCATTAGTGAATAAAAGAAAAGACAGACAGGTAGAAAATCACCTGTGTGTCTGTCTGTGTCTCACATTCATTAACCTGTGATCTGATCTGAGATCATCATCAAATATCAAACGCGAGACTGTTTGTTCAGTGTGGTGAACTATCAGACTGAACGTGTATAAGACTGGTCTCAGATCAGCTGAGAAACTCATTTAAGATGATCTAAATAAAAAAGGGAAAATAGTTTCTGATTGAAAGAGTTTGGTGTGAAAAGATGAAAACATGAAAATGTGACGATAAAGTGACTCTAAAGTCAGGAGGTGATGAACTGACATTTATTTCAGGCCTCTGCACAATAAAATAAAACGTGTTAATTACCTGTTCAAAATGAATTAGTTCTGTTTTCATCCTTTAAAATGAATTTAGAATCAATTAAATCTGTTGTTAGAAGTTGGAATTTAAAGGAATCATTTCTTGGATTTCAGTTTATTAATATCATGGCTTCAATTTAAGTTTATTTAAAGCCGGTTAAAAATCTCCTGAAACAGCAATAAAACCATCAAATATGAATTTATATCTGATAAATGATTTTTTTTAATAAAAAAAAGAATTCTTTCAAATTACTGGACATATTAATGGATCTTTTTATATTGATAATTAAGGATTAATTAAAAGTATATTCAGTGACTTAGTTTTAGTAATTATTTATCAACGAATACAAACAAGTTAAATGTCATATTTTCATGCTGAACGTAACCTTATTGATCCGTGTGAATCAATCAGTTTAATATCACCACAGTCTGTTATAGATTATTGATCCACAGTCACAAAGGAAAGATTGAAGGTTTGAATTCTTCATCAGATTTTGTACAATGAAAAATCTGATCTGATCAATCAACCAGATATGATATACAAAGAAATCAATCAATACATTTTGGATGTATCAGTTTGATCAGTCACTGTCGGCTCCGTTAGTCCAGATCAGAATGGACCAGATCAGAAACCAGTTTTAATGGTTTAATGGTTTTTCAGAACTTTCAGCATCTGAAAATAAAACGACAAGAATTTAGAGTTTTTCCCCTGAACATTTTCACCAGTTTCTGTACTGGTCTGAGTGGACTTCGACTGGTTTTAATATCTTTTGAGTGATGTACAACAGGTAAATTTCCATCTGGTTCTACTCTAACTGGTTCTGACCTGCTCTAACTAGTGATGCATAAATATGTTACTGGTTCAGGTCTAACTGGTTTTGGTCTTACAGACTTGCTCTGACTCTCTCTAATCTATTGGTATAGATAGATATTGGTCTAACTGGGTATGCCCTGTCTTTAATCTGGACTAACTGTGTTTGGTCTGGTCTAAAATCTGTTCCCACTGGTTTTAGTGGTATCATTTAGATTCCTTCAGAACCAGTACAAGTATACCAGTATCCAGTATCTTCCTCTATTTTTATTGGTTCTGTTCTGCTCTAACTGGTCTGATCTGTCTCTGATTCTAAACTGGTTCTAATCAGTTCCATCCCAATATCCCAACAGTCAAAAACAGTTTTGATTTTGTTCTGTTATGGTTGACCTGCTTCTGGTTCTGGTTCTGGTCTCTCTACGGGTCTACTCTATGATGGCAGGCATTGGGATGGGTTCTAGAGTAGCTGGTTCTGGCCTTACTGGTCTAACAGTTTCTGGTCTACCTGCTGATATACTCTCAAATGGTTGGGGTTGACTAAACTTGTTCTGGTTTTGGTTCAACTTGTTGTTGTCGAAATGGTTCTGGTCTGGTGTTACTGGTTCTGGTCTAACAATCTCTGGTCTCTCTGCAGATGTACTCTCCAATGGCTGGCAGTGGGATGGGTTCTGGTCTTGGCTCCATGTCGGGATACATGTCCAGCAGTGGGACCACATCGGGCTCCTTCAACATGTCATACGGTGGGACTGGTCTGAGCCCTGCCCAGGTCGGGGGGATGGGTGGCTCTACTCCAGCAGCCATGTCTGGGCTTGGTGGGGGCGTGGCCTCAATGGGCGGGGCTTTGAGCCCATCCAGTATGAGCTCAGTGTCGGCCCAGCAGGCCTCGATGGGTCTGAACCCATATGGGGGCATGAGTCCCACCATGAGCCCCAGCATGGCATACGGCGGTGGGGGGCTGAATCGTGGACGCGAGACCAAGGCGTTCAGACGGAGTTACCCACACGCCAAACCCCCCTACTCCTACATCTCACTCATCACCATGGCGATACAGCAGGCACCCAGCAAGATGCTGACTCTGAGCGAGATCTACCAATGGATCATGGACCTGTTCCCGTACTACCGGCAGAACCAGCAGCGCTGGCAGAACTCCATCCGGCACTCGCTATCCTTCAACGACTGCTTCATCAAGGTGTCGCGTTCGCCAGACAAACCAGGGAAAGGCTCGTACTGGACCCTGCACCCGGACTCTGGGAACATGTTTGAAAATGGCTGCTACCTGCGCCGCCAGAAGAGGTTCAAGTGCGAGAAGAAGATGTCGCCGAAGTCTGACGGCAGGAAGGAGCAGGGGGGAGGAGCGTCTCCTTCCGGGGACTCCATAAAGCCTCCCGGACTCCTGGACTCCTCCTCCCTGCCCTCCTCCAGCCAGGCAACTTCGCCTCCAGGTCTGGACCTACGGGGAGGCGTTGGCGGAGCGTCAGACCTGAAGGTGTCTGGTTCCCAGCTCTTGTCCTCCCTGTCATTACCCCCCCACTCCATGGCACATGAGTCCCAGCTGCACCTCAAAGGAGACCCACATTACTCCTTCAACCACCCGTTCTCCATCAATAATTTAATGTCTTCTTCAGAGCAGCAGCACAAACTGGACCTGAAGGCCTACGAGGCACTGCAGTATTCCTCCTACGGTGCTGGGGGGGCGTCCGGCCTCGGAGGGAGGACCATGGACTCTCTAGAGGCCTCCTACTACCAGGGAGTGTACCCCAGACCACTTCTGAACACTTCGTAGTACCCACTTCCTGTTGGGACTCGTACTCTTTGCATGCAGCCGTCCTGGACTTCCTGTCTGACTGTGAAACCGCTGATTGGGATCGACTGAACTGAACTCCTGCACTGTGACCAAACCAGGACACAAAGAGACACGTAAACACTCAGCTGTTAAAACTGATCCCAGGTCTGTGTTCTCCTTTTACACACAGAATCATTTACAACTAAGTTCATGTTTTAAAGGTGTGAAGGTCCTGAAAGGTTTCAGGCTGAAACTCCAGCAAACTCAGGATCAGACCAGGATCTTCAGTCAGACCAGAGTCCAGGAGCCACGCCCATGTTGGAAGGTTCTTAATTTACATCCAGGTCCAGCACACGCTCTTCTACACTGAAAATTGTTCTGTTCTTGCCAAGAATTCAAATCTTAGATCTGGAAACATGAGATTAATCATCTTGTTTTAAAAGTTATTTACTTGTATTTTTTTTTATCTTTGCCAACTTATTTCTATTTCTAATATTTCACGACAAGAAAAATTATCTTTCTGCGAGGATAAAGAAAATTTCACTGAAGGCATTTTCTCCTCAAATTCACTATTTATTTGTTTTATTTTAGCTGATCTTTTTTTACAGTGCAGGATGAGCGAAATGAGAAAATGAAATTCAATCCTAGTTCTATCTTTAATAACTCATAATTTTATAACTATTCTACAGTATATGTTTTTTTATTTTATTTTATTATAATTTTTATTTTTTGATATTCATAATTTGTCTCAGGATCTCCAGTAAAACTTGTCAGAATAGTTTGGCTGTTCTGCGTCGCGTTAAGAGACGTCCACTCGGTCTGATGCTCTTACACTACATGAAATACATGAAATAAACAGTGAATATGAGGATAAGTACTTAGTGCTGGTGAAATGATCTGTCCATGCAGTGAGATAATTTTACTAGTCAAGAAATTAATTAAAAATAAATAAAATAAACTTAATTAAAAATCTTCGTTAATAAAAAACTAGTAAATACCGTAACTTTAAAAACAAGATAATTATCTCATGTTTCCAGATCTAAGATTTTAAATCTTGATAAGTACAGAACAATTTGAAGTGTGCAGGAAGTTTTTTTTCAAATTAAAAGCATCTGGATTTAAAAGATGAAAAGCTGAAACATCCAATATGGACGTCGCTCCTGAGACAACCAGCTGCACAGGAACAGGTTTCTAGTTGTTGTTGAAATGTTGATGTTTTGTTGTAGGAGTGAGAAACCATTAAAACTCAAAGGACCTTTAGGTGATCTAAAAGCTAAAGGTTCTAACAGAGTTTCCTCCTGTGCAGATCTTTGTTTTTGCCTTTTGTCAGGCCTCTAAAAATGATTCACAGACCTGCAGGAAGGGACACGATCTGCTGTCCAACAGAGGAATCAGTGTCAAGCCCACAGAAAATGTTCTGAAGTTTGAAGTTCATGACTCGCTTAGTGTGTCATCAACATCAAATATTACAGGCTGCGAACCAAACTCCAACTACCATCATGCATTACACGCTTAGGATACATTAAATTGTCTCCCTGTGTTTTACTTCTACCCTCTCAGACCTGCCAACATTTCCTGGATCCTTTATGTTTGTTCAGGTCGAGTTGTGAAAGAATATTCGAGGTTGAGTTCACTTTGAAGATTTTATCTATTTTATTTGAACCTTTCTGACTTCATGACATTTTAAAATAATATCCAATCAAATTGTTTAGCTTATATTTGATTTTTTTAGAGGACAAACTGTGCAAAATCTTGTAAAAACTGAGCTGAAATGAGAGAAAACGTGTTGATTTTCATGTTTCCAGTCTTTATCTTAGGACCCCTCAGAGGGCCCAGAGCCACAGATTTGGAACCACTGATGTAAAGTCTAAATGAGCTTGAATTGAACATTTCAGGAGTTTCTAACTTTTATCCTGTTTGAGTTTCAGTCTGTGAAGATTTAAAGGTGAAAAGTCACTCGGTGATGATGCTGTTGTGGTTGCCATGGCGACAGATAGATGTTTATAATTCCAGTATTTTTTTTTTTGATCAGAAATATGAGGAGGGTTTATTTCTCCCACGACCTCGTCTGCCTCTCCGCTGACCTCCTGAGGGGTCGCGACCCTCACAGTGAGAAACCCCCACAGACATCAGAAGGCGTTTTATTTAAAGGGTCACTTCACACTAATGATGCACACACACATGTTCGCACCCCCGATAAACGTTTTGATCACTTTCTCACTGTTTGGTGTTTTCACTGCTAAAAGGAATCAAATCTATTGATCTGAACTATTTATTGATTATTGATTCTCAGGAATGTTTCTCTGACGATTCTTTTAATGTTGGTGCTGAAATTATTTTGTCACTTTGAGATAAATTCACTATTTTGTCTTTAAAATTCTTTTTGCATTTAGGAAAATCAACAATTGAAAAAATAACCAAATTTTTACTGAAATGATGATAATTTCAGGTGAATCATGATGATGATCAATCACTGATCAGTTTTAGTCTGTAATTGATTCTGTATTGATGGATCAGGTCCACATGTGGCTCCTCAGTCTGATTTTGCTGTGTTCCATCAGATGATGAGAAGGAAACAGTTCTTCATGTGAAAAGGAAAAAGATGACATATTTGTTCATAAAACACATGATTACATTAAAAAACTATGACATTAATTGACATTATTTTTCTGTTTTATTCTGTTTTTACTTCTGGACAGTTTTTGTGTTTTTTTTCTGAGGAGGAAACTGTTTGTTTGAAGAGACTCAGATTAATGTGTGAGAAAAACAATCATTTCAAAGTGAGTTTCTTTCTAAACTGGATACTTAACAGTTTATAAAGGTTGACGTAATTTAAATCCAGTGATTTCTGAGGTGTTGATGTTTAGTTTGCTCTGAATGTGAACATTTTAAGAATTTGTCTGAACCTGTGTAACTGGTCCTGGGCTGTATTTTCATTGCGTTAGACTCCAGAACCAGTAACACAAAGACCAGACCGGTAAAACTGCACCTCTGGTTCTGTTCTGCTTTAACTGGTCTGATCCGGTTATAATCAGTTCCATCTCACCATCGTTGATTTTGTTGTGGTTGACCTGCTCATGATTTGGTCTAACAGGTTCTGGTTCTGGTCTTCTCTTGTTAAATCTGAGTCACATTCACATTAAAAGTCAGCCTTTCATTAATCTGTAATTATTTCTTTATTTGTTTCCTCCTAAAAACTGATATCTGATTGTAAGAATATTATTGTTTACTTCAAACAATCTGAGCTCCTCCACAATCTGTTGAAATCCTCCTGTTGAGAATCCCTGATGTAGAAAGATCAAATAATTATTACCTTCCTTAATTATTAATACATCAATTTATCTTTATTCAGAACTGAAAAAAATTGGTCCAAGGTGACGTCTTGTTGAAGTTTTCCTTGCAGACGATACTCAGGGCTGAAAAGGTCGAGGAACCTTTCATTTGTTTAAACTAATGGAACATTTTCCAAGCACTGAAGCTCAAAACTGTCACTTAAACAACTTTATTGATCATATTCACCAGTATTCCTCATTTATCTATGATCAGTTGATCAGAATCTGCTGTTAATGATTTAAAAGTATGAATAAGTTAATGAAGAAAAACAGTTTAGTGACATCATTGAATTTTGTTGAGGACATAAAGGATCTTTGTTTGATCCCTCTCACTCTGTGTGTAAAAGGAGAAACCACTTCCTGTCTGTTGATGCGTCTCATGATGACATCATCTCTGTGTATGTAACCCTCCATCACTGATTATTGATTATTATTACAGTGTGCATGAATGAAGTGGAAGGTCGTCGTCTTCTTCTTCTCTTTTCTGGAAAAAAATGTTTTATTGAACACTGACCACCTCCTCTTCCTCTTCATCATCCTCCACCAGGTATTTAGGAAGGGAGGAAGAAAGTAAGGATATGAGGAAGGATGGAGGAATGAAAAATCCCCCTCTCTCGTCGTGTGTTTCTCGTGCATGTTCTTCTTCATGTTCTTAACTTATTGTGTCATTTTCAAATAAAACAAGGAAACTCTTTTTGATTTGGTGTTAATTTCTTGTTATTGATCATGATTGGAAGATAGAAATGTTCTTTCTGTACATTTGTTCAGTTTATATTTTATCATTTAAATGATATTCATTCCCGATTAGTCACTCAAATTATATGTTTGATGGTTTCATATCGCTATTAGAACAGTTATGAAACATTAATAAGAAGAACTTTGAAAAAAAATGGTAAACATGCCGAGTAAAAAACATGCATCTCCAAATCATCAACAGAAAATCAGTTTCCGGTTTTGGTGACAATGTTCTTTTTTCATTTAGAGGTTTTATTTACCTAAAGAAGCTGAATAAAACACGTTTCTCATCAGTTTTTCACCACATTTATTTGGAGACACACTTTTCAGTGGAATCACACATGGTGATAGGATTATTTATTTCAGCCTTTTTTTTTTATTTTTATGTTTCCACTATTTGTGTGAACAAACCTGGCAACCCAAACCTTCTCCTAACAAAATTGAAATAATTTGAATGAAACATGAAACTGAAAAGAATTTTTATTAGAAATAAATTAACTCAAAATGAACATTATGATTATCTTTTATTCTCTGTGTTGCCTTTAGGTCCATCTAAAATATTGGACTTAAACCAAAAAGCTTCGGCCTGTATTTGGTGCTCTTGACTCTGGTTCCTGTGAGATCAGGTCTGATCTAGACGTCCCGTCTCTGATCTGAGATCAGCGTTTATCTGGTGACAAATAATTCGTCTTTGTGTGCAGGATGAAGTAACTTTACTTGTTCGTTACTGTATTAATTATCTTATTACCGACTGTTGACTTAGTAACTAGCAGATTTGGTCAAAATACAGGCTCAAGTAAAAAAAAAGTAAAACATTTAAAATCCTGTATGTGTTTTTCTTCTGGCGCCTCAAACCTCGCAGGTCACGTGTCGTTGATTGTCGCGTTAGTGACGATCTTCTCCGGAGGGTCTGATGGATGATGTTCCAGCTCCTCTGGTTCATAAAAACATTTGAATCGTGTGAAAACATTTTCATGTGAGAACCTGAAGTAATCACAGAGGTCAAAGTCTGATTGGTCAGATTGATCTATGATCTGGGTTAATGATTAAAATATCAGGTGTTCATGATGTGAATATTTCTCATGAAATCAATAAAAGAAAAAAAATATTTGTCTATTTAATTAAATTATAGCCAAACGTTTCGCTTCGAAAGAAAACATATTTGGGTCATGATTTTGTTGTTATTTGTTGATCATTTTGCTGTTGGTTTGTTCATCGTTTTATTCTCTCATAGTTTCCACGTTGTTCTTTTTTTGTTCTGTCATTTTCATTTGTTTTATTTTTTGCTTTTGTCTAGTTTATGTTCATTTTCCTGTGATTCTCTTTCTTGTTTCCTCTTCAGTATTCTTCTTCTCCTCCTCGCCCTGGTTTTTCTCCTCTTACCTCGGACTCGGGTTCGGCCGGCAGCGCTCGGCTCTGTCTCGGCTCTCCCTCCTCTGACAGGCTGGTGAATAAGCCGAACACGATGAACCTCCTGCGGCGTCAAAGCGCCTCAAAGCGCCGCCGCTGTCGCCGGATTTCGTGTCTCTTTGTGGGCTGTAACCTCCGCCGCCGCTCCGTGAACCTGAACACATCCCGACGGATTTCACTTTGATCTGAAGCTTTTTAACACATTTTGGCCGCAGAGCCGCAAATGTCTCTAATTATTCTCCAATTATCCGCTAATTATACGCCAACATGATCCCAGAGACGGCGACACGACGAGACACGGAGCCGAGAGGACCGGCTGCTTATTTAAACGCTTTTATTATAATTATACTTGAATCTGTAATATTACTACTAAATGTTTTTATAATTATTCAAACATAAAAATCTAAAGATTCAAAATAAAAATTTTTTTTAAAGTATACCCTAGTTTTGTTTAATTTTGAAGGCTCAACAACAACAAGCTGTTCCATAAAAACAAAACATAGTTTATATATATTGGTTGTTATATTTCTAGGTTACACAAAGAATGTTTCATGATGCTTCAGTTTGTTCTGTTTTCTGCTGCATATTTTTGGTCGAAAATATAAAAGAGGTTAATAAAAAAACAAACAAACAAAAAACAAATGAAGCCACGTGACATTTGAATTTAATCATTTTTCTGACTTTATTTTGTTTTCATGAGATTTTAATTTGTTGGAGATACAGCCAATACATTTATGGGTAATTAATAAAGCAAAGATTAATCAAACTATGAAATAAGTATTTTATAATAACCATAATAATAATAAACATAAAATATAATAACTATACATGTATACATATGTAATTATTGTATGTAATAATAATATATAATAATAATTATTATATCATAAAAATAATTGACTACTAATTTTCGTCCTGAAACGTGACTCCTGTTTGTGAATCAGGCATTTTATTTTTTCTCTTGTGATAAAATTATTAGATGATGAAACTGAATATTCAAACCACAACAAGGAGTTTTTATTTCAATGTGATGCGTTCACTGACATTTGACAGCAATAAATAATGTGCTGCTGACTGTGTAATATGTGTGAAATGTGTCACATGACATTTGATTTGTCTGTGGATCAGCTGCTTATTGCCGTTTTACTGACGGTGACCTTCATGATTTAACCAAACGCAGAGGCTTTTATTGTGGAGGATTCACACAGCTGTCGGGCCTTTTATGACTGTATAAAAATAAAAATAAAAACTAACAGATTTAAATTCAGTCGGAAGACTAAAAATAGCTTCAGCTTCTTTCAGATTTTAATACTTGAGCAACACAATTTTGATGGAAAATTTCACATAAAATTTTAGCCTGTAATTAAATATTTGTTACACACACACATACACAAATACACACATTCTCACCTGTTCACTGCTGCAGTAAAAACCTTGTATCTCCAGCTTGACTTTCTCAACTCTACACAGCTGGAGCAGGATTTTCTGAATATGCAGTTCACCCCTGTGAACCAAATCTTGACAAACAAATGATTACTTATGCAAAAATAAAGATAAATCTTTTGAAAACAAAAATAAATAACTTGTGTAAACAAGATGTAACTCTTACAGGAACAAAAGAATGAACCTAAACGAGGCACAACAATTGTGGGAAGAAGATAATTTCTTGTGCAAACATGATGATTTCTGCGAACAAGATGATAAAATATGATAATTATCGGCAAGAACGAAAGAATGAAGATACCAACAAGATGACAACCTGTGCAAAAAAGATAATAACATGTATGAGGAAGATGTAAATATTGTGCAAACAAGATTAGAAATGGTGCAAACATTATAAGAACTTGTGCCAACAAGATAGCTTTTATACAAACAAGATAAGTTGTATCAACAAGATATAAATCTAGCAAAAACATATTAATGTGTTTGAATAAGATATGATCCTATGTGAATAAGATGATAACTCTAAAAACAATTTTATGAGAACAAGTTAGAAATATTACATAAAACATATAATAACTGCAAAAATGATATAAATTTTGTACTAATAACAAAAATATTAGTCTTGCTCAAACAAGATAATAATTTGTGTGAACATGATAATGGAAGCATTGAATATCTACAGTACAAAACAGCTTTTGAGAATATGATAATACTGTCACTTAATGTTGTACATGCATAAAATATCCTGTAGAATATAATCGACTCTGGAAGAAGGACAGAAATTTGAAAAAGGAGTTAAATGTTAGTCTCAGAAAGTCCAGCACAAGACACATCTGAAATAGTTACGAGGTTTAAACCATCTTAAATCAAATGAGTCTGAATGAGAAGTCTATGTCTCAGACTCCTCTGTTGGACAGAAGGACTCATCTGTTGGATAGAAGGACTCATCTGTTGGATAAAAGAACTCATGTTAGACAGAAGGACTCTTGTTAGATAGAGGGACTCGTCTGTTAGACAGGACTCATATAGAACAGAAGGACTCATTTTGGACAGAAGGACTCATCTGTTGGACAGAAGGACTCATTTTGGACAGAAGGACTCATCTGTTGGACAGAAGGACTCCTTTTGGACAGAAGGACTCATCTGTTGGACAGAAGGACTCGTGTTGGACAGAAGGACTCCTTTTGGACAGAAGGACTAGTGTTGGACAGAAGGACTCCTTTTGGACAGAAGGACTCATCTGTTGGACAGAAGGACTTGTGTTGGACAGAAGGACTCCTTTTGGACAGAAGGACTCCTTTTGGACAGAAGGACTAGTGTTGGACAGAAGGACTCCTTTTGGACAGAAGGACTCATCTGTTGGACAGAAGGACTAGTGTTGGACAGAAGGACTCCTTTTGGACAGAAGGACTCATCTGTTGGACAGAAGGACTCGTGTTGGCGTTGGACAGAAGGACTCCTTTTGGACAGAAGGACTAGTGTTGGACAGAAGGACTCATCTGTTGGACAGAAGGACTCCTTCTGGACAGAAGGACTAGTGTTGGACAGAAGGACTCATCTGTTGGACAGACGGACTAGTGTTGGACAGAAGGACTTGTTTTGCACAGAAGGACTCATTTTGAACAGAAGGACTTGTTTTGCACAGAAGGACTCATGTTGGACAGAAGGACTTGTTTTGCACAGAAGGACTCATTTTGAACAGAAGGACTCGTTTTGAACAGAAGGACTCGTTTTGAACAGAAGGACTCGTGTTGGACAGAAGGACTTGTTTTGAACAGAAGGACTCGTTTTGAACAGAAGGACTCGTGTTGGACAGAAGGACTTGTTTTGAACAGAAGGACTCGTGTTGAACAGAAGGACTCGTTTTGAACAGAAGGACTCATGTTGGACAGAAGGACTTGTTTTGAACAGAAGGACTCGTGTTGGACAGAAGGACTCATGTTGGACAGAAGGACTCGTTTTGAACAGAAGGACTCGTTTTGAACAGAAGGACTCGTGTTGGACAGAAGGACTAGTGTTGGACAGAAAGACTCATGTTGGACAGAAGGACTCGTTTTGAACAGAAGGACTCGTTTTGAACAGAAGGACTCGTTTTGAACAGAAGGACTCGTTTTGAACAGAAGGACTCGTGTTGGACAGAAGGACTTGTTTTGAACAGAAGGACTCATGTTGGACAGAAGGACTCGTTTTGAACAGAAGGACTCGTTTTGAACAGAAGGACTCGTGTTGGACAGAAGGACTTGTTTTGAACAGAAGGACTTGTTTTGAACAGAAGGACTCGTGTTGAACAGAAGGACTCGTTTTGAACAGAAGGACTCATGTTCACCTTAATGATTCTATATTTTCATCACGTTGTTTAACTACTTTATTCACTACTTTATTAACGGGAACATCTAAAGAATTACATGGTTTTTCTGGACAACAATAATATTTCTGTAATCCACTTTTATGTACATGTCTGTGCTGCTTTAGTCAAATCTGACAGAAATATTATTCCTGATTTAGAAAAATACTTTATTATATTCAGATAAACATAGAAGAAGATCATGAATCCTGCAGTGATTTTTATGAGAGCAGATGGACGAAAAGCTTTGTCTCAGTTTACATCCAGAGAATCTAAGACATCGAGTCTTCAGCCAGACACTTAGTACTTTTAGTTAGTTTGATATTTTTAATTACGGTGTATATATTTGTGTATGTGTGGATTCAGATTTATCAGTTTTTATTTGATTCATTTTGGATTATTGAGTCCTGTCAGGCCTGACGATGATGTGTTGACATGAAGTTTGATTTGTTCTGTTTTTGTTCTGTTTTAATCTGATAAATAGTTCCTTCTCATCCCTTTCAGTCAGAAAACATTTCCTGGTTCTAGTTTCTGTCACAATAAACTGAATCTCTTCATGTTTTGAGCTGTTGGTCAAACAAAAGAAGACATTTAGACATGTTAGACATTTTTTACTGTATTCTGACATTTTATCCACTAAAGGTTTATCTTGTGTCAGTATTATGCAGGTCAACTCAAAATCAGAAGAAAATAAACTAAATTCTTCTGCAGAAAAGAAACGTGTACAAACAAATCTGTATTTACTTAAGTGTTTACATTTTCTGCAGTTTTACTAAATAGTATTTAGTAGAAATTCAGATTTAACTTTAAAAATATGACGAGCTAAAAAAAATACGGTGCCAAAAATTAGTATGTTATTTAGGTTAAGTTAACTTACTTATAACTTATGCAGGCGAAGTCAACATTAAATATGGGAAAGCTAAATTTATTTTAGCAGGTAATACTTAAGTACTTTGTTGTAATATTTTCAATGCAGGTATAGAGTAATGGAGTATTTTTACATTTATTAAGAAAATGACAAAGAAATAAAATGAGTAAACTGCAGATTTGTGCAGAAAATAATTAATTGCAGGCCTAAGAAAGGAAATTAAATAAGAGAAATATGCTTCATATTTTTTTTATTTCTATATTTTTGGTCTTATTGCGAATGAGAATTTAGAAAACATAAATTTTCTTTAAAAAATGTCGTATTTGAGTGTTTTTATTCCTCCAGTCAGATAAAGCTGAGCTCTAACTGGTCCCTCTGCCACCCAGTCTGCTGTAATACGAGCCATATGTTCCCGGCGGGGCAGAGCCGGGCCGCTCGGGGCCCTCCGGCAGTGGCGGTGGCAACCCCGGGGCCCCCAGCATCATTTGAGTAAAGCCTTCGGCCCCTCTTCTCTCCAATCACGCCTTATGGAGGAAAATGTCATCTACAATACGGCGGCCCTCGGCCTCTTTCTTCCCCTTGCCTTTCATTCCTCCCACTAGAAAGCCAGGAACAGGGGCCCCGGGGCCACTAATGCCTTTTGATGGGGATTGGAATTAATTATCTCCAATAACACAATTGTGCTCGACCAACGAAAAGAGCAAAGAAATCCCCTCCAGAATCAGAAGAAAAAGAAAAGAGGAGAGAGAGGAGGACGATCAAAGTGGAGAGAGAGAGGGCGAGAGACACTGAGGCACACAGAGAGAGAGAGAGGGAGAGAGAGAGCAGCTGCCTTTCCATTAAAAATGATACGGAGGAAGTTTATTAGAGCTTTGTGAGGTGGTGAGATGGTTCGGGGTGGGAGTAGGGGGTTGGGGTGGGTGGGGGTATTACAGACGGGGGCATTGAAGGGGTTGGGGGGTAAATGGCAGCAATGTCATGGTTGTTGTTCAGTTCAGTTAACAGAGAAGTTTCAAGCAGCTGATGGGGGCTAAAAACTGACTGATTCATACAGTCGACCTCCTTCTTCTTCTTCTTCTTCTTCTTCTTATTAAATCAATTGATATGATGTCATCACAGATAAACATTTGCACTGATTGGATGTGTCTCTGTGATTCTGAGAAAACAGAAGTTGTCATTGGCCCAGAAATCCAGACAGACGTCCAAATTCTGACTCTATTTGTTTCATGGAGGTGATGTTTACATCAATATGTCAGCATTTAACTCTGTTTTAGATGGAAAACAGAAGTTTGTTGCCGCAGAGTCAAAACAATCAGTTTCCATGGAACAGCAAATGTTGATTGAACAGATGACATCGATTTCTTAATTTATTGTCTACATTTAAATTAACCGTTTCTGTTTTTGTTCATTGAGGGACATTAAATCAGAAATCCTGCATCAGTCAGGATGTCGTCTGCTCTCACATACAGTCCTATCTACTGCTGATCAAATGACCTAATCAATTGATCCATTTGTAGTCTATATGTCCCAACACTTGGAAGAAGGGCATCACAGGTCCACTGGTCGAACAAACAGCCTCACAAAGTAGCTCAGAGCTCAAGCATCAACCTGATTGGATGGTTCATTGTTAAATCATTTGTGGTATATTTAAGGGTATAGATAATTAAATAATTTAAAATATCTCCCTCTCTCTCTCTCTTTCTCTCTCTCTCTCACACACACACACACACACACACACACACACACACTCTCTCTCTCTCTCTCTCCCAGGTGGCGTCAGAAGTTGGAGCTCCAACAAACTGAGTCTTTCTTCAGAACAAGCAGATTAACGGCTGCAGGATTAAAACCAGGACACCCAAGTCGACCACAAGTGGTCCAGCGTAACCATGGCAACCAGCCAGCAGCAGGAGGGGGGGCAGAACAAACACATATATATGTATATAACCTACATATTGCTGTTGCTGGGTGGAAAACTTGTATCTCCAAAGTATCTCAGTCTAATGTGGCTTTAAGTCAAAGCTGAACTTTATATTTTTATTTCTTATAAAATCCTTACAATCAAGTAAAAATAGACTTTTCACAGGTTTTTGATGAAAAACTTCATAATTGTATTCTTTAAATAACATTTTTCTGTAATTCTTGTGACTTTCACTTTATTTCATGTTTTTAATAAAATATATTTTCAAACTCCACATAAGAAGTAAATATATAAATGCAGTGAAGTAGGTCTAAATACATAAATACATTTTACTCATATTGTTTAACATGAATATCTTGACCAGATAAAACTTCACTGGAAAAAATAAAACTCAAGCAAATGTCTAAAAAAAATTAAACATCACTTATTGATCTGTAAAAAACTGTGTATCATAAAATTCTCATGAATGAAAAAACCTCATTTCAGTCCAATAAATAATCATGAATAGGGGCCTATTTATTTTGCCCTCTTTATTGTACTTTCATGCTCTTGTGTTATTTTGTTAATAGTTTATTTCTTTGTTTCCATTTAAAAAAGCGTTCTGTGCTTTGTTTTTATAAATGTTATGTATAAATGAAGTTTATTATTATTGTTGTTACTGTAACTTTAATCAGAGACATTTTAGTGAACTGAAGGAATAAAAGATTATAGAAGCAGAATTTGTCTGAGGATCGGCCTGCAAGACAAACCCGAGGGTGAAGATCCTGTTAACAAAGTTCCATAATTAATTGGTTTCTAACCTGTGGGTCACCACCATTCAGGAGGTCTCGACATAAATCTGAGGGGTCATAAGAATAAAAGGTAATGAAAATAATCACTCTAGTACTACAGGCTGATTTATTTACTGAACATGTTTGGTTGTCCCTGATTTGAATGGTGAGGTTTTGATAATCACATTAAAGTTTTTTCAGTACCTTCACAGTAAAACATTCATGAATTTAACATCAGTATAATTTTGGAAAACCATCACTGAAACGTGAAGACGAGCGTGTGTGTGTGTGTGTGTGTGTGTGTGGACTGCAGCAGAGGTCGACCAATCAGTTTCCTCCTCCTCGTGTTTGGACAGTGTTAGTATGCAGAGCAGACATAGAGTGTGTGTGTGTGTGTGTGTGGTTGTGTGTGTTTGAATATAATGTGACTTTTTCCAGAAAACAGCAGCTTCAGCAGTTTGTTCAGTCAAACAGTCACTAACCAACAGTCAGTCGTGCTTTAACTCAAGTACAGTACGATTATTAGGTACTGTTATTAGGTACTAGGTAAATACTAGTTGAGTATTTCTATTATTACCTCTGAGGTTGACCCTCAGCAGTGAGGTGGGTTTGAATCCAACCTGTGGTCCTACATGTCTTCCCTCTCCTCATTTAGTTACTCTGTCAAAAATAAACCCCAAAAAATAAACAAGATTTTGTTAAATAAATAATAATAATACACATATGTCGGTCGACATGTTTTCATCTATCATTGGTTAATTTTTTAAGTTGATTTACTTATATATAATATATATATATATATATATATATATATATATATATATAATTATTAATTTTTTTTTTAATTGATTGTGATAAATAAAGACATAAATTGGCAGCACACCTGTATTAAAATGATGTGTTTTCTGTCGGGTCAGTGTTTCAGGCACTCTGGCTAAACAACTTGACAGTCAGCCTATGGCGGACCAGGATGGCTTCAGATCATACGTTGCCATAGTAACTGAGCTTAAACTATGTTGAACTTGCTTTATGGATCCAAATCAAATGAAATTGAGTCAGACTAACCGACCGAACCCTGCCTTATTTGATGAGGCCATAGATGTTGCATGAGTCTTCATCAGGTCTGTGAGCAGCTGTCTTAAATACTCAGGTGAGGACAGAGAAGTTCAAGATGACCAGGCCTGGAAAAACCAGAGAGGAAGTAATGGTGATGCTCCAGTCCTTGAACTTTTACATTTCTACCTGTGGAAGAATTTATCTGCATCCCAGGGGAGGTTGAGGACATGCAGTCTGAGAGGTTCATGTTCACGCCTGATGTCCACCAGCTGTGAAGGAGGTGGAGAGGAAGTTCTTTCAGGGCAGGAAGCTGCAGAAAGATACCAGGAGGTCGAAGGTCTGCAGCTTCTGTGGCGACTAAAGCAAAAACTGAGGAGATCAGGGAGGCCAAGGAGACTCAATGCAGATGTGAGAAGCTGTCAGATGAGGTCCGGCTTATTTTGTTCTTATACTCACTGTTGATCATTACTGGATGGAGCTAAAGAGACAGTTTGACTGAGTCGTTGAAAGTTAAATGAAGTTTTTAGGGAACATGAAGTCAGAGTGGCTTCCTTACATTTGTCACTGCAATACTGTGAAATTAATTTGAGCAAAGTTTCTGCTTAAAACAGGAGACTTAAAAAGATGAACCTTAAATCAACAGATGAACTAAAAGGCAGATGGATCTGCAATTAGAGACTAAGAGAGGAGGAAGAGGAGGAGGAGGAGGAGGAGGAGGAGGAGAAATCCTTCCATGCAAAACTGGACCCAAAAAGAACTTTCATCATTCCTGTAACACAGGATAAAAGCTGTTCATTAAAACATTAAATATGTTGTAGGATAATTAGATTTTTTTTAAATTGCAGCTTCATTTTATAACCAAGTCTCTCCTGACATCTCATTAAAAAACCAGAAACATTAAATTAAACCACAATAAACACCAGTTTGGTCATATTTGTCATTCATGTTCATGTTTGTGATTGTTAGAAAAATGATATTTGACAAAAAAACAAACAACTAGAGCTGTTTTAGATGTTACAGATATTAGATATTAATAGATATCCATTAAGTTATTTATTACCACTATATTTAATGCCACGACCAAATAGAGACAAAAATAATACAATCATATTCAAAATATGTTAATAGGATGCAGTACAGATAATACCAAAACAAACCACACATGATTATACACACATCTGAGAATCACATAGCATGTCTTATTAGGAGTATTTCATGAAAAAAAAACTTTAAGGATTTAAAGAATCATTTGGTTTTGTAAAAGTTTAAGATACTAAACAAAGAAAATCCTCTGTAGGTTCATCACAGCAGAAATATACATTAAAAATGTATAGAAACAGTAATAAAAACAGCTTCAGATCTTTTTATTCAAGGAAAACTTTAAGTAAGAAAATAGAAAAATAGATATGATGAGTGATTAAAATAGAAAAAGTAGATTAAAACTGGGGAGATCAGATGACGGCTCGGAGGCTTCCTGTCCCGACCTTCTTCCTTAAAACCTCGACCAGACGCTCCAACCTGATGAGGACAAACAGAAATGATTTATTCAAAACCCGGAAGATATCAGAAAATGACTTTTTACAGACACGTTTTGCTCCTGATGGTAAAATGTGTGTGAATTGAACCAAAAACCCTGCAGGACTGAGAAAAACAGACCGACAGGACGGAGGAGTGACTGACGGGGGGGAGGAATGTGTGAGGGTGGAGGGACGGGGAGGAGGAGGTGAACGTAGCAGAGCTTCATGTCTCCATCAGCATGTGATGAAGGCTGCAATCAAAACCTCATTAGGCTTCTGTGAGGAGGAGGATTCTACCTCCATGTCAACACCAACCGAATTCTGTCTGCAGGTCTGATGTTTGAGCCTGTAGTGATAATAAGAAATATGTTGCCTTTCAAAATAAAATTACAGGGTAATAATTATCATAAATAATTAGAATAAATACCACTGAGATTTAAATTATTTTTTTTCCCCCCAGTTGTCTCTGGTTCAGGTTACATTAGCTTAGCATGCTAGCCACTGTTCTGAGTTCAATGCTTGTGCAAACTGTGCAAAAAAAATGTCTGAGCGTGCAGGTTTTCAAGACTTAACATTTTTATGATGTCGCAGAGGTTTTAGTCACTGAATGCATTAAATCTGAGTATAAACATGTTGGACTTTTCTACATGATGTTGCTTTAAGTGATCCCATCTCTACTCACATTTACTAGTGTCTACGGACAGAGACCGTGTGTCTACTTGCTGTGACGTAGTAATAGTGATAACATCGTCTCCACCTGCAGCAGTGCCAACACCTCCATCACATCTCCACCTGCAGCAGTGATACCACCTCCATCACATCTCCACCTGCAGCAGTGATACCACCTCCATCACATCTCCACCTGCAGCAGCTTCACTTCCAGGGCTGCAGGGAAAACGTCTTTTGACCAGGTTTTGCCTTTAGTGACACTTTTGGGTTGTTGAATGTCTGACTTGCACAGAGACATTCAACAACCTGAGGAAGAGCAGGAAATTGAGATTAAGCTCAAATGAAGAAGGGAGGAGTTGGAGAATTGACCCTGGATGACTTTCTACCACTCATTGATCGCCCTCTCTCTCTCTCTCTCTCTCCGTCTCTCTCTCTACAAACCAAATTAAAGTTCTCGCCTCTAATAACCAGCAGATTTCTATCACCCCCCCCCCCCCCCTCCAGAGAGCAAATATTCCTCTCTCCACTATTCAGAAACTTGGGAGGCTCTTCAGAGCCGGCTGCCCCCCCCGCTGGCAGCCAAATTAGAGCTGCAGGTTTGAGCCCAGGAGGACGGCGCGGGACGCAGACGGACGACTTAAGCTGTTTTCATCATGAATCTCATCCCTTCATCTTCACAGTGATGAGATGAGAAGCAGCAGCAGAAGAAGAAGTCACGCTATTCAGCATCCAACCATCATCCTGTATGAGTCGAAATCTGAAGGATTAATTCTTCCTGATCAACTCCGCAGCAGAGGCACTCACACCGATGTCTGCTGAATATGAATCATCAAATGAGATCTCTTTAGTCCCACATGCTTAAGCAGTCTTTGAACACATCCTAGAGTCTGATGGCTGCTGCAACATGCAAACTGAAAATGTGTCTGATGACAGGTCCTCAGATGTCACTGCTTTCACTGTTTTTTTAACCTACCATTAAAGCAGGCTGTAACTTAAACCAGTTTCCTACTGAAAATTATTTAGAGGCACAAGGAGGTGAAATCCTCCAGAAATTCACCAGAAAAAGCGAGAGAATATTAGAGATATTACACTGACCTCTGTCTCGATGATGCAGCAGTTTTATAAATCAACAATAACAGCAGTAAATGAGTCAAACCTTTATTTCATCATCATATTCATTCTCTTTTGTATTCATTGACCATTACCTTGACTGATCCTGTCTTTTTCTTTTGGTTTTATATCACCTGCTGTGTGTTTTGTATTTTTAATTCTTTCAACTCTCAAATCGTGTCTACTTTTGTGCTTACAGTTCGTCCTGTTACCTTGAGTTTCCTGTCTTTGTTTTGTCTGTCAAAGCACTTTGTAAACAGTTGTTTTTAAAGGTGCTCTATAAATAAAAATTATTATTATTATTATTATTATTCAAAACCATCAGGAGGTGAGACTTTGTTAACGTGATTCAGGTGAGACTGAAGATGTTTTATTGCTCATAAAATGCTGATTCAGATAAATTCTTCTTATAATGATTAGAAAATTAGGAAACTTTATTTTGTGGCAGATTCAACTTCGGCTGCCTTCTTTTCTTCTTTTTAAAAAAAAACGTCTATGTGGGCTGGATACATGATGAACAAAACCAACCAAGAGCTGACTGATAACGACAATAACAAAAACTAACATTTCTGTCTCCTGGTTTTTATTTCATATCCACATGTTTGACTCCAGTGGATCATTTTCAGGGAGAAACATGCTGTTTTTACATGAAGATAATTTTTACACAGGACTGATAGACAGCTGTGTCTCATGCTGCAACAACAATCACCTGATTGTAGCCACATGATTGGCCAATAAGGATTGTGATAGAAGATAAAGACGCAGACACATCTTCAACTGTATTCAACCACCACAGTTTGAAGATGGACAGATTAGTGTCTCCATCTCCTCATGGTGTTGAATAATGGCCAGAAAAGAGTTTTTGCAGAACATGATGATGACAAGAATGAAGATAAGTTTTGACCTTTTGGATAGAAAATGTCATCACTTCATCGTTTTACTCTGTTTGACATTTCTGTGGCTTTTTTTTTTTTTTTCATAATTAGCGTCTGAATTCTTGGGTTATGACTAGAAACGTTATTTTGTGAGGTCACAGTGACATTTGAGCACCAGAACTGAATCTGCTGCTGGAGTTTAAGTTTGAGCCAGATGTGAAGAAAGTCCCTCAAATTTCAATGATATCACTTTGATGAGAATGAGACAAACAGATGAACGACATGAACACATAAAGCCACCTAGCTTCCACCAATGATTGCGTTGTACTTATTGTATTTATTATAGGCTGCTGATTCTTTTTATTATCTCACACTGATGGATTCTTATATATTATGTTGTGTATTTGTTGTTTTGTGTTTGTTTTTGTCTACCAGGGACAACAGATGTACAGTAAATTAGCTGCATGCTAACTCTGGTGCAATTCCGTCCCTGCAAAAATAAACAATAAACTTCACTAATTAACTTAACTAACTAATTAACCATCTTAACTAATTAACATCCAAACTAATTTGTTTGGATGTTTCATTATGACATCATATAGAGAAGCCGTTGTAGACTGAGGTGTATGAAAAGGTAGAACCTGACCTGCGGACTCTCTCGCTGGCCTCTCGCTCCGCCTCCTGACAACGCTGAAGCTCCGCCTCCACGCTTTGCTTCTCCTTTGAGAGCTGCTGCAGCTGGACCAGAAGGGGCGTGGCCTGATCTGCTGGAGAGACGCCGTCACTGGGGAACGAGGGAGGAGCGGCGAGGAGGTCCTGGGGGCTGAGAGAAGAGGAGCAGGAGGAGGAGATGTTTGGGATGAAAAATAACTCACATAAAAAGTGACGCTTGTCAGTCAGTTGGAGGGAATACAACACAAAATCCAAAACACTGATTTTACATCATCAACCAAAGACCCAATTAGCTGAGGACATTTTATATTTCTGTAGACTTTATAATAATAAAAATTTGATGATGTTTTGTTCAGACTCTGTCTTCAGATGTTAATGAGAGAAAAGTTTGAGGATTTAAATTCATCTTAAAGAGGCCATAACATGCTTTAGGTTTCTTTCCTTATCTTTAGTGTCTTATATATAATTTTTGTACATCTAAAATATCTGCAAAATTACAAAACCCAGATGTGATGTTGTAATAAACCCAGCTCCACCCGACCTGTCCCTGGGAGCTGATAGGTAATCAATCAGCTGTGATATTGATAGCTGAAGCCTGGCTTCAGGTTAATTAAAGGTAAACAGAGCTGACAGACTGCAGAGGACAGAACAAAGGACAAATTTCCCAGTTCACCCAGTTCATGGTGCTTCAGTTCAGACTGGAGTCGTGATGATTTCATTTCTTCATTCTGGAACAAAATCTCACTGATGTGTCTTCATTTGTTTGCTCTCCACACTTTAAATCTCTTTATTTCTTCATTCAGCTGGTTTCATGTTTGATATTTTAAGTCAAGTCAGCGATTTTCTGCTTTCAGACTAGACAGACAGTTTCCATGGATACTGTGAGGGTTTGAACTGAGACCACTGAGCTCCTAAACCAACAAGCAGCAGGTCAGAGGTCAAAGGTGGGTCAGTCCTGTTCCTGACCTGCATCAAATGAAGATTTAGTCAAACACATGTTTGACGTCTGATCCACAGCTGTCAACCTGCTGGGAACCAGAGGAGATCCAGCAGAGACCTGCTGTACCTCAGATCAGCTGGGACCTGACAGGGACCAGAGGAGATCCAGCAGAGACCTGCTGTACCTCAGATCAGCTGGGACCTGACAGGGACCAGAGGAGATCCAGCAGAGACCTGCTGTACCTCAGATCAGCTGGGACCTGACAGGGACCAGAGGAGATCCAGCAGAGACCTGCTGTACCTCAGATCAGCTGGGACCTGACAGGGACCAGAGGAGATCCAGCTGAGATCCGGTTGTTTACTGAAACTGCTGTCTGGAATCTGTTGACATGAAGCGATGTGTTGTCATTCTTTTGGAGGATATTTCTCCTGCCTTTTTGTCTTTCAGCCATTTTCTGCTCTGCTTAAGAAATCCTTAAGCCTCCAAAAAGTCCTCTCTTAAGAGCTAAGATGCAGTTAATAACGTTTATGTTTACCAGGAGTCTTAACCTCACAAAACGTTATAATTAATAAAAGGGTCATCAGTTAAATTATTGACCTCAGTCTCTTAGTTATGTTCTAATTATTTTAGTGTTTGTAACATAAGACTTTTTAAAAATCACAAACACACTCATATATACATAATATATACATATTATAGAAATCTTTGTGAGAACTAGCAGGAGAAATGAGTTTTTATTTCTCCTAAAACACTGAAATAAAACCAAAATCCAGACTGCCCCCCCCACACCTGCTGATATCTCTCCCCCCCCTCCTGTGTCTATGCAGGCGTTCAGCTCCAATCCTGATGATGTATGGAGAGTCACAGTTTGGACAGCGAGGACAAACAGCACGACTCACTTCCTGCTTTATACTGCTCTGCTTCACTCTGCTGCTGCAGAGGCTCTGCTTTACGTTTCTGCACAAACTCATTTCATATGTTAGATTCTGCAGGTCAGACTGGAAGATAAAGAGTCTCCTCTTTTCTTTTCAAGTCATATATCATCCAAGTTTTTGGACCCTACAACACGTCAACATACTGCATAACACTGACTAGTGTTTGGTGTCTATTTGTCTGAAAGCATCTTATAAATGATGATGCGTTTGGTGTGTGTCCCATAGTGATGAACCTCCAGAGGAACATCAGCTGATTCTGCAGCTCCTCTTGGCTTTACGGAGCTTTATGGTGAGTTTCAGCTCATCGTTTGTTCTCCTCGTTGTGATGACGCAGGATTTTTAGGAGGTCTGCATCATTTCTATGCCGGCATACATCTGTGGTGTAAACTAGATGCTATGCCGACAAATTCTAACAAGTACAGGAACACTGAATATCATTCAGCCTCACCAATGGCTGACTGATCATGTGAACCACCGTTAAGTGGCACTGACCCTGATGCTTCCTATTTGTCAATAGTCTCACCTGTGATTGGTTCGTAGCGCTTGCAGCTCCGCCTCCAGCTGCAGCCGGTCCTCCAGAGCTCCACCTCTTTCTATCTGAAGCCTCAGCAGCTGCTCCTGATTGGATGAAATTTTAACATTTAACTCATCAGCAGCCTCACAATAGAAACAAACGATCTTAAGTGATGATGATGGGAAAACGAAGGACATCCGAGCAGACAGTTCATCAGAGTGTAAAGGTCCGTTCTCACTGGCTATCAGCCCTGTCAATCACAAACAATCTGTCTGAATAAAGGATTAATGAACTAAATGACTAATTAACAAACATGAGAGTCGACACACTTTATAAAGAGGATTTAATGTTTATCAGACTGTATTAAGACAGCAGAGAATTATACAGTCAGTTCCTGCACTGACATTCCAGGTGCATTCTGGGAATAACAGAGAGCTCAGCAGATGCAGTTCAGCTCCACCAGACAATATGTTGTCAAAACAGAGAGGTCAGAAAAAAGACAGTGATTTTATATGAACATTTTAAGGATGGAGCCGGAGGAGGAGGTGGAGGAGGAGAGCTAAATGAAAAACCCGGTAAAGGTTAAAAGACGGTACAGTTGTTAACCTGGAGTGAAATTCAACTTCAATAAACTACTGCACACCTCACCTCCCTTCACCTCCTGTCTCCTCACCTCCCTTCACCTCCTGTCTCCTCACCTCCCTTCACCACCTGTCTCCTCACCTCCTATCACTTCTCACCTCCTCAGTTCCTATTACCCCCTGTCTCTTTGTATCTTGTCCCATCTCCTCCTATCTCCAAACATCCATCCCCTCCTGTCTCCTCACCTCCTATCACCTCCTGCCATCACCTACTGTCTCCTTTTATCATCTCTTGTCTCCTCAGCTCCTATTACCTTCTGTCTCATCACATCCCATCACCTCCTACATCCTAACCTCCAACACCTCCTATCTCCCAACCTCCATCGACTCCTGTCTCATCACCTCCTGTGTCGTCCTGCCATCACCTCCTATTTCCTTTCATCATCTCCTGTCTCCTCAGCTCCTATTACCTTCTGTCTCATCACGACCATTTACCTCCTATCTCCTAACATCCATCAGCTCCTGTCTCCTCACCTCCTATCACCTCCTACATCCTAACCTCCATCACCTCCTGTCTCCTCACCAACCATCGCCTCCTATCTCTTCACCTCTCCTTGCCTCCTGTTTCCTCACCACCCATCACCTCCTGTTTCCTCACGACCCATCACCTCCTATCTCCACACCTACCATCACCTCCTGTCTCCACACCTCCTATCCCCCCCCCGGCCCCTCCCTTGGATCTGTGGGCTGACAGTTACAGGACGTGGTACCTCACTGTGTCTCTGGTCAAACAGTGTGGAGGTCGACTCCTGCAGGGATTACAGACCTGATCCTGACCTCCTCCTCCTCTATGCTAATTAAAGCACTCAAGGTCTGCGAGTTTAAAGTGAGAGATCAAAAGAGGAACCAAACCCGGAGAGTCAATATGTGTCTTCTCCAGCCGGGCCGGAGGAGACGCTTCAAAAGAGCCGCCCGACTTATTAATCAGAATAATTTCCAAATGAGATGATCAGTAAGCAGCAGCAATGCCGGCTGACCTTTAACATGAGGAGTTAAGGTCAATGAAAGAGGGGGAGGAGGAGGGGGAGAAAGGGGTGGACGAAACATAATTAACCTTCCTGGACATTTAAAGGGAGGACATCCCATAATACTGTCGTAAAGAAGGCCTTTGTTTTGTTATCTGTTATTTTACACGAAACCAAACAACAGCATCAAACAGATCGCATGCTGGCGTTCAGGAAGCACAGAGGCATGATGGGTAATACAGCATGTGTGTGTATGCGTCTCACTCTTTTCACAAAGATGTGGATTTGACTCTGTCCTTAAAGGCAGAACAATAATGTCCTGATTAGATGTTCTATAAAGAACAACGTAACATTCAGGAGCTCATGAGAGAAGGGGAGGAGAGGAGGTCGGTCTGTGAAGGTGAGAGAGCATGGGTGAGGAGGAAATGAGGGGAGCCTTTAATAAGCATAGGAGAGGAACAGGATGATGGGCAGGATGGGAGGTGAAAGTGGCAAAGGGGTGAGGAGGATGGGAGGAGAGGAGTAAATGAAAGGAACCTACTCTGACCTTTAACATGAGGAGTTAAAGGAACAGGTCACAACAATCAGCCCCCAAATTCAGCCCCCCCCCCCAAGTCAGCTGACAGCTGATTGAAGTCGGTTAGTTTGATCAGCTCTGGGTTTACTGGACGTCCAGGAAGCAGCAGAAATCTCACTTTTTATGTTTTCTACTTTTTGCAGAGCTTTTTCAGGACATCACTTCCTGCGTAAATCTACAATCTCTCATTCAACATGTCGTTCTTTGGACTGTCTGGTGGAAATGAAATGACTTTGTGGGGTTTATTATTGTCTGAGTCACATTCGCTCCACTGCACAGGTTGATATTAGGAACTGAATCCTTCATATCTTCATACCATCACGATTAGAGAAAAGACTACAACTCCTAATAAAACTAGGAAATGCAGGTCATCATAGCTTATTTTATTCATATCCATTAAATTCATTCTTTTTTTTATTTTATGGTGTGAAATCTGCTGTCTACAAATGTCTTCAGTGTTCAGTTTGCTGTGTCCTGTTCGTATTACAGACTAAGACACTTAACTGTCCTGCTGTTGTTGCAGAGGGTGAAGTAACAAGTGACATTCATCAGTCCTACTGTTTTTAGACACCTGAACTAAACACAGGAAATACACTGTCCTTCATATACACTCAAAGATCCAGTGTGAAGTTCTGGATTACAAGTTTGGTTTAAACTTCATGTTTAAAGCTACAGATTTAAGTTCTGGTTCAAAGCTCCAATTTAAAGTCCTGGTTTTAATATCTGCGTCAAAGTCCTGGTTTAAAGCTCTGATTTGAAAGTCTGGTTTAAAGATCCAGTTCTGAAGTTCTGGAATAGAGGGTTGGTTTAAAGTTCTAGTCTGAAGGTTAGGTTCAAAGTCCTGGTTTAAAGTTAAGGCTCAAGGCCCTGGTTTAAAGTTATTGTATGGTTTAAAGCTACAGTTCAAAGACAGTATAAAGCTAAAAGCTTAAAGCTCCAGTGTAAAGCTCTGATTTTATGTACTGGTTCAAAACTCTAGGATAAAGTTTTGGCTCAAAGCTCTAGTTTAAACTTCTGGTTTAAAGCTCTAGTTTAAAGTTTTGGGTTCAAAGTTATGGTCTAAAAGTCTGGTTTAAAGCACTTGTTTAAAGCGCTGGTTTAAGGCTCCAGTTTAAAGATCTGGTTTCAAAGACTGGTTTAAAGCTCTAGTTTAAAATCCTGGTTTAAGGCTACAGTATCAAGTTCTGGATTAAAGCTCTGGCTTAAAGCTCTGTTTTTAAGGTCTGGTTTAAAGTTCTGGTTTAAAGCTCTGTTTTTAAGAACTAGTATAAAGCTCTGGTTTGAAGTTCTGGTTTAAGTTGTGGTTTAAAGCTCTGGTTTAAAGTTAAGGCTCAAGGCCCTGGTTTAAAGTTATTGTATGGTTTAAAGCTACAGTTCAAAGACAGTATAAAGCTAAAGCTTTATGCTTGGTGTTTTTTGGTGGCTCTCTGACAGTCTGTCGGTTAATTTAACAGCAGCTGTTGGTTTTTCCATTGGAAATTAAAAACCTCTCCAGGCTCTAATCCCCCTGGAGCCCTCCAGCCTAATTAACAGATTTTGTGGTGAAAAAAGAGTGAGTGCTACATTAATAACAAAATCGAATATATTTCAGCAGAAGAAAACAGAAAGAGCTGCAGGATGAGGACAGAAGCAGAGAAGACAGAGAACAACACAACAGATTCTACTCTGGTTTCTACTGATTCTGATGACAGTCTGACACCAGGCTGGAATGCAGCACCAGTCAATAGAATCATCTATAACCAGCCTAAATAAATAACATAATACATTCATGAATCAGTCAGTGATGCATGAGGTGCATGAACAAATGAAGGAATCTATCAATAATTAACCGACTAGTGTTAATATTGTCACTGCGTCATTGCATCATTAATGCACTGCATGGATGGAATACCATGGAATACCAGCACAACCCCAAGCCTGCCATTTTTGAAATCGTCATGCTACAATAACGACCACAATTTTTTATTCAGTGGACCCGATTATGGAAAATTGCACTGACCCATACCTTTTAAACCTCACCCATACCTTTTAAACCTGACCCATACCTTTTAAACCTCACCCATACCTTTTAAACCTCACCTATACCTTTTAAACCCGACCCATACCTTTTAAACTGACCCATACCTTTTTAACTTACCCATACCTTTTAAACTGACCCATACCTTTTAAACCTCACCCATACCTTTTAAACCTGACCCATACCTTTTAAACTGACCCATACCTTTTAAACCTCACCCATACCTTTTAAACTGACCCATATCTTTTAAACTTACCCATACCTTTTAAACCTCACCCATACCTTTTTTAAACCTCACCCATACCTTTTTAACTTACCCATACCTTTTAAACTTACCCATACCTTTTAAACCCGACCCATACCTTTTTAACTTACCCATACCTTTTAAACCTGACCCATTACCTTTTTAACTTACCCATACCTTTTTAACTTACCCATACCTTTTAAACCCGACCCATACCTTTTTAACTTACCCATACCTTTTTAACTTACCCATACCTTTTAAACCCGACCCATACCTTTTTAACTTACCCATACCTTTTAAACTTACCCATACCTTTTAAACCTGACCCATTACCTTTTTAACTTACCCATAAACTTCACTTGTAGCTTTTAACCAAAACCATACCTCCTACACCAAAGCCATATCTTTTAAACCTAGCATGTCCCTTTCAGACCAAACCCATATAATTCACTAACCCATGCCCTAACCCTGATTCTAAGCTGGCCTTTCAGGCCTCTGAAGCAGTTTCAGCCAGACAAGAAGTCCTTGCAATGCTGCAATCCTCTTCTAGTCCCATAGGAAGATCCTCAGAATAGTTTGAAACACAAATGGGTCCTCACAGAGATAGAAACACACACACACACATACACAGCGACCCTGTTTGAATAACAAGTTGTTGGCAAACAAGCTGCGGCGTCTCCACAGCAGGTTGTCATGACGATGGAAGAGACATCCCATCATGATCGTTCAACACAGAGACCACCAGTTAATATGCAAGAAAGAAAGAGAGAGAGAGAGAGAGAGAGAGAGAGAGAGTGAGTGTGCGTTTACCTCAGTCTTCCATTGCTCCCTCTCCTGAATCTGATCCTGTTCCAACCGTTTACACTGCAAAGAGACACAATCTGGATTTAATGATCTGATCATCTGATCAATAGAAGAATGTAAAACATTACGTTAAACATTTATTCACCGTTTTTCTAGTTATAAATGGTCTATAATTTAGGCTTAAACAAAAAGACATTGAGATCAACAGCAATAGTTACTTATTGTGAGATATAAAAAGATAAAAACTGGTTAAGGATGGTTTTAAACAATCATAATTTTTTCCTGCGGCTCTAATTGGTTGTAATTAGCGCATTATTGACATTAATTCATTATTTTGTGGATGTATAAACACTATTATTATTAAATTATTCCTGTTTTCATCGCAATAAATGTAAGGAATAAAGTAAGAGCATTGGAATGGTCCTTTAAAGAGCAGAAATCAAACCAACAACCTTCCTATGTTTGAAGTCTGGCTCATCCAGGTGAGCTTTAATAACCTGTAATAACCTGTAATTATCTGATATTAACTCAATAAAAAGAAGCAGCAGCTGTTATATGAGACGACCGGACAGAGAGAGAGAAAGAGAGAGAGCGAGGTAGAGAGAGGCGCAGAGTGACTGGGAGTTCTCGGGAAGACGCCTCCCCCACTTTTCTAATATTTCCCAGAAGTCCCGGCTGCGGCGGGGAAGATAATCCCTGAGAGATGAGGAGAGGGAGCGAGGGATTGGTGAGCGGCAGGGGGGAGGAGAGGAATCCTCCAGCATGGAGTGTTCTCTCTCTTCTTCTTCTCCTCAGAGGATTACAGCGGCATTTGAAACATATTTCAGCACGCTGCCGCGGCGGAGCAAAGGCGGATTAAGGTGTTACCATGGAGGGGTGGTGTTAACACTGAGGGGCGGGGTGTTAAAAGATGGCGGAGCAGTGATATTGACGGGGGTTAGCAGCAATAGGCTGGGTGATTCTGGGGTGATACCAAACCAGAAGTGAGTTTTATAAGGTTAATGGAGGCAGGCGGGGTGTTATGGCAACAAATACCACGTCATCTCAACAAGAACCACTTCCTCTCCACAAATATTACTTCCTTTTTTTTTAACTATGACTTCCTCTCGATAAGTACCATTTCCTCTTTAAAAATATCACTTCAGGACAAGTACCACTTCCTCTGTACAAATTCCACTTCCTCTGTACAAGTACCACTT
The DNA here is from genome assembly GCA_037577475.1 of Chaunax sp. Z400. Classification (NCBI taxonomy): domain Eukaryota; kingdom Metazoa; phylum Chordata; class Actinopteri; order Lophiiformes; family Chaunacidae; genus Chaunax; species Chaunax sp. Z400. Next base: position 2,950,221 of record CM075194.1, on the reverse strand, counting down.
CCTCTGTGCAAGTACCACTTCCACTTCCTCTGCACAAGTACAACTGTTTCTGTACAAGTACCACTTCCTCTCTAAAAGTACCACTTCCTCTGTACAAGTATTACTTCGTTTAAAAAAACCCAACTATGACTTCCGCTCGATAAGTACCATTTCCTCTTTAAAAGTATCACTTTCTCTGTACAAGTGCCACTTCCTCTGTACAAGTGCCACTTCCTCTGTGCAAGTACCACTTCCTCTGTGCAAGTACCACTTCCTCTGTACAAGTACCACTTCCTCTGTACAAGTACCACTCCTCTCCAAAGTACCACTTCCGCTCCAAAAGCACCACTTCCTCTGTACAAGTACTACTTCCTGTCTAACAGTACCATTGACTCACTCATTATAAGTACCACATCATGTCTAAAAGTGCTACTTCTGCACTACAAGTGCCATGTTGTCTCTAAAAATCACCACTTCCTCTACAAGCACCACTTCTTCTCTTCACTCTGTTCCATCCCTCCTCCGCTTCCTTGGCAACTGTTTCCATGGTTTCCAACATACAGCAGTGCTGCTGCATGTTGGTTACCATGGTAACAGTTTCTGATTTATCAGACATCAGGCAAAGGTGGAGCTTCTGAGCTTTCCACCTGACATGCTGAGAGCTCCGCCCCTCTCTCTCTCTCTCTCATCTCGCCCCTTGATCGCCGCCCCCCCCCCCCTCTGTGTCATCCCTCCATCAGTCAGACTTCTCATCTTTTTCATTTCTCCTCGTTTACTCTCTCAGACACCCCCCCCCCCCCCCCCCCCCCCCGATCCTCCCACAGAGAGCCGTATATGAATCCAGATAAATTGTGGGTAATAAATCCAGCACTCTGCAGGTTTTGGTAATAAACTCAGTGAACTGAACTTTGATAATAATCAGCCTCCAGAGGAGAGACAGAAAGAGGAAAATCTGGATTTTCTTCTTCAAACTTTAAACTTTTCAGCCCTCCATCATCTTCATTTATTGATCATTGACTGACGCTTTCTCCTGGCATTTATTTCAGATTTAAATCAGAAAAAAAAGACTTTTCTCTTTTTGTACTGATAAAACAGTACATTACATACTAACATATATATAAATTCCACCAGAATCTAAAAACACATTACAGTAGTTAACATATGGTATGATCATAAAATATGATCATAAAATATGATCAAAAGCTCCGGAACAGAGCTGATAGTCAACTTTGATTTTTTTTACAAATAATCAAAGCATTGGTTGATTGGTTGAATAGATGGATGGTTGATAGATGATAGATGGAGAGACGGATGGACAGATGAGTTTATTATTGAGGTCATAGTCAGTGTGAGTGTGTGATGCCTGCTCAGATGATGTCATACAGGTGAAAGAATGAGGCTGTTCTCTGATCAGGAGGTTTAACTTAAATATCTGTGTGATTGTCAGCAGCTCCTCTGTCTCCATAAGCAAATACTCAGCAGAGAGATTACATTCAAATAGCACACACACATATGAGAGTGTGCTGTGCTCACACACACACACACACACACACACACACACACACACACACACACACACACACACACACCTGAACAGACAAACAGGTGTATAAACAGCGAGAGTTCAGCAAACATCAGCTTCACGTCAGCTTCGTCAGGTCGACTCAATCTGACTGTCAATATTTGTCTCACCGCCGTTTTGTTTTCACACCATTCAAAATATTCATGTTCAGATTCAAACTGCAAATATTTGAGGTTTGGGCTGCCGGGACCTCCGTAACCCGGCCGACTCTCCGCGTCACCCCGAGCACCACGCTGAGCAGCAAAGACCGGCTTAAACAGATGAGTTAGAGGCGCCGTTTAGCTGCAAGTCAGCCTGAACTCTGACAGGAAGCAGAGGGAGAAACGCAACAGAAAAAACCAACCTATATTATCAGACCAAAGAAGAAGCATCCAGACAACAAGATTTCAAGAATCAGATCCTGGTTTTAACCTCAGAATCTTACAGCCAAGATGATTCTCATATCTTTGACGTTTCTTGTCACAGCTATGAGTAGCTTCTGTGTCAGGAGGATGGAAAACGTTTGAACCAAATTTGAAGAAATTCCCTCCAGTTGTTTCTGGGATGTTGCATTAGCAAGAAATGGACAGACTGACATTAAAAGCACTACTTCCTGCAGGAGTATTACGCACCACCACACTAAATGTTCTGTACCTACAGGCCAGGAAACCATTAGACAGTCGGTCCACCCTACAGGTAAAAGAGACGCACCTTGGCTGCAGAGCTGTCTCTCTCCTCCATCACCGCCTTCATCTCCTGAGCGGTGATGTCGTTTCTTCGTTGCCTCGCCACCCGCAGATGCTGAACCAGAACGGAACCCAACCGTTCGACTTCCTGGACGTCAGCGTTGCAAACGCAGCGAAGGAGCTCCTCAACGTCCTGAGCAGCAACAAACAAACAGGAAACGATCGGATCAGTAATCCAGTAAATTTCCCCACTGTGGGACTAATAAAGGGATATCTTATCTATCTTAACCATACTGGTCATTTCATGTATTGAAAGATTCTATATAAATAGGTATTATTATATACTATGTATTACTATTATTATCACTAGTAGTAGTGATATATTGGTGATGTGTTGAGTGTTTTTTACCATGTCAGAGTCCTCAATTTGAACATTCTCCAACCTGAAGAAAAACAGATTTGTCAGTTAGTTTCAGTCTCATCAGAGGGGTATATTTTGCTGGCTCGACAAAATCCTAAAACTCCAATCAGACACAATGAGTGCATCAACTTATCAACTTTATTTGCCTGGATTTAATCCAGGCTTTCTACTTCAGACTCTGTGTTCTTTCTAAAAAAAAAAGGGGGGCGTTTGGTGCATCATTTGACTCAACATCACAAGCCACCCATTTAAGATAATAGTATGAAGCTATAAACCTTTAAAGAATAGATAAAACATACAACAACAAAAAAATGTAAATAAAAGAGGGATGCTGACGAAAAATCATGTGTAAATGTTTAAGTTAATATATTTAGTTAATCACCTCTTAAACTTGATACAGCATTTAAACATTACATTCTATATAATAATATAATATAATATTATTATTATTATTATTATTACACTCTAAAACTGTATTTAGGTCTGATGCAGATGCTCTGCAGTTAAAGACTTCCTCTGATTTTCCACAAGATTTAGAATCAGCCTGGTTTAAATGATGAAGTTTATAATCACGTTTCATGTTCTTACATAAATTTGCATTTCGAATTGGGGACCATGGGTTAGTTTTTACTTTGGGGCCCACTGGTAGTTTAATCTGGCCCTGCCCATCCTACCCATCCTACCCATCCCCCCAGTGTGGCAGTGCAGACAAAATTAAAGCTGGACCTTTGCAGCAGCAGCCTGTTAAATGACCTGAGCGCCGCCGCGACTGCAGCAGCAGATGAGCAGTAATTTTGTCCTGCGCTCCCTGAAGTCCACCTGAAAAACTCTCCATCATTTTAAAAAATGATGGCAAAGCTGCGAGGGCGTCGGCTGAGCGGACTCCTCTGCTGTTCAGAAGTTTGTCCCTCTGACAGCAGCCATGATGGTGGACCTGCAGCTGGTAACGAGCTGCTCTTCTGCCTCTCCTCCTGGGAAGCTCTTTTCATTTATCCTGCCGCTGTTTTTCTGTAATAAACTGTAATAAGGTGGCCAAGGCAGCTCCGCTCTGCAGGGAACAGCAGGTAATGAAAGACCAGCCGCCTCCAATAAAGCTCCTCTAACACCCTGCTTACAGCCCATCCAGCCTGGCTCAGCTCAGTTCGGCTCAGCTCGCTCCACCGCTATCTACATTTAAGATCTGCAGGCGACAGTCGGCGAAGTCCCACTGACAAACTTCTGTCTTCACGATGGATGCATCCAGAATATATACAGAGTCATGAGGGATTTCTTAAACTTAATTTATATACAACAGTTTTCAACAATTCTTTACATTGACCAAAAGAGATAACAAACAAAACTGCAGTCTGCTCGGTTTCTTTTCTTTGACTCTGTACACAGAGACAGAAACGGTGGAGAGTTAAAGCAGAATAAGGATCCTGAGAATAAGGATCCCTCCTGTGTCGGGGGAATAATCTGAGGAGTGTCCTGGTGATTGATGTGACAGAAAAAAATGACGATAACTGGAAGGAGGGAATAATATTTCTCAAAATTGTAGGCAAGGAAACGATATTTGAATGAATAGTGTCAGGAATTTATCTAAAAAAATCTAAATATAGGGGAAAAGTAGGAACCAGGAAGATTTTAGATTACAACATTTCAGCGTTTATATTTTCTTTATATTAAAGTGGTTAAAGTTCAGTTCTGTATTTTTTTTAAGGTGTAATTTGTCAGTTTATCTCGGTTTCATGTCAGTGAATCTCTTCGGAGTTTAGACAAAACAACACACTGAAGATTGTTCCTTTTTCTGACCTAGTATTGATTCATTTTTAATATAATTAGAGGATCATTAAACGATGATGTAACTGATGACCTGATAAAGCCCCGTCAGAGATGGCAGCCTCTTATATTATTATCTTAATGATAAAGTCTGTCATATTTTGATCACCTGATGAAATGATCTGAAATGATTTTCTGACATTTTATTGACCAAACAATTAATCGCTTTCATTAAATAAGCTGATAACGAATCAAAGAGCTGCAAATTGCAGCCTTAAATTCTGAGTTTGTTGAATGCAGCTTCACATTATTCACACACACACACACACACACACACACACTCTTCAGCGTGAAACAAACTAAAACACACACATTTAAAAAAGGTATTACAGGCTGCCTCTTTCCATTAGGAAAACACACACACACACACACACACACACACACACACACACACACACACACACACACACACACACACACACACACACACACACACACACACACACACACACACACACACACACACACACACAGAGTTACACACTCAGTCCTGACAGATGGAACATGCTCCTCCATATTCCGTCCCTCATAAAGAGGATTGTGGCCTCCAATATCAATTACCCTCTCATCTGGGGGGGTGTATGTGATGGAAAACGGAGAGGTAATTAGATTTTCTAGTCTATTTGGAGGCTCCTCGAAGAGGAGAGCTCGTTTCACGGCTCTTAACGAGACTGAGGAGGTGAATAATGAGGAGGAGGAGGGAGGAGGGAGAGAGGAAGAGGAGGGAGACGTAGTTTATGGTTTCCCAGTTTTATATAAACACAGCAAACGTGTAAATAAGTGAATCAGTCAGGAGTCAGTTCACCCTCAGTCGTCTCTTTTTAACATTATCTATAACTCTTATGATTAATAATCAGTATGAAGAGACAGTTTGTTTGTTTGTTTGTTTGTTTGTTTGTTTTCAGGTCACAAAAACGCCGTTCTCGTGTAAACAAATGGCCAAAATGCAACAAAACGTGTGTCGGGCAGCGTAGCCACAATTCAGGCGAGGCACAACAAACACGTACGGAACCAACGAAGAAGAAAAACGTGAAGTGAAAAGAAAAGATGAAGAAACTCTTCGTCCTCTTGTCTCGGATGTTTTAATGGCCTCACAGACCACAGAGTTCCTCTGCTTTTACTGCTTCGTATTTACAGGCACACAACATCCTCCAACCGTCACCATATTTGTTGTTATTGAAAAATGGAAACTTTTGACTCTTCACTGCCCTCCTGCGGTTGTATCGATGTCGACGTAAAGGACATACAGAAGCCCAACCCTAGCCCAACCCTAACCCTAACCCTAGCTCAACCCTAACCCTAGCCCAACCCTAACCCTAGTCTAAGACCCAGTATACCCCTCAACTGGATATGTCATATCTCAGGAAGGGAAGGTCGTAGAGACTCGAGACAAAGACTGACGTTCTCAGAGACCCCGAAAACCCCAAAACGGACGTTGGTCCCGAGTCTCTATGACCTTCCGTTCCCGAGATACACATATTCAATATAGGTGCGCCAAGCCCCATTCATCTACAATGAGAAAATAAACTTAAGTATAACTTGTGAACCGGAGGTCGGAGCAACTTGGAAACACGATCCGTCTGCCATATTTTGGGGATGCTGAACACGCCAGACTTGTCCCCGAGTCTCTACGACCTTCCCTTCCCGTGATACACATATTCAGTATACCCCCCTACAGGATATGTCATATCTCGGGAAGGGAAGGTCGTAGAGACTCGGGACAAAGACTGGCGTTCTCAGAGACCCCGAAAACCCCAAAACGGACGTTGGTCCCGAGTCTCCACGACCTTCCGTTCCCGAGATATAGAATTCAGTAGGGGTACTGAATCGAGTTTTTATCCTCTTAACCCTAAACCTAGCCCAACCCTAACCCTAGTCCAACCCTAACCCTAGCCCTAACCCTAACCCTAGCCCAACCCTAACCCTAGCCCGAAACCCTAACCCTAGCCCAACCCTAACCCTAGCCCAACCCTAACCCTAGCCCGAAACCCTAACCCTAGCCCAACCCTAACCCTAACCCTAGCTCAACCCTAACCCTAACCCTAGCTGAAGCCTAACCTAGCCCTAGCTCAACCCTAACCCTAACCCTAGCTCAACCCTAACCCTAACCCTAGCTCAACCCTAACCCTAACCCTAGCCCTAACCCTAGCTCAACCCTAACCCTACCTCAACCCTAACCCTAACCCTAGCTCAAGCCTAACCCTAACCTTAACCCTAGCTCAACCCTAACCCTAACCCTAGCTCAATCCTAACCCTAACCCTAGCTCAACCCTAACCCTAACCCTAGCTCAACCCTAACCCTAGCCCAACCCTAACCCTAGCTCAACCCTAACCCTAGCTCAACCCTAACCCTAACCCTAGCCCTAGCTCAACCCTAACCCTAGCTCAACTGTAACCCTAACCCTAACCCTACCTCAACCCTAACCCTAACCCTAGCTCAACCCTAACCCTAGCTCAACCCTTACCCTAACCCTAGCCCAACCCTAACCCTAACCCTAGCTCAACCCTAACCCTAACCCTAGCCCTAGCTCAACCCTAACCCTAACCCTAGCTCAACCCTAACCCTAGCCCAACCCTAACCCTAACCCTAACCCTAGCCCAACCCTAACCCTAACCCTAGCTCAACCCTAACCCTAACCCTAGCTCAACCCTAACCCTAGCTCAACCCTAACCCTAGCTCAACCCTAACCCTAACCTTAGCTCAACCCTAACGCTAACCCTAGCTCAACCCTAACCCTAACCCTAGCCCAACCCTAACCCTAGTCTAAGACCCAGTATACCCCTCTACTGGATATGTCATATCTCAGGAAGGGAAGGTCGTAGAGACTCGAGACAAAGTATGTTTCGTATGTTGGTGGACAGACTGTTGATGGACGGACGTAGAGGCAGAATAAATGGGCCTTTAAACGGTTGTCATGTAAACGGCCTCTGAGTCTCCAGCAGGTCTGAAGTTCAGCTCCAGTTTACGGCTGAAGTTCATTTTACATTTACGCTACTTGTCGACTCCTCTGCTCCACCACAGACCACCTTTCAGCAGCAGGTTGTGTTCAGGAGCAACAGCCGGCTCACGTTACTTCGGCCTCTGTAATCAGCCAGCCTCACAGCAATATTATCAGAATCCTAGACTGGACTGATGTTACTAAAGGTAAATACACTTTTCCTTTTTGTCTTTCTCTAAGATATTCTTCAGTCTTTTAATTTAACACACCTGCTGAAACTCACACAGGTAAAAAAAAACCAACAACGGCTATAACATTTACAAGTTTTAAAGTCATCTGTCTGACGTTATGAAAGGTCAGAGGTCAACATTTGAGACTAATACAGTCATTTATTGTGTGTGTGTGTGTGTGTGTGTGCGTGTGTGTGTGTGTGTGTGTGTGTGTGTGTGTGTGTGTGTGTGCGTGTCTGTACTCAGAGGCCTGCAGCAGTTGGCGGGCGCGTAGCACAGCCTCGTCTCTCTCCTCATTGGCCAGCAGGAGCCGTGACATCAGAGCCTGGTCTCTGTCCTTCTGTGCCGCTAACACCTCCTCCAGCACCGCTGAGGGGACAAGGAGAGAAGAGGAGGTGAGGAGAAGAGGAGACAAGGAGAGGAGGAGGGAGGGAGTGCAGAGGAGGAGATATTAGTTTCAGAATTAATTTAGCAGGAACATCAATCTGCTTCTATCTCCTCTCAGACTGATCATCCAATCAGAGCAGAGATCTTTTTATTGGCTCTGATTCTGTGTGTGTGTGTGTGTGTGTGTGTGTGTGTGTGTGTGTGTGTGTGTGTGTGTGTGTGTGTCCTGTGGTCAATAGTGTGTGTTCAATCCATTCTCTCAGAGATCTTGCAGTTTGAAACTAGAGACTTGAGGCTGAACAAGACAGAAACCAAAACCAGCAGCAAAAACGTTTTTAATCTGAATTCTCCTCTGAGTCGTTTGTTTGTTCTGGTTTTCAAAGTCAGATTCACTTCAGAAACAAATACGTTAGTTGATATTTAAAATTTCTATTTGGTCAGATTTCTGTATCTTTTTTTTTCTTTTTTTAAAGAGACATAAACTCAAAATGAAGATAAAAATGAAATCTGTATGGAGACTTTTTGTTTCTGTGATAATCCTGCCGGATTAAACTGACACAACACACACACACACACACACACACACACACACACACACACACACACACACACACACACACACACACACACACACACACACACACACACACACACACAGCTCAGTTAAATCAATATTAGTTAAATCTGATCGCTAGTTAAACACACACTCTCACACACAATTCTGTTAAACTAACAGCTGCTCCTGAACGTCACATCGTTACCAATGCTGTTGTTTTAATTACAGTGTGTGTGTGTGTGTGTGTGTGTGTGTGTCTGTCGGTATTAAACAGTGTGCATGAAAAATATTCAAATATTTAAGAAGTCGACGTTGGATAAGATCTGACAGAGAGAGGAGAATAAACTCCAACATACACCTCCCCCTCCTCCCTCTTGCTCCTCTACCCCCTCCTCACCTGCAGGTCTCTCCCAGCCTTGGGCCTCCCTCTGTTCCTCCCTCAGATCCTCCTCCGCCTCTCTCCTCTGCAGCTCCTTCTCTTTCTGGACCAGCTGATCCCGCAGCTGAAACACAGTCAGGGGTTATAATACAGTACATGTATGTATTTGGTGAGTATGACTATATATATATATATATATATAATGTGTGTAGAACATCTCACTAGTAGCATATCTCTATGCTTTTTTTCCTTTTTTTTCCATATCTCTATGGTTGTTTTTCTTTGATTGTTTTTTCACATCTCTATGCTTTTTTTGGGCTTTTTTTCATATTTCTATGCTTTTGTTTTGTTTGTTTGTTTGTTTTTTCACATCTCTATGCTTAATAGAATATCTCTGGCTTCACGTCAGAAAACGGGAAGGTGCACGAATAAAGTGCATTTTACATTAAATGTAAGAAACTTAAAAGTTTTCTTCATTTTCTCCTTGAATATTTATTTGCAATTCATTGCTGCAGTCTCTGCAGAGATAAGCAATGGCATTTAAAAAAAAATTGTTTTGCGTGTATTCGTAATACATGCACATGAATTAGTAAACAGCAAGCACGTTTTACTATTATGTGCATGTGTTTAATTTTTTTTTTCTCCATGTCCCTTCTTGGGCTCCATAGTTTTTTTTAACCTGACTATATGTCACAAAGGATTATCTAGTTATGTAACGTTCTGTTTATTCATGTTTATTCATGTTTCACAGCCTTTTTGGGAGGTTTGTGTGTACTACTGTGTGTACTACTGTGTGTACTGAGTATATTCTGCGTACCTTCTTGTTGACGTCTCTCAGAGCGTCGAGCTCCTTCAGTAAAAATGAGATATTTTTATCTCGATCAAAACTCTGAAGTGGAGCCGGAGCTGTGACCGGACCGACCCGGACCTCCTGTTGAGAGCTGGAGGAGACAAGCTTCAATTAAAACCAGAGTCCAGGCAGAGTTCACTCCAACATGCTGATCACTGATCTCTTCTAACAGTTCCAGCTAAAAGGGTTCAGGGTGGAGAATATTCAGGCTTCATTAAGGCAAAATAAACTGTAAAGGAAAACCAACATTTGCTCGATTAAATAGCAACTTTTAAAGGTAATAGTTGTTTGTAGTAGAAGTGATTGACCTACACATATACATGAATGTTAAGATGATGATTGTGAATATGTGTAACAATCAGAGCCAGATATTGTATTTTACATGTAAATATCTCCAAAGTCTGAAGGGAGATGT